>JAZGLO010000534.1:0-534639 GCA_036873155.1 Biomphalaria sudanica | reverse complement strand
TTATTTTTTTTTTTTAAATGTCTACAAATTAGTGGATATTAAATGAATTGTAATTTCTTGACCACTCATGTTTTATTTTTATTTTTTTAAAATGTCTACAAATTAGTGGATATTAAATGAATTGTAATTTCTTGACCACTCATGTTTTATTTTTATTTTTATTTTTATTTTTTTTTAAATGTCTACAAATTAGTGGATATTAAATGAATTGTAATTTCTTGACAAAAAAAAAAAAAAAAAAAAAAAAAAAAGAGATTGAGCTTTTTCAAAAAAAATAGATCAATTATAAGACATCAGTTAGGCCAAGGGAGGCGCGGTGGCTGAGCGATATAGCGCTTGGATTCCGAACCGGGGGTCCCTGGGTCGAATCCTGGTGAAGACGGACTGGGCGCATCTGAGTCCACTCAGCTCTAATGGGTACCTGACATTAGTTGGGGAAAAATAAAGGCGGTTGGTCGTTGTGCTGGCTACATGACACCCTCGTTAACCGTAGGCCACAAAAACAGATGAACGTTACATCATCTGCCCTGTAGACCACAAGGTCTGAAAGGGGAACTAGTTAGGACAGGTTCACATCTAACTTTACATTCACTTTCACCTATCCTTTGATTTGCTGGACCGTTGGGGCACTACACAAGATCTGTTAACCTTCTTTCTCCACTCTTATCTCTCATTTGTCTTTGATATAATTTCATTCGGGTGTTCTTTCTGAAAATATTGAAGCCTGCCTGGGTGGACCACTTCGGGGGCCGATTTGAAGGTTGTGTTTCCACACAAACTGTCTTTTGTAACCTTGTAACAATTAATTTTGTTGAAATTCAACAAGAATATTTAAAATTATAAATTTTAAGAATAACACTTCACACTGTACGTATTATCATTTGTAAAACGTTAGATCCTACTTTCTGCTATGCACGAGCGGCAAGGCCTTCAACACTACTTTGATGTCTTCAAGACTGTTTGGCCTGATCGTTTTGCTGGTCGGCATGTGCCTTTGATGGCACTCCCATTTTTGTTTTGCTCCTTCCCTCACCCGTTTTTTAATGGTTCCATTGAAAGTTAGCGAAAAAGAGGGATGGGAGAGGTTAAGTTAGAAAACATTGATATAACGCGGCAAAAGGGGAGACAATTAGCTCTTTAGCAAAACTTAATAGAAGTTAACGTAAACACATACACACAGCCGCGAACTTGCAAACCACCCAACTTATTCACAGCTCAATATGGGTATAAAGTTCTACTTTCTGCGATTTGAAAAGAAAAGTAAATTTCTTGTTGTTTATGTGTAATAACATAAATCTAAAAATACTACACTTAAGGCTTGCAAAAAAAATATTATTTAATTAAAACATTAATCTAGATCTAAATAAATTTTATACCATTATGATTAATGGCAAACTCATGCTTAGTATGAAGTCATTAAAAATGAAAATTATTACAATAATTAAAATAATTGATATAGCGCTGTTACATCCGATATTTAATGAAAGGAGATTTAGAATCACTTATATTTTAAATAATATATTCATCTACAAATCGCGTTTTTGAGAATGGACTAGGACGAAGCAAGAGCTTTTCATATTTAGAAGTACCTCTCTAACCATTCTGCTTTCTCTTATCTTTTAAAGTAATATATATATATATATATATATATATATATATATATATATATATATATATATATATATATATATATATATATATATAGTTCGTCCATCGTAGTTCGATTAAGACCACTTTGTCATCCAGGGGGCTGAGGGCTTTGCACTGGGGTTTTATTTCTCCTCGTGTGGCTGGTGAGACCTTTGTGAGCCCGGAATGTTTGGCCGCACACTAGGCAGGTTATTCCAGCTGGAGCTAGTGTCATTGGCATTGCTTTTCTTCTCTGGCGTTTTTCTTCTGCCAGCATTGTCTCTTTTTTAAAGCAACCTGTGCGCCAGTTTTCACAGCGCGACGTCATGATGCTCTGTCATGTGCCTCTTTCTCCCAGATGGCTGTGTCTATGCTGAACGCCTTCAGAGAAGCTTTGAGGGTGTCCTTGAAGCGCTTTCTTTGACCATCTTGCGAGCCCTTTCCCTCGCTTAGTTGGCCATACAAGAGTCATTTAGGGATGCGGTGGTCTTCCATTCTGCAGACGTGTCCTGCCCATCGCAGCTGAGACTGCATCAGGAGTGTGTGGATGCTTTGCTGACCCGCTCTTTGAAGGACTTGAGTATCTGGTATTTTGTCTTGCCATTTGACATTCAGTATTTTTCATAGACATATCATGTGGAAGTGATTCAGTTTCTTTGCATGTTAACTGTACACTATCCATGTTTCTGAGGGATAGAGCGATGTAGGGAGGATGACGCATCGATAGACCCCTAGTTTTGTATTTGTGGTGATACCACTTTAAAGCAATGGGTTGCCTGAGTCAGCCAGGAAAACCAATGACTTAGCATATTTTAAGTCACAAATCAACATGCATGACTAGATAGACACGTGAAATGCGTAGGACCTAATTATTTTATTTTTTTGAAGAAACGTCTGTAATCTATAAGTAATACCAAAAGGTTTGAAACTCATTAAGGCTGCTTTTGTAGTGTTTATACACTTATAGTTTTCAGACTACATACATGTATAAATAGAATACATTATATAAGCCTATAAAAGTATGCATCCAGTTTTCGAAGCGTTATCAAACTTGTTTGAATAGAATTAGGCTTACACCTATGATAAAACACATGGGCGTAGCCAAGAGGGGAGGAGTTCAAACCATCACTGGCCTCAGATCTCATTGTCTGAAAGTGAAACTTTACTTACTTCCTCGGTGCAGCCAAATTAAGCAAACTACAGTCACCAAATTTCATGAGCGTAGCCAAAAGGGGTTTTGTGGTTTCTCCTCCCCCCCCCCCTATTTTCCAATACAAAACTAAATTATTTTACCACTTTCTACCAGTTGCTGGACTCCATTGAATAGAAGATTTAGTTTTTGACTTTTTTAGCGGAAGAGTAGCAGGCTAATTGCACTGTAGATACCTCAAAATATGCATTTTTTTAAAGCTTAAAATAACGGAAATAATGCTTGGATCCCGGGCTTCGCCCCGGACCCCACTGGGGGAGCTTACAGCGCTCCCCCAGACTCCCTAGCTATCCCTTGGCGTTGTGTACTGCCATTCACTAATTATAGGAAGAGAGTATTCTAGGGTAGAAAAAACGTTTAAAAAATGAAAGATAAGAATTAAATAAAGATTAATTACATATACACACACTAATATAAATATATATATATAAATGGCGGAGGGGGTTTAAAATCCCCCCCCCCAACCGAAAATATACGACATGCCATTTGTGGGCCGGTTTATTTGGTAATGCCCGGGCCGATTTTGATACCCAGTCCGCCTCTGTCAGAATGTAATAAAGATCATGTACACACACACACATACATACTATACATTTTTTCTCGGATTACCCCCCCCCCCCCGACCATGATACAGACGTTACTACAAAAAAGAAGATGATTATATTATATACGTCCTACGTGCCATGCATTTAGTCGTGCATATTAACCAATGACCTAAATTCTGTCAAGTCATTGGTTTTCCTGGCTTGCTCAGGCAACCCATTCCATGCTCTAAAAGCAATAGAGAAGAAAGCGCATTTGTACATATTTGTCCTAGCATTTGGAACGAGGAATGTGCCTTAAAATTTATCTTTGTGTTTTTCTGAGTATTTTATTAAATTTTGTTTTTGTATTTGAAGATTATCACAACTGTAGTGGCCTAAAGCACCCAGTCGCAGGTATCAGACCCACAAAAGTGTTAATAAATTTTAAATTTTTGATTGATATATAGATCTAGATCTACTCCATAGACGCAGATTATTGTTGGCAGACGGATCGCGAGCTATTAATTTTATATGAATATAGAAAAATAGAATCTTTTCTATGCTAAGTCTAAGGACAAAAAAAATGTAACACGTTCAAATGCTAAGAGAAAAACCAAACTTAAGAATTTGATTTTTTTTTATCTTTCTAGACTGGATCTATCTAGATCATTGACTTATATTCTTATCTATATTATATGAGTCTATGATCTAGACTAGATCTAGGTTGTGAATTTTGTGATACGGACAAGCAACAGCTCGGAGGTTATTGGTAACCAATAAAGTAATCAACAACCATTAGCTGTGTACCTAAACTAAATTGAGTTACTAAAAAATTAACTTCCGGTAATATCTTGTTTACTGAGCTTCATAATGCGGTCTTTTATTTACATTTTTCTTTACCCCCAGGGACATGAAAACTCAAGTTTTTGTTAAACAGTTTACCTACCGTAAATTATCGCAAGGTAGAATCTAAATCTAAACTCTTGATGATACTTGATCTTCTAGATCTCGTCTTTAAAAAGCCCTAGAGTCTAGATAAAATTATTAGATCTAGTCACCGTAGGCGTAGTCTACTAGTGACTAACTTACTGTCTTAGTAAATTAAGTAATTCTAGATCTAGATTCTAGTACTACTTAGTAACTTACTACAAGTGCAATTTACTACTATATATTATATAATAGTATATACAGACAATATAGTACTAGATCTAGTAGACTTACTCACTTAGACTCAGTGAGTTAGACTGACTTAGTCTATATTTAGTCTTAGGTCTAATCATCTGATCTAGACTATAAAGTCACTATTCTAGAGATGTCTAGATCTATAGTACTAGTAATTAGTAGTATCTAGACGTCTAGATTGACTAGATCTAGATGTAGTATACTAGTAGTATTAGTAGTGGTAGTAGTAGTACTAAGTAGTATACCTAAGAGTAAGACTAGTCACTAGCCTTAGTCTAGATCTAGATTATTATAGATCTACTTATACTTATAGTGGTATATTTATACTATTACTTATAATTACTATACACTATACTATACTTTCATAGTATTAGTATTATACTAGAGATTTAAGAGATCTAGCCTTATTTTAGATTCTAGTTATTATTTTTATTTGAATTAGATTAGACTTAGTAGACACTAGACAGTAAGTTGAGTAAGTAGACTCTAGATAATAATAATCCATCTCTAGACTCTAATGACCTAGTCTAGTTCTGACCTAGTGACTAGCTCTAGATTGCTATGATTCTAGATCAAGAATTAGTAGAATCTAGAACTAAGAAAATCTAGTTTATCTAGTCAACACAATGAATAATTTCAAATAATTTAATAATCAATAATACTGTAACTAGTAGTGTAACTTGTAACAATAAAAAGTATAGTAATTGAGAAAGCAAGAATTGCTGAAGCCTGTACTGTAGATGTATAAGTATAATATAGATATTAGATCTAGGTCTAGATTATTCTAGATCTATAGATCTAGATGATAATTTTATATATTGAATGCCCCTTCCTAATCCACCTTAGGCAGAACCTACTTCCACTACAGCCCAACATAACCAACACCCTGTACGGCAGTGCTGAACAACTGAATAAAACAGCACACTTTTTTTCCTTGGCACAGTCTGCAAAAGAGCTCACAGCTCAGCAGCAATAAAGCTGCCTAGAAGAAGAAGAAGAATATTGAATAGATTCTAGATCTAGATTCTAGATCTCGATATAAATTATTTATAATAGATCTATAGGTCTAGATAGTTATTGTCATTGTATTCTCACCCTAGATTTCAAGAATAGTTAGTAGAGTCTAGGAATCATTAGAAGAATGTTTAAAATTTAGAAAAGCTATATTATCTACCAGATTACCAGATCTATATATATATATAGCTCCTCCTTCGTTATCGATTGCAGATAGGCCTGCTTCTTCTCTCAGCATTTTGTTGGTTCAGCGCTCTTTCACCCTGGCTATTCTTTTTGCTTCAAATCTTGAGACTCCGAGACTAGAATGGCTAGAATGTTTTATGAATGAAAATTTTTCCATGACGTCAAAGGAAAAAAAGTCTTGACACCGCTTACGTCAATAGGCTCACAGCAGTACACTAAGACATTTCTTTGCAAACAATAACAAGTTTTAATGAATCAATCGGCCTAATTAAACATTTGCGCACCATCTTTTGTAGATTGATCTATTATGAAACTATGGAAGAAAAATAATGAAATTTAATTTGTTGATGTATGATTAGTTATTGTGTTTTAAAGGCTTTATAAATTGTTTTTTTTTACATTTTAATTGCGTAACCTTAGGTAGCGTTTACTTAGTTATTATTTTGCTGGTGAATTATTGCAATATGTTCAAGTTTTTAAGTCTACTGTCCCATACCAAAACATAGGAATTGGTCACAACACAGCTTATCCATGCCTTACTTGCACACACTGAACATGAAACCCAGGGCTGGCCCTAACATTAGCAGGACTATATGTCAAACAGATTGCGCACAGCTCAATCAGGGTAGGGACAAGGATAATAAGTGAAAATTAAGATTTTGTACTAGAAAATAAATTTATCGTTGCATTACATTTTTATTAAATGAAAGCTGGCGATGCCGTCTTTTTCTCACGCATAGGATTGGCGTTAAACATATTGATTGACACCCCAAAATGACCATTTTGTCTATTTTAAGGACATTTTTATGAGTTTCAGGAGATTTCCAGGAGCTCCTTGAAAACAAGGAGACCTCGGGAACCCTATTATAAGTTATAATGGTTTAATTTAATCATTTACACCTAGAATTAGTGCAGGGCTTATGAAAGTTCAGGGCCCACTGGGCCACAAAGATTGCAGTGGCCTAAGGCCAGCCCTGATGATATCCAGCTCGCGGTCAACGAATTTTCATTTCGCTGCTGCCTCTTTTGGTTTAACTATACACCTTGGTAAAATGGAAGTCATGTTCCAGAAGTCACCCAATAAAACCTACTCAGCCCATAGATCACAGCGCATAGACATCTCTTAACGTGGTAGATAACTTCACATATCTGGGAAGCATAGTATCAAATGACGCATTGCTTTAAAGGGAGGTTGATATGTGATCAGGGATAATCGTGCTTTTGGACACCTCCAAGCTAGAGTGTGGCGAAATAAATCGCTCTCCCTTTCTACAAAAATCAGTATCTACCAAGCAGTGGTTCTCTCAACCCCTCTTTGTGGATCTGAGACATGAGTACTTTATAGAAAGCAGCTAAGACTTCTTGAACGTCTTCACCAAAAATATTTGCACACCATCATGGACATACGGTGGCAAGGCCGCACTACAGTGATATTCTTGTGAAATGGTATGAACTTCTTATAGTCCGACTGTCATGCTGGGCAGAGCACGTATCCTGTATGGGGCAATATTTT
Source organism: Biomphalaria sudanica (assembly GCA_036873155.1). Lineage (NCBI taxonomy): Eukaryota > Metazoa > Mollusca > Gastropoda > Planorbidae > Biomphalaria > Biomphalaria sudanica. Next base: position 527,381 of record JAZGLO010000534.1, on the reverse strand, counting down.
TTTTTTTAGTGAGCTGAAAGGTATCAGCGTAACAGAGATGCTCACAATAACGCTTCTTTAGAATACTAACGCGATTTTTTTAAGTCTCTTAAAAAAAAATGCGCTATTTTACTTTGTTACAAGGTGCACATTTTACTTTATAACATAGAAATTTTGTATCACTTGATGCTTCGTACTAAAGACTTAATGAATATACTAATAGCACTATTAAATGTCAGAACTTAAGCATTTTAGAAGTTACACTGCAAAGACTTTCTTCCAAGCCAATAATAGCCCAATAGTTTTATGCAAAAGATGCAATGTAAAACGTAATGACTTGAGCTGTGGTTTTCTATATTGTTGAGGGAACTTAGAGACTTTCTATTGTAATCGCCTTTTGTATTTTTCAATTTTCAGAAATGATATGCATAAACATTACACCATTTAGAAAATGTAAAGACCTGAAAGAACTAACTATTGACAGATAATTCATCATTACCAAAGATAATCAGCAAGATACAACATTACTACGACTTAATTTTTCATTCCTCCTTACATTTGGTGTGTGGAATGCTCACAATTCAATCCCTCCATGACCGTGTTGCCCAGATTTATTACACTTATGGTCTGTTCTGTGCCAGCCATCCTCTAACAACTATTATTTCTGTCATTTTGTCAGTCTTCATAACATGGTAAGTTAATTAGTTTGACAAAGTTTTAATTTCTCTAATTTTGTTGACTTAAACAAAATACAAACTTGCTATTACATCTGATCCTTGTTTTTAAAATTATTTATATATATATATACTAGCCCGACATTACCAGGGGCCTGCAGGCCTTAGTTTGCGTAACACTGTCAATATAGTCACTGAGAGTGTTTTGTAAACAATTAAACAAAATAATAATGTTATAAGTAAAGAGAATGCATAAATGTAAAAATAGTATAAATGTAGGCCTACATATATTTGATTAGAATATGAAATGAATATTTATTCTGTATTTTCATGTGTTAAAGTATAAAGTAGATCTATCATCTTTGAATTAGATCTTGAGATAAATCTAGATCTAGACTAATCTAGAGTTAAAGGGAAACTCCAATGGTTTTTCAAATTTTAGTTATTGACATATTTAAATTCTGCTTAAAATGTTGTAAACATTTTACCATTTTGTATTTAAATGTTTAGAAACATTTATATTCAATAGATTAGTCAGTAAATTCTTGAAGAAACGAATTGATGTAAAAATGCTTTTGAAACACAAATTTGAAGGTTAATTTTATTAAATAATAAAATTAATAGACTATATTTTGTATTTTCATGTGTCAAAGTAAAAAACTATATGTGCAAAGTGTAGTTTAAAAAATTAGATCTAGATCCTTTCGATCTTTTCATGTAAACATGGTAAACATAGCCTAGATCGATGAAGTTAAATTGCTTTCATAGAGTTGGTCAACTTTTATTTTTGAGGGTCTTAAGTTAGTTTTAGGGCTACAATACATACACTACGGTCTAAGTTAGTACCCAAGGAACATTTCTGGCAAGTTTTATCAAGATTAGTCAAACGGTTTTGATTGACACCTAAGACCTCTATCCATTGTGTTCTTATTGTATACTGCAGACATTTCTCTTTTGTTTCCACCAATCGTTAAGCTCAAAATATTATTGTTAACACTTTGAAATTATTAGTAAATTTATTGTATTTCCTTTTTGTGTTAGCTATCCCTTGATCAATTTACCACTACCTGGTAATAGACCAATAGAACACAGAACACCTAAAGCAGGTTTTGTACCTCTGCTTGGACTACATTCACAAGATGGAATACATGATGAACGAAAGCCAAGATGGGTAATTAAAATATGACCACATTTTGTACTTCTGATGTACTTTATTCCATTTGAAAAGCTTTTGATATATTTTTTACATTTATGTAATAAAATAACTTTTGATAATTTGATTACATGAAAATCATGTAATAAAATAATAACTTTATAATTTTTCTAAAATACACTTATGTAACAAAATAATTTTTGATAATTTCATTACAATACTTTTATATAAAAACATTTGATAATTTTGTAGCTCGTGGGGGAGCCAGTTGCATACATTCAACAAATTGTTGTTAAATCTACTGTGTCACCATGGCCACAGACCATGATAGCAAGTGATGCTTTCCGTGCTCCACTGGCATCTGTTTTCAAGATTGTTTCAGAACTGGAACAGTTCAAATCTATGGATGGGTAAGGATAAAAAAATAACTAAATGATCTATCTTTAAGAAAAAAACAGCTTACTAAAAATTTACATTGGTTAAGTATTATATGATTATTGTGTTTGAATCTTTTAGGAGCAAAGAAGTATCCTTGGCAGACAACTGCTACAGAATCTCTGAGCCTTTAAAGGCTCGTCATCTTCAAGGATTGTTACCAGACTATTCTTGTTTATTGATATCTCCTGCTAATTTTTGGAACCAAGATATCACCAAGTAAGTTACTTTATACATTTCTTTTTCTATACAAACCAACACTCATATTAAAATTATTATTATATAAAAGATTTATTTAATTTAAAATAGAGATATTATTATAAAATATATATGTGTGCATATATATGGCATTCTTCAGTTGCAAAATGACCATGGATCGTCAGTTTTAAAATGAAATGAATGCCTGGGGATTAGCTATGGTTCAAATAATGTCGCCCTTACAGCAGTTCCTTCCCTCTCCATTCAGCTGATCTATCCAAAGATTAATAATGTTTGGGATCAGCTGTAGCGCAAGCTCTGCCAGGGTGTAGCACTGTGTGCTGCAAGCTGGTTAAGAGTAACCTTCTGGTTTTCCTTAGGGTTAACTCCCAAAGCCTTTCCCATATTGGTTTATAGCTGCAAGCAAGCAGCAGAGGTTTGAAGTCAAGAGTGTTTCTTCTCTTAGGTGGTAGCCAGCCCCCTACTGCCAGAAGCTTACTGGTTTAGGCACGAGTTACATAATGGTAACAGTTGGGTCTGGTGGAAAGGCCCAACATCTGAGCCAGTTGAACTAGTTGTCAGAGGCTGTCTGAGAAACACTTCATAGGTAGTAAAGTGCTTAGAAATTTCCATTAACACATCTGGCAATGACAACCCTACCGAACCTATAATTGTTTTTAAATTCTAATTTCTTCCTTCATATTCTTAAACTTAACCTAAAGTATAATTTAGTTTTCTATGCTAGAGTTTGATGTTAGAAATGCTCTTACCTTTTACAAAATGTATGATGTAAACCAACTGCCAATTTTTTGGAAGTCAAAAGAGTATTATTATACTTACAAATATTAAAAGGATTTATTTAATCCATGATTTCAGGTATAACAAAGACCCAGATATTCTTAAAACAATGTACAGAAAATTTGGTCAAGTTGTTGAAAGTCCACCTTCAACAAAAGGTAAGGCATAATCCTATCGGTAATTAACGTTTTGGCGACGGGACGTTTTGGCGCGAGATATCATTTGACTATAATTTAATAAGCACATAGCTTTTATAACAATGTTTATTTCACTCTACCATAATATTGTATGTATAGTATGAATTCTAACACCGTTCAGCGAATTGTTTTTTTTTTTTAATTATAAAGGTTTTGCTTATTTCATGATTATAGGCCTATAATAAGTCAGATTCCTGAATGGTAATGACATGCTATATGTGAGTTCTGCTAATCGCACTGGATGACATTTTTGGATTTCTTTCCAAAAGATTTTTTTTATTTGACATTAGTGTATAATACGAACTAGCTAAGTGTCACACTTTAATATAACAAAAACTATGTTAACATCTAAAGCTCTATTACGCTGAATGACGACAATAACTTCACACATAGTAAAGATCCAGACACGGAATGTGGTCAGTACAAACTCTAACGTGAATCCACTAATATAAACAAACACTATGGGCGACAACAGATAGAAACAAATTCACGACACTAAGATACTATGAAAAGATATATTTAGTGATGGGAACTAAACTAATTTTTTTTAGTTAAACTAAAACTAAGTTTGAACTAAAAAAAAGTAATTAAACTTTTAGTTAATCACAAATTGAAAAAATTAGTTAAACTAAACTAAGACACTTTAGTTAAACTTTTACTAACTATTTTGACCTTTTTTAAGGACGAAACAGCCAAACATAAAAAATATAAAGTATAAAGCACAACCATTCTCTTTAGCAAAATGTAATAAACATTTATTTGTGCACATGAAAAAAGATTTAAATGTCTTTATGGGATAGATGTAGATCTTAATATAATCACTAGAATGATACTATTATAGAAAGAAATTAGAAGTAATTGTCCAAGTTCTAATATAAGTTACCTTTAGAAGTAATGATAAAACTGCATGTTGACTCTCTAACTAACTCTAGATTCTAGAATATTCTGGATCTAATACCTTCTACAAACGAATGATCAGAAATATAATCTGGATCTAGAATTAGATCTAGCTATTAGGCCTAGATCAAATAATTAATATTTTAATCTAAAAATAATCTAAGAAATACTAGTTACTACTACTACTAGATCTAAAATCTAGAGTCTAGTCTAATAGATATCTTAGTAACTCTAGATCTAGAGATTTTAGATTATTATAATTATGATTATAACTAGATATGGGTATTTAGATCTATATACTCTAGTAGATAATACTAGATCTAGATCTAATAGATATAAATAGTAGATATAAGTATAATTATAATAGAAAAAGATGTAGATCTAGTCTAGATTTAGTTAATTTAGTATTAGATCTAGTATAGTGACGACTATTATTAGTATTATAGTCATTATAGATCTATCATCTATGCATCTTAGGTCTTAGTATAATAAGTAATCTAGATATATCTAGATCTAATCTAGACTCTAATTCTAGAATAGTAGAATCTCTAAACTAAAAGATCTAGTCTAATAAAGTAAAGTAATATATTATACGTTATTATAGATTTCAATTAATAGAATATATATAAATAGATCTATATTATTGACTTGTAATTTTAAATTTATATCTAGTTTTCTAGATCTAAGACTAAGACTACTAAGAGTTAGACTCTAGATCTACTTAAGACTAAGAGACTAAAATAATTAAATATAGACTATTATGACTAAAGATCTAATAGTAGTAATAGACTAATAATACTAATAGACTAGACGTCACTAGAGTCTAGACTCTAACTCTAGATCTAGTAAAAAGTTTTTAAATTAAAACAGTCGACATTTCTTTTAGAAACTCTAGATGTAGTAAAAAGTTTTTAAATAAAAAGAGTCCACCTTTCTTTTATATAGTCTATATTTAAGCAAAATTCTTTGCCTGCAGCTTTACAGGAACATACTGGTGTTTAATAAAAAGTAACAAAATGTAGATCTATAGAAGCAAGGAATTATCAGGATTTATCAAGCAGCGAAACTTGCTAGAAATATAATGAACACGGTTATTTTTCTCGCCTTTCAAATACCTTCTTCTTCTTCTTCTTCGTTCTCATTGTTATGTTGGAGTGTTCAGATGAGTAGACCAATACATGAGATGAAATGCGCAGTGGTTTCCAGATCAGGGAGCTCTCCATATAGTTTACTTTCTAGTGGGGTGATTTGGGGCCAATGTCTTATACGGGCCTCTTGGTATAGAGAGCAGTTTTGGAGGACGTGGTCTGTATTCTCTGGTGATTCTCCACATGGGCAGATTTCACTGGTTCCAATTTTGAGCTTCCGGTACATGTGTTGTCGCATTCTGTTGTGTCCGGTCCTGAGTCGAAAGATTAGACGTTGGTCTTGTCGGGATAGCTTATAGTAAGCGTCATCTTTCTTGTGATTTGGATGAGAGCTCGTCTATTTCTCATTTATTTTATTCTATATTTAAGCAAAATTCTTTGCCTGCAGCTTTACAGGAACATACTGGTGTAAAAAGTAACAAAATGTAGATCTATAGAAGCAAGGAATTATCAGGATTGATCAAGCAGCGAAACTTGCTAGAAATATAATGAACACGGTTATTTTTCTCACCTTTCAAATACCTTGAATTGGCGGGAATAGCGGCCATTATAGGGTAAAGGTCAAAAGGCTTTCTAGTGACCTGTGCACCCTCTAGTTTATTCTCCTCTCTATTATTCATTATATATATTCTCCAAATTACATAGATCTAAATATTTATTGGTATGTATGTTAAAAAAGTTTGTAGAATTTGTAATTAAACTTTTTAGTTTGTAACTAAAAAAAAAGAATTTAACTAGGATTTTAACTAAACTTTTTTTTTTTAATTAAACTTTGGCCTTAACTAATTTTTTTTTTAGTTAAACTAAAAGTTAGTAACTTTTTAGTTAACTTTTGCCCATCACTAGATATATTTTGAGAAATTGGGTGGGGTGATTTGGGTGACACATCTCGCATTGACGCAATTAGAGTTAAACAAATGAAGACAAGACCAGGTCTGTCATTCAGAGAACACTAAATGGGGATAATCGAACAAACAATTTTGTGGAAGCAGCACATCGGCGACTACAAGCCGAGTTTGGAATGAGCCACCCAACCATATGGAAATTCATTGATGGAATACGAGCTGTCCAGAAAGGCCATGACCTTATATATCCAGGGAGACCAGCCGCCTTCTAAACGAAAAAAGTATATTGACACAGACAAAAGAATCAATGTAATTGTACAATCTTATCAACAGAGGAACATCATTGAATACCTCAAGGGACTTGCACACAACTTTTCAATGAACCCTTGAATTCCAGCGACTTAGGCAAATAACCATGGTGTCTATGTATCCTTAACTGAAAGTATTTTGAGAAACATTGTACATGTATTATATTTTTACTTATTATTAGCAAGTGTTTGGTATGTATAGCTGGAGATACCATACAGTCACTAAATAAACCAATGTTAATGTAAACAAATAATTGCATCAATTTTTAGTCTATTATCGTTTTATTTTGTTTTTTATTTTTGTTTTTAATTAATTTTAATTTAAAATGTTTATTAAAGAAAATGATGTGAAAAACAAACACACATTTACATTTAGTATGTAAAAAATATGTCTTAACACAAACATTCATGCAAAACAGATATAAATAATTCTTTTAAAAGAAATAATACCATAAACGTACATAATGTATTTCGCGCCAAAACGTCCCGTCGCCAAAATGGCTCGCACCAAAACGGCGGCGCCAAAATGTCCTGCTTCCTAATCCTATAAACAACTGTTATTTCAACTATAAGTTGACATTTTTCTGTATTACATTTGCACTAAAACTTGAACGCAGTATTGGATGTTTAAAAGTAAAGCACATAGGTTCTCAACTGATGAGGGCTAGAGTTCCCATCCTGATGACATTTTATTTTTTAAATTCATGAGTGTTGGGGAATTCTTGAGTCCACCCACCTTCAACTAGCTGCAAAAGAAAAAACAATTTTAAATGTTTCATCATTTTTTGATTGAAGTATATATATATATATATGTATATATTGCTGTGAATGTTGTGCATCTATTTTATTAAAATTTCTTATGTTGATCATATTTTTCATTATTTTTAGATCTTCTATTTGGTCTACCCTGGTCTCAAACAGGCATCACTAGATACTATGTACGCAATAGACAGAGGATTATAAGCTACGCTGTAACAATTGTCTTAAGGAAATATGATGCTGGGTAAATATTGACACTCATAAATTTCCTAAATTGAAAGATCTATAAACAAGACTTAGTAAATAATTCAGCTTAAATTTTTTTTTTACTGATTCAAGGAAATTTTGTTCATATCTAAGAAAATAAAATAATTCTTGTGTGTGTGTGTGTGTTGTTTCTCTTTCCTTAAAAAACATTTATCAGGTAATCAAGTTTTATTATTGAAGAAAAAGTTTCTTTTTGCAGTACATTTGAAATAATGAGATTTAAAAATATTTTAAAAATATTTAATTACTTTTGTTGAGGTTTTCCATGTTGTTATATGGCAAATCTAGGATGTTCATCTGTGTTTGAGAAATTTTTTTTTTTTAAAAGTAGACTGGTATATAAAAAACATAGTTTTTTCCTCATTTACAAACAGGGCATTAGATGCTTTATTTTCCAGTTATATAAAGAGAAATCGTTGAATGGAAATGTGAGGTCTTGTCAGAAATACATTTCTCTTTTTTTTTTTTTTTTCTTAGATTTATTTCAGCTATGTCAAAAATGTTAGAGGAGCACCATCCTGACACACTTCATAATGTGAACAATTCAGCCATTGAAGACATTGTTCATGTTCATTTCAAAGATGTGAACTATATCATAGAGTACACACCATTGCTAGTGACCTACTTAGTGCTACTCTTGTACTTGTACTTCTCTGTGTGTGAGTACTGATCCAAATAGTGTCCAGTTTATCTCAGTTAGATAGTAGTTTCTTTGTCTCTTCTGTTTACAATGATATTTTGAAATCTAGCTTTGAATTTTCATGAGATGGTTATGATTACAAATGACAATCCCATTTTTGTGTGTGCTAATTGTTAGCTTTTTAGTCCATACATTTTCTTTTAACTGACAAGTTTCCAACAAATGAGTCGAAACGATTTAAAAAGAAAAATTACAGTGCTAATAAGTTATGTTTGCTATTAACAGGTAAAATTGATATGGTGAAATCTAAAATTGGTTTAGCCATTAGCGCTGTTGTGACAGTTCTTGCCTCCCTTTTGATGTCTGTCAGTATCTGCACACTGTTTGGTATGACACCAACATTAAATGGAGGGTATGTGTTATCTTGTTTTTCTTACCCTCCTGCAAACAAGTTTTGTATTTCATAACAAGCTTATCTTTGCATTTAATAGATTGATAGATAGGAAAGTTACAAGTGATAATATCCTACAGATTAATATTACAGTTTGAAATCAGTTTATTTTTGAATTATTGAAAAAAGGAGAAAAGTCCTAAATTCGAAATAAGGTATATATGGGGAGTATTTTCTGTGACAAATGGGAAAGTATGTAGATTTTCTTTAAAGATGGGATTGTAAAATATTCTACACTAGTGAAAGACACAAAGATAAAGGCACATTCCTCGTCCCATATGCTAGGACAAATTTGTACAAATACTCCTTCTTCCCTAGTGCTATTAGAGCATGGAATGGGTTGCCTGAGCTAGCCAGGAAAACCAGTGACTTGGCAGAATTTAAGTCATTGGTTAATATGCATGATTAAATGCATGACGCGTAGGACGTAATCATCTTCTTTTTTGAAGTAACGTCTGTATTATATAAAATAAGATAAGACACTATAATTCAAGTTATAAACTCAGAAACCTAATTTTGCATATTTTGCTTGTTAGAAATGAGTCTGTAAACTTTGTTATGTTATATTTCCATAAACTGTTTTCAAAATTTACTTTATGAAACTCATTGGAAGAAATTTAATTTTCCAATGTTCCACCTTGCAGCCAGACATGTTTGGAAAAGAAAATCAATCAAAAGCATTGCATTCAATGTAGATGTAGTAGTAATAAAACATAGAAACCAAGTTCTAGGTTTTTATTTAGTACTGGGGAAAATGTTTAACTTCAAAGAACAAAATGATAAGTTTATCTTAATTTAGCTTACAAAAAACTCTCCCACATTTAATCATGATTGTGCTTTAATTGTGTTTTAGAATTGATGATACAATAGTTTCTTTCATATATTGTTTACTGTTTTACTGTTTTTGATTGTTTGTTGACACTAGATCTTTGATGCTTTTCAGTGAGATTTTCCCATACCTGGCTGTGATTGTTGGTGTGGAGAATGTTTTGGTCATCACAAAGTCTGTTGTGTCCACTCCTGTCCATTTAGATGTGAAGATACGAGTGGCTCAAGGTATCTACATAGAGCTCTTATGAATAACATTGTTTATCTATTATTAGTTTTAAATTTGTATATTTAATTACCAGTCATTTTCTTCTTATCCTGACTAGGACTAAGTAAAGAAGGCTGGTCCATTACAAAAAATCTTGTTACAGAACTGGCTATTGTCTTAGTTGGATTTTTTACATTTGTTCCCGCTATTCAGGTGAATCAGTTTTATTGATACGTCTTAAACATTGATGTGAAATAATATTTATCTTTAATTTAAACAGAATAATTTATACCTGTATTAAGTCAATACAGTCAATACAATACAAATTTCATTGGGTCATCTCAGTAAGCTAGAAATATCCACATGCAAGTTTTCTTGCTATCATTAACAAGATCTCTGCACTCAGTACTATATACAGGCAGATCCTGCCATGTTATTGTTTAGCAAGTGAAGTGTAAGAACCAAAAAGGACTATCCCATTTATTATTTGATATATTGTGTTGTACTAGAGGACTCTATATTGACTTCTATTTTTAACCAAGTTTTGTTCTTTTCAGGAGTTTTGTGCATTTGCTTTAGTTGGTTTGCTGTCAGACTTTTACTTACAAATGGCTTTCTTTGCCACAGTTTTATCTGTTGATATTCGTAGAATGGAGGTAAAAGTTTTGCTTAGTTAAGATTTTATGTTTTTTTTTATAGCTGACTTTTTGTTCTCTATGATTACTTTGATTACTTTCAGATGTTAGGCTATAAAACTATTGCATTAGATGTTATTGTGGCTTTGTTTTGCCAATCTGTAATGTTGATAGCTCTTAAGAATGCATAATAATAGAACAAAAATGTAATGTCTTTATTTATAAAGATAATTTAATAACTGTTTTATTTAATTAGAAGCAACATTTATTGTTAATGAAATTGGAAAATCACAGTTCAAACAACTATAGATTTTTCAGGAAACTATTTTTTTTAAATACTCAAAGTACTTATGTAGTCTAAGACTTCAATCTATCGGTTTTTTATTTGGTTTTTAGCTTTCAGATCTTCACCGTCAAAGTGTCCAGCAGTCTGTACAAGACTACAGCAACATGCCTTATGTTAATATTCAACCTTTGGTACTGTGTCCAGTGGCCTCCAGACAGACTCATGTACCTCCTAGGAGTCACTCTGTTCCGCCACCAGATCCCAGCTCAGTGTTCCCACCTGTTAGGCAGCAGGGCCACATAACTCCACCACCATCACCAAGTCTGCCTACTGCTAGCAATGCCCACTACAGACCAGAGACATCATCTGACAGACCAAAGTATGAAATGCCAAGACGTGTCAAATTTTTTTACTTTCTGGCCAGATTTAGAATTGTTCAGAAGTTAATTATGGTGAGTACTTATGGATGTATACAGTCAACGTTGCTTTATTTAACCTTATGTAGATTAAATCATTGAGGTGCTAACAACCATCCATCCCAATGGCACTACATCCCATGGAGGCTCTAGGCCTGCTTCAGCACATCTTTCCATTCAGATCTATCCTGTGCATTTCATCTCCATACCCAGACTCTTAGCTGTTGTAGATCTGCCTCTACATCATCAAGCCATCGTAATCGTGGTCTGCTTTTATGGTTTTTGTTTTTTGACATTAAACAATCTTTGCTGCTCTGTTCTCTGACATTCTTTTAAGTTGACCTACATAACGCAATCTTTTCTTTTTTTTTTTTCCGTCACTATGGAGGGGGTCTATGATTAGTATACCTCTTGGTTGATGTGACTCCTTCATCTGGTTTCATTATGCATGGCACCATAAATTTTTCTGAGGATTTTCCTTTCCAAAGTATTTCCTGGTCTGAGTAGACAAACATGCCCTGCATTAATAGCTGGGACATTCTTTACATAACATTCTAAATTGTCATTAGTTATGACCTTTATTGATTGACATACAGCCATGGAAACAGACTGTTGATTACAAACTTTGTTCATTGAAAAACAAAAAGTACAATTGTTGGATTTGTTATAGTTTTTTTAATTTCAGTATTTGACTGTTTAAAAAAAAAGTGTCTGAATTGATCAATTAAAAAAAAAGGACTTACAAACATACACATTAAAAAAATATTTTTTAGATAGTTGAATTGCAAGAGAATGCAATTTATTTCCCTTTTTTTAAACATATTTTTCTTTTATTAAAATATGTTGTACATTTGCACATTCAGAAGATTTCATTAAGCTAATAATTACTATACCATAACTGTGTTAAATTTTATTTTATTTAAGGTGTTTACAGTAATTTGGATTATCCTGATATTCTATAAAGCTGGTCTTGTTGTTCTTACTGGGGATGATACAAACACAACTTTTAGAACATTCCCATCCAGACACAACAGTGATATCAGATCTGGCATGGATCCTCTCAGGTTGGTTGACTACAGCAGCAAATCAAGCAATTATGTATTTTAAATTAAAGTTTTATATAGTGTAACTTTGAATAAATTTTTAACTATCTTTTTAAAGGTCAGATGATGAAATCCCTTACCTAAGCGGGAAATTTCTGAGGGAGGATGAAGAAGTAGGACCTGTGATTCATACGGACTTGGAATTGTGGCGAAGACTCTCCACCAAGCATTGGCCCTTATTGTTTCATTATTATAACATTAGTCTTAGTGGACGGTGAGTCTTCTTCTTAGACATCAATTTAGTTATTCCAATTCATACTGTTATTTATAACAGAAGTCTCTTTCACTAATCCAGAATCTTGTTTTATAACTGTTTAGATACATCAGTTTATTACCAACTATACATTTGTCTGAAATCATTGACCCCAAAAAGGCAATAATGATGAGACATCCATCTGATGCAGAATCTGTTTTACCACCAATTTCCATTCAGGAGACTAATCCAGGTCTGTTTTTTTTTGTTTTTTTCCACAGATATTTATGCTGACTTAAAGTTATTGTTTTACTTGAATTCTCTGCTTATCTTTTGATGGTCAACCAATTACACAGACTAAAAACTCCAAACTACCTAGGTGTTATAATAAATGAAAATTTATCATGGACTTGGCATATTGCTGAAATTATTTAAAAAATCAGACATAGCATTAGGTCAATAAAGTTTATTATAAGAAATTTGTAAAAATATAACAGGAAAATGAACCAAGATGCTATTTATTAGAAAATTGCACTTTCTGATTGGATCATTTCAAGAAAACATAAAGAAACTAGAACAGGGGCAAAATAGAGCCTTAAGATTTATAGCAAATTCATATTGGACTAGAGCATGTTTCTCAAACTTTAAAAAAAAATGTTGTTTTATTTAATGTTTTTCTTGTTGAAATAATGTTTCATAGATAATTATAAACCTCTTTGTGTACTGGAAAAAAAAATCTTACTAGAGATAGTTAGAGGTTCCCCCATTTTCCAACTAGGTTCTAGCTGTAAGCTCTTCCTAGCCTTGTCTGGTGTTTTCCCGCATTCTGATCTTCAAAACATCTCTTGCCTGGATCTAAAGCACATTTTTCTCATAGTAAGAAGAAAAAAAAAGGTTAAAGTTAAAAGAGGTGGAGTGGGCTGATTATGAAGTGTTTTCGGACATTCAGAGTGTACTCTTCATCCTAGTAAAAAAAAAAAGAAGTCGTAGGTCAAATTAAGTCTTAATATGGAAGGATGCAGCACTGGGTCATTTGAGGTATATATAGTGCATGTATGTTTATAATGGGTGTGGGTGTGATCCTATTAAGATTATCTTCATGTTAAAAGCAAGTCAGCTTGCAGTCTGCAGCTGATCCTGATTGATGCCTACAATGAAAATTACAATGGTCTTTTTACAACACATACACCCCCCCCCCCCCCCCCATCTTCTTTTGTCTAGATTGTGCCTTTCTTTTTTGAGAGGATGGAGGGGGGGGGGGGGCACAACCAACAGTTTGAGAAACGCTGGACTAGTGTAACACCTTTATTGAATTCACTAAACTTAGTGACACTTCAGGACAGAATATTAAAAAGTAAAGCAGCATACATGAAACACTAAACTATAATTTACATATACACTAACACAATCTAATAAAATACTAGGAAAGACACAAAGTTAAAGACACAATTGTTATTCCATAAAAAAAAAAATTCTCCCCTTTCAGACCTTTTGATTTATATGGCAGATGATGTAAAGGTCTTCTTTTTTTTTTGGTTAATGGTTAACAAGTGTGCCATGTGGTCAGCATTACAACCCACTGCCTTTACTTTCCCCAACTAATGTCAGGTACCCATTTAAAATTGGTGGACTCATGAGCTTGCTAAAAATCCAGAGTTAAATAACACAGCCTTCACCAAGATTCAAAACAGAGACATTCTACATATAAGATAAAAGAATTGCATCACTAAAAGATATATTATAGTATATTAAATTTAGTTCAAAGATGTTGAGAAAAAACAAAGATTAAACAAGCAAAATTTGATGAGTTTTGAACTTATTGAGTGGAGCCTAATGCAAAGTGAGAGAATAATTCACTATCATAAAGCAAAGTGAGAGAATAATTCACTATCATAAAGCAAAGTGAGAGAATAATTCACTATCATAAAGCAAAGTGAGGGAATAATTCACTATCCTGAAGCAAAGTGAGAGAATAATTCACTATCTCACTTCAAGTAGTTTGAAACATGCCAAAAATAGTTTTTTCTCGTTTGTTTGATGATTTAATTCTCAACAAATTTTGTTTGATGACTTAATTGTAAACTTAATTATAAACAGATTTAGCTTGATGATTAAATTCTCTAAAGATGTTTTGATTCATTTAGCTTCTGTTAGCTCAAATAGCTTCCACAATTTATTAAATGTTCAATGAAACTACATAACTAAAAAATCATTGTATGTATTGGAGTTACAAGAAACATAGTGCCACATTAACCTTTAATGCTATTTTATTATATCTCTTGTAGAGAATGACTCCCAGGAAGGGGACCTATATCCACAGTTCAAACACTTTTATCCCAAGTCTGAGAGAGAATATTTCTTCACTGTGTTGCTGTGCATCTTGACTGTCATCATCATCACTTACTTCATGATTTACCTTTACCGCTGCATGTGCTCAAGGAACTACTCACGCTGGCGCCACTCCTGGATCAGGTCAGCCAATAGGAGAGCCAGGGTCTATGTGAAACAAATTAAAGAGTCAGTACCCCTAGTTCTCTCTGGACATTCACAGGTTAGCATAGCACTCGGATATTGATTTGAAATTGCCCTACGCAGAGGTATTTATTTATAGTTGCCCGATACAGATGTAGTTATTCATAATTGCCCCCAAACAGATGTATTAATTTATAAAAATTTATACAATTTGTTGAACTTTGGTTAATAGACTTATCTTATATTGTTGAACATTATCACCGTAAATAAAAGTATTTTTTATTTGATAACAGACCATTCAGCAGTTATGCTTTATCTATAGCCAGTGGTCTATTTCTGGTTAGTGAAGGGCTATTTGTCTCAAAACTCTTTTTTTCTAAAGAGTTAGAAATCGGCATGTTAAAAACATACTCCATATGTCAGTTACACACATGTTGGACATTTAAAAGGCCCCCCAGGCCAAAAGTTTGGTCGTCACTGCTCTACAAATAAAATGAAAATTATTTGTTTTTCAACATTTTGCATCATACACTAAAGTAGTTTGGTATATTGAAGTAGTATTTATAGTTCTACAATAAGCTGCTTAGCTTAGCAATATTAATTAACATTATCAATATTCAGAAATATTTATAAGATTTAAATATTTGCTCTATCTGATGCTCTTTGATAATTCTGGCTGAACTAGAATCAATTTTTATTAATTTTCTTTTAATATTCAACATTAATGATATTTTCAGAATATTGAATGCTTGCTTGGTGATAATGGATTAATCATTAGCAGTTGTCTAGGGGGGCAACTCAAAATATGGGACTCAAACTCAGGAGAGTGTATCAACACCATCTCCAGGAAAAAGTAAGTCATATCTACACCTCAAACTAACATATGATAATTTTTTTTGTTATAATGGGCTTGCAAATAGCTCCATGAAATTGTTGTTTTTTTTTTAATTTGATTACTAAAAGAAATCATTCATAAAAAAAAATGTTGAGCCATTCCATTGTGTATTAAATATATTAATAATTCACTATTATTTACGTACTTATCAATTTTGTATATAAATATATTCATGCATTTTTTAAAAAATTGCTTCTGTTCATGCTATAGCATGCTCAGTGACTTAGTGCACTATGGTCCTATCTCTATGTGGACCAGTGAGGGGAGGGGGATACCTGGGAGAAGGTTTCTGTGCTGCTCACTAGCTTATCTTTATCTTTAATTAGAACCAAATGAATAATCCGATCAGGCAAAAAAAGTCTTTTTCTCTACACCTTTTACTTCCAACACGCTATATAGTTTTTCATCCAACTGGTAATGTTTTAGCTATAAACAAAATACTTTTTTCAGTCATCTGGTAGTGTGGCTCATCTCCTTTTAGTTTCTCTATGAAACTTTGAACCTGACCACATTTTATTTCCTTTAAGTCTCCTGCTCCTACTTTTTTTTTAGTTAATTTGTTGAAATAATTTGCTCCTTTCTTAAAAAAATATTTATAGTAAAGTTCCTTTAACTCGAAGAAGGCCATGTGTTGGTCGTAATATTGAAGACAGTGATGCAGATCTATATGCAGAGTATCATGGGAGCAGAAGTTCTTCTGAAACATCTTTAGCTGACACAAGCGGCAGTGGTGGAGCAGGTGATGGGGTCAGAATTAGGAGAGGAAACTTTTCCTGGACTGAATCTGGCAGTGGGAGGCTAAAGAGGACAGGAAATGCAAACAGAATTAGTCACAATATTTTTCAAGACCTTCGACCTGACCTAATTTCCACTGTCAATACAGAGTTTTCCTCCCTTGATCCCAAAATGCACCAGAGTTCTCGTAATGGATATGATTTCAAACACTGGTTTGAAGGTAAGACAACTAAATTTATTGTTAGCATATTACCTTAGAAGTAAAGTCCAGCTTAATGGTCAATAAGAATTTTTTTTTTATGAATGTATTGTAGAATTTATTTATGACATAGGATTGTATGAGGAGCATCGCAGATATTTAGAAGCAGAAGGTCAAGTTTCCAATATCAGAACTTCCAGTGCAAATGATGTAGCAGCATTAATAACACCTGATGAGCGACTTCGTAGCTGGAGCTATGGTAATTGAAACAATTTGTGTTTTTTTTTTACTTTAAAACCTGATCATTAAAAGAAATGCAACTCAGTGTGTTATGGATTAAAAAAAGAATGCAGTAAGTTTTTGTTCACAGCTTGTTTACTTCCATTTTATTTCTAGTTTGACTTTTTAATTTCAGTTTTTTCTTTTAGGTTTTAATTTTCTTTTTAGATTGCTTTTGAAAAAAATTAATACTAGCCATAAACAATTTTGTCTCACTTTGAGACCTTTCTTTTTCATCCTAAATGAGACTCAGCTCTTTCTGTAATTTGTTTTTAGAAAATTTTTCTGGTAGGAAGTACCAAATTAAAATTCTTGATCTATTAGCCCAAAAACTAAACTACTTCAATTTTACTTTGGATTTTAGGATTTCCGACTCCAGTTTTAATGACCTCTCTGGGATGCTTTCACATCCTTTAGAAATGTGGGCAAGAGAAATAACTTGTATTTTTTTTTAACATTATAAAAATAATTTCCTTGCACAAATTTAAAGTAAATAATAATTATTCAATTATCTTGTGATCTGTAAATTTTGAAAACTCAACTCCAGTCTTCATTGCATAAACATATAGAATCTGCATCAATTCTTCATAAAATGTAAAAAAAAGAAAATAAGTAAAAGATAAAAATATGAATGAAAAAAAAATTGAAAGGGAAACTGGGATGGTTTTAACAATTTTTTTGATATAATATGTGTTTTGATTTACAGATAATGAATGTATTATTCTTTTTTTTTTTTAAATTTGCAACAATAACTTAGTAATTAATTTTTTTCTGATGTAATTTTCCTGCGTATCCAAAACGATCAGATTTTCACCGGTTTCTATGTGATGTCACACTAACCTATTAATTAAATCTATTGACTTATTGTATAACAGGAGACCATACAGTAAAGTTTACATTCTTGTAAAAGAAATATATCTTTGTCTATGCAGTTAGATCTAGATCTTGTAAGCAAAGAAAAAAATGCTTGTTGAAAGTAGATTTACATGCTTGACCAACCATGGCAGTATGTATTTTCTCGCCTGACCACTCAACACACACAAACACTATCGCTTGGTTGTCTTGTCATGACCGACTACACGTAGTATAGAATAGCTTTACACTGACCAGTTCGTTAAATTAGAATCAGTCAGACTTTTTACTTTTTAGAACAGCGAGGGGCTTAGATGAAAATGTTACTTTTTTTTTTTCCAGTTGGTTATCCTAATGCTTTTAGACCTCTCTTTCTCTCTCTCTCTCTCTCTATATATATATTTAACTGTACCATAGCTCTGGACTAGGCCGTCACTAAGCCTAATAGCTACTGTAATAATGAAGCGATATGATTGGTTAAACGTAGTTTCTCTTTCAGTATTGTTAGGGAAGTGACGTTTGACTGAGCTAAAAACAAAATCTCAAAGAACCCCGTTTTTTTTTAGATGTCAAGAATTTACTGACTAATTTATAATACATAAATGTTTCTAAGCATTTAAATACAAAACGGCAAAATATTTAGTATTACAACTTTTTACGCAGAGTTTAAATATGTCAATAACTCAAATTTGAAAAACCATCGGAGTTTCCTTTTAAAGGGTACTCTTTTGTGATGTGAATGAAATAAAATATTTTCCTATGGCTTAATTAAGACCATTTTGTTTCAGGTGAACAGTCTGCACTTGATGTTTCCAACACAGATGAAGATATTTACTGTGAACAACTTTCCCCTGTGTGGTGTCTGGCCAGCATGCATGGCCTGATTGTACTAGGTTGTGGTAATGGTCACATTGAAGTATGGGAGGCTGAGACTGGTGAGCTCAGATTTCACAACAGCATTCATGAGTCTGGAGTTACTGGACTTTGTGTCATCGCCAACAAGTATGTTGGATGAGTATTTTTTAATTGTGTCTTTTTGTATAACACTTAATGTATACAAAACTAAAGGGAGAAAAAATTAAAAGACATTCTATTCATTATTTGAAATGTTTTCATAGAAAATGTGCTAATACTGAGCTCTTTTTGTACTGCATCTAGATTTTCATCATATACTTCTATCTGAGGGATTGAAACATCCTTTATCTTTCTTGTTTTCCTTTATGCATATGCATGTTTCTTCACAGGATTTTATTTTATTTTAAATTATGTAGATTGTCTTTTGCCAATTTTTATTATTTTTTGGGGTTTAAAGCAGTTTTCAGAGTTACAAAAATGTGATTATTTCCTGTAGAAAATTGAATCCACCTTATATATTTGGGGGCATGGTGGCTGAGTGGTAAATTGCTTGGCTTTCGAATCAATAGTCTTGTTCAAATCCTGATATGAATTTCAGGATTTTTAATATGTCCCTAAGTCCATCCAACTCTAATCCACCCAATTCTAATGGGGTACCTTATTTTATTGTCGGAGAAAGTGAAGGCAGTTGTTTGTTGTGCTGGCCACATGACACTGTTGGCCATTGAAATAAATGATCTTTACATCAATTGTTGTATAGATCTCAAGGTCTGAAAGGGATACTTTTATACTTTATACATGATAGTTACATTATAGAGGGCTGGCTGCATTAATTGTTTGTTCTGTACTAGTCATATCAATGTTTTTAATATTTCATTCAATTAATAGAATTGTGGCTGCCAGACTTGATGGTACCTTAGACTTTCTAGAAATGGAAACTTTTAGAAATCCTGTCATTCAACCAACACCACTACAAGCTCAGTGTCCCAGACAAAATTCAGGTAATTATTTAGTTGTATTTCTATTTCTATCAGAGTTTTTTTATTTTTATTTTGCAAAATAAACGTATGCATCTACAATACCGATCATGAGCTGCTCATTTCTAGGTCATTCTCGAAGTTACAGCAATGGAAGTGCTGATGGTATTAAGATGTGGGATGAGGTGATTCGTTGCGCTGGTGTGACGACTTGCAGAGCACATCAACTACCCATTAATGTCATTCATTGTGCTGGAGGGAGGATTGTCACAGCTAGTCAAGATCATACACTTAAAGTAAGTCAGTCTAGATCATACACTTAAAGTGAGACAGTCAAGATCATACACTTAAAGTAAGTCAGTCAAGATCATACACTTAAAGTAAGTCAGTCAATATCATACACTTAAAGTGAGTCAGTTAAGATCATACACTTAAAGTGAGTCAGTTAAGATCATACACTTAAGTGAGTCAGTCAAGATCATACACTTAAGTGAGTCAGTCAAGATCATACACTTAAAGTGAGTCAGTCAAGATCATACACTTAAAGTGAGTCAGTCAAGATCATACACTTAAAGTGAGTCAGTCAAGATCATACACTTAAAGCCTTATTATTATTATTATTTAAACAATAGATTTTGTTTAAAACTTCATGTACATTGTGACTCTGTGATGTAAACTATTTGAACAAGATTTAAATATTTGGTCAATTTAATGATAATTGACTAAATTAGTCTAAAGGATAAATATGTATGTTAGCAAAATTTGTATGTTGGTAAATTATTTTTTTAGCTTTGTAAACATAAAAAAAACATACAATTCTCTCTGTATGTATTTTATAAACATTAAAACATATTGTTATGTCTATTTGTAGGTATTTAGACTTGACAATGCTCTCTGTCTGTACACACTCCATGGCCATGAAGCCAGTGTGACTGCCTTGTGCTTAGATCAAGTAGCACCCTTTGCAGCAGTCAGCGGCTCTATAGATGGCACAGTGAGGATGTGGGATTTATTAACCGGCACATGCATTCACAAGTTCTGTTGGCACAGTTCCTCTGTGGTGACCCTGACAATGTCACAGCAGTACATAGTTAGTCTTGGCTTTGACAACACCATGTGTATTTGGGACAGATCAAAGTCCACATTATTGCATTCTATTAAAATGGTAAGCACTTATTCCAGGCTATGTGTATTACTAACAGTATTAAGTTTTAGTATGATTTCCTGTTATCTTTGCTTTGTTTTTCTTTTTTTTTAGAATTCAGCTTCAGCTGGTATTGGTTGTGCAGCACTCTTGTCTAGAAATCTGATAGTCACAGGAGGCCAGGTAAGTTATAGAAATATTATTTGACTTTTTGTGTGTGGATCACTTTGTTTTGGCAGCATTCTTCAAAAGTTCTTTGTTCGATGCATCCCTCTCAGCAATGTTCTGTTCAGTGCTAATTGACTAAGTCATTCTTACCTGTTCCCATCGTCATTTTTACATTTGTATCTCTAATTTGTAAAGTCATCCTTGTCATTAAAGCTATTCCTCATCTTGTCATGAGTATTGATATATGAGAACAGATAAATAGTCCCAGTAGACCTATGTATAAAAAAAATAGTCAATAGGTGTATTGGGATACATGAAAGTTACATGCAGTACAAGCAATTATTTAAATACATATCAAATTACAAGTCCCATCAGAAATTGAAATCTAGAACTATGTGATTTTAATCAAGTGGAAAAATTTTATTTTTTATTACCTTTTATTGTCTGTAAAAAAACTAGTTTGTTTTCTGTCCAAAGAGATTTGAAACCAAAATTTTAAGGCTACCCACAGTATTTTAGAATTGACTAAAATACAGTAGAACGTCGTTTATCCGAACGTTTATTATCCGGAGCGTCAAATATCCGGACCAGTTTTTTTTTTTTTTTTTTTTTTATCAACCACATGTACTGTGATGCACATATACTGTATGAATACGAAAAATAAGTGATTATTTTCCACAATAAAGGTAAAATTGTGACATTTGTCACCTATTTTGCTCGTTCTTCACGCACGTGTCCCGCATGTGATGATTTTCAATATTCGTATAGTGTCCGGTTGCATATACTGCATGGATCGCTTCGGTTTTCGGTTATCCGAACAATCGCGTATCCGAACGGTGTCCGGTCCCAATTGAGTCGGATAAACGACGTTCTACTGTACACTGGTAAAAGAAAAATAAAGTGGCTTTGTTTCATTATTTTCAATAATTAACACTTGAAGTTTTAAGTATTACATTTGTCTATTACATCTGCAGGGCAGTATTTTCTTGTGGGACATTCCTAGAGGTTCTTTGTTGAGGAGAGTGGATTTTGTGGACAATGATCAGAAAGCTTTTGTCAACCATCTTGTGACTGTGTCCAACAATGGGGTAGTCTGTGATCAAGGTCAAGATCTCAAGGTTGTTTTTTTCCCAACAATTCTAGAAAAAGCTGAATGAGTATGAACATAAAAAGTGACCATTTGAACTTAAGACTCTATGGAAACTTGCCTGGACAGGTCTAGATGTTTGAGCATTATTGACTGTGAACTTTTCCTGTGTTTATTGTTATAACTTTCAATTTGATTTATGCCAGCACAATGTGATATAAAACAAAACTTAAGTTGGATAAATTATTCACACATTCTATATGTTGTTTTTATCAACCAATGCATGTTTGTTGAATGCTAGGCTATTGTTGATGTTGTCAAATCATAAATGCTAATCTCTTCTTTCAAAACTTACAAAAATGCAACAAACCATGATCTTAAAGTACTAAACTTTCTAGAATATCTTTGTCACCTCAGTTGTGCCTCACTGCTGTACAATCTCAGCTCTAAAAATATGTTGATCATTTATTCTAGTCCAACTGTCTCTACGAAAAACATAACTTGCTTTTTTATCATGTATGTATCTCTTCTGAACCAACTTGTTTTTTTAAGAGTGACATTACATACATGGAAACTTTCTCCTATCAATCAACTAAAATTTTGTTGTTCTTTTTATTGCTTCTCCTTTCTTGACTTTTTTATTGATCTTCATCAACTTTTACATTTATTTCAGTTGTGATTTATGAATGAGTTCTTTTAATCCTCAACAGAGAATTACTTTTTTTTTAAATTTGGTTATTAGTATGTGAAATTAAGAGTTACCAGACTTTAATTTATCAGAAACTATATGTTGCTTATGTAGATATTCAAAATAAAAATCCAATGTATTACACTGTCATCAATTAACAGAGCTGTGGATTCCCTACGATGCTAAAGGTGTAAGACAATTGTGGCTGTTTTTTTTTTTATGTACAAGTTTGCCTTCATCACGCAGTTTTTTTTCCTTTCTAAACATTTAATTATTTCCATGACATTACTAGTTTAAAATTGTACACTTATTTTGGTTATTTCAATGATTCATTAAGAAAAAAATAAGAATATAAAAAAATCTATATTGAACTAACACTACCAACTTGTTCATACAAAAGCTCAGTGGGTGATTCTAGTTTTAACAAAATTGTTTTCCTGCCTCTTAGTTACATTGCAGTAGTGTCCAATCCTTCCTTTCTAAAACTCATGTTTTGTCTATGATTTGTGTTTCTACATGCTTTACTGATTGAAAACTACTAAATCCATTTTTTTTATTATTTGATCTCAAATGTTCATGTATGCTTTTCATAAGGAACAAAGCTTTGATGTGATGTTTGCTAGAAATGTGTATACTTTGTTTAAGACATTGATTGAATCTAAACATTTCCTACAAGTATGTAAAACACAATGTACAGTAGACTATCTCTAAGGTAGAACTGTTGATGTATAGCTTGTTTGATATATGTTTTTACAGATTTTTATAAGATTTTATATTTGAGCATTTGTACAATAAACAATATGGATTTGCTCCCTATTTTCTGATCTCTTGTGCTAGTTAAATGCTTGTCTTCAAGGTTTTAAAATAGACTGGAGAATAGAATGGGTAAGAGAAAAGGAGAATGCACAAGGTTAATTTCAAAATTCCCAGCAAACCATAAAATATGAAAACTACTTTTACCTTCTTTCTACAACTTATAGAGCAATTGTTTTCCTCTTCAGAACTAATGTGTTACAAAGACTATTGAACATTTTTTTCCCTATCCCCCTTTCCTCACCCAGAGCGAATTCTGGTTAGGCAAATTTATAAATTCATTGCATTTTATACTATTCCAATGATTTTTTGCCTTTAGATCTAGATTTAGAAGATGATGCATAAAACGTAAAAATACTTTAAAAACAAAGCTTATATTGAGTGAAATAGCATCAATTATTTTTAGATCTAGACTAATAAATTTGAGATTGGAAATATTTTTTATCAATTGTTTAAAAAATGCACTGTGTGCTATGGTCCAATAATTTTTTGGAACTTGTTGGGAGAGGGGGTATCTGGGAGGGTTCCTGATGCTTTTTCAAAAGCTACTTTTAAATAAATAGGTGCACAAGTCTGAATTTGAGCGGGGGGGGGGGGGGGGTCTGAAGCCTCCATGATGGGATGCAGACACACTAGGCACTGAGCTATTCAAGCTTAATTTTTAGCTAACGACCTAATTCTCTACATGAGTCTAATTAATTACTTTCTGATTAAGTAATTAGTTAAAATTTTTTATTGATTCTTGTCATCAACAATGATCATTAACTTGATTGGAGAATGTGTACAAGATTCCACCCAAATTGAGTTGATAGCTTTGTAAAAAAAAACAACAGCTACAGCTACTTAGTTGCTATTGTATTGCATGTACTACCACACACAGACTCTTAAAAAACAACAACTTAGAAATAGAAAACTGTCAAACAATTTATTCCATTAATGGGGTGCAATGCCTTAGTCAACATGATACGAACACACTGGTTCTTTGACATCAATACGTAAGAAAACATGATTCCATTGTTAGATGACATTTAATTCATCCTGAATAAAGTCCATTTCATGCTGTAAGGCTTGCAGTTCATGATAGACATGTTCCTGTTCAGAGAACTGGCTGCTCTCTACAGAACTTGGAAAGTCCAGGTCAGGCACTACTTGAGCTTTCTCTTCTGAAATATAAGTTGACCTGTCCACAACAAAGTGATGGATCAAATACAAACCAATGGGCTTAATGGCCCCAAACAAACTATAAACTACACATTCTATCAAATTAAAAGCTTATATAATATTTGTAAAATAGTACTAAAAATTAACTTTGAAAATAATAATAAGGCTTGTCTTCGAGTCCGAAGATTAGTGAGGAATACAGTATTTTCCGTGGCTGCACAGCCCCAGCTGTGACCAACATATTTTGCCACATAACCATTGTCCACAGGTGGTCGATTTAGATTTTCTTTTCGTCGTCTGCGTTTGTCCTCGGCAGCAGATTTTCTTTTGGTCTCAAATGTGCATCCCACGGCCTTCGTGAGTGACCTCCAGCTGTCTTGTTCTGACGCCGCATGCAGCCAGGTGCTCACCAGCTCACCAAAAAAGACTGCCTTTGGCATACGTTCGTCTCCCATACCGGATACGTGGCCTGCCCAGCATAGCTGTTGGACCATAAGAAGTCCCTCTATACTGTCCATACTGGCGTTCGCAAGGACATCACTGTTTGTAGTGCGGTCCTGCCACCGTATGTCCATGATGGAGTGCAAGCATCTTTGTTGAAAGCGCTCAAGAAGTCTTAGTTGTTTTTTATATAGTGTCCATGTCTCAGAGCCATAAAGAAGGGTTGAGAGAACCACCACCTGGTAGACTGATTTTTGTAGGCAGGCGGAGCGATTTGTTCTTCCAAACTCTCGCCTGAAGGCGTCCAAAAGCGCTACTAGCACTGGCCAGACGGTTATCAACTTCCCTTGAAAGTGAGGCGTCATTTGACACTATACTACCTAGATAGGTGAAGTGGTCTACAACGTTAAGGGGCTGTTTGTTTACTGTGATCCTTGAAGCTGAGTATGACTTGTTTTCCCGAGGTTTATAGATAGACCGAAAGAGGTTGCAGTGAATGCAAATTCGTTTACCGCATTCTGGACGTCATGTTCATTATTGTTCATTGTGAGTTAGCAGGGAGCAATCATCGGCATAGAGAAGCTCCATTATGACCATCTCCTTTGTTCTTGTAGGGGATAGTATACGCCAGAGATTGAACACATTGCCGTCAGAACGAAACCGGATATAGATGCCTTTGTGCAATCGCTGCCTCATTTGACCCAGCATTAAGCCAAAGAAGATAGTGAATAGAGTAGGGGCAAGTACACAGCCCTGCTTCACACCATTTTCTATTGGGGAGTGATCAGAAAGGGCACTATTGTGTTTGATCTGGCCTCTTTGTCCCATATGAAACTGCTTGAGAATGGATAGGAACGTAGGTGGGCATCCCAGCCTAGCCAAAATCCTCCACAAACCACCGCCACTGACCGTGTCGAAAGCCTTGGTGAGGTCCACAAAGGCAGCGTACAGGTTTAGGTTCTGCTCTTTGCATTTGTCTTGTAGTTGTCACAGAACAATAATCATGTCAGATGTACCTCTACCGGCTCTGAAATCACATTGGCTTTCAGATAATACCTCGTCCACTAAAGACTGGTTTAGTCGGTCAAGCAACACTTGAGCAAAAATCTTTCCTGCTACTGACAGAAGTGTAATGCCTCGATAGTTGGAGCAGTTAGACTTGTCACCCTTTTTGTATAGGGATATGATTACAGAATCGGGAAGTTCAGGTGGGACCACGCAATTCTCCCAGCATAAACAAGTCTATTAGCCTCTCGGTCAGGGCGACACCACCCATTTTAAATATTTCAGCTTGTCCATCAGAGCCAGGTGCCTTGTCCCTTTTGAGAATATATATATTGTTAAACTTGAGTGTTTTGTCTTGTTAATGATGAAAGTTATTCTATTTCTTAAAATTAAGTTAATAGACAATTTTTTATTTTTTAACTATAGGTTTGATAAAGATTTGGACCTTAGCTTAATTTACTATCAATTGGCCAATAAATCTAAGCAAATTTTGAGCCTCTTGTGCGGGAAAGTCTTATTTCTAAGATCCATGTATGTACTATACAAATGTCTGAACTACCTGGTTCATCAGCTTCACCTAAATTGGATCCTGTTACAGCTTTCAACACAGGAGAGCTGGGCCCAATGTTAGCTCCACAACTTACCATAGGCACTACTCTGTCTGAAACAAGAAACAACTTACAATTGAAATAACCTGGTTTTGGTGAAATGGTCATTTTGGTGACAAAAACAATAAAAATCTTTTTTTTTAAACAATTTGCATGTCTTTATGTTCAACTGATGAATTTTAAAAAATGGTTTAGCTTTCACTCAAGGACAGAGAATTCAGGGTGTATATTAGTAAACTTGGTGTATGTATTATTAGTTAATCCGATGTATATACATTTTTTTTGGTACATGCATTGATAAACCACTCGGTGCATGTTTTAGTTAACCTGGTAGGTGTATTTGTTAGTTCACGAGGTACAAGCACTGGTAGATAATTTGGTGTACATACTGTTCAATTAAGTTTCTTCATGAAATGTTAGCTCAATTAGTTTTAGTTAATTTAAACATATAAGTAAGGTTAAAAGTATTTACCATTATTTTCATTTGATTTATCATTTTCCAAGGACTTGAGAATTAGATCTAGCTCATTTAATTCTTTCAAAACATCTGATAGCAGCAATGAAGAAAAAACAAAAGGAAAAATAAATAGAGGAACCTTTAAAACAATTCACCACCCTGTTCGACTCTTCTTGTTTGTAACAGGTGCCAAAATATTTAAGACAATATTTCCAATTCATATTCATTTTTGGGCTCAATTGGTGTTGTACAAGATGCTTGGAATAAATTTATATGGTTGATGTAACCGGAAAAAAAAACTTGACAAAAGCAGGATATGAGTAAACATTATATAAATATTTAAATATATAACCTAACAATAAGTAAAATAATTCTAAAGTAGAGAATGACCTAAATATTCTTAAGGAAAGATCATGGATTTGTTCAAATATACTTCATCATTTACAAATACGACTGTACATCATTCTTGAATTGGTAAACTTTTCACAAGTATCATATTGAAATAAATTTGGACAAAATCTTTACCCAAAGAATAGACATTACCTGGACTATCAAATTCTTCATCCTCTTCTAGACTGACTAAACTAGAGTAATTGATACAGCTGTCTGTGCTATTCTCATAAAAACAAGAAGACAACTTGGATGACTTTTTGTTGGGACGGATGAGCTCTATTAACACTTCATCATAGGCCATTCCTTTCACATACAGCTCATACACATAGAGATTTCTTCAGAAATAGAATACAGCGAGTCTAGTGCATGACCAAAACACAGTTGCTACAAGTATCAACTACAACTCTTCTCATGTCTGACATTAGTTTAATCATTAAATACATTTAAATAAATGAATGTTGGGTTCAATTACTTTTTATAAAATCTTTTAGCCTTTGCACCTCCATATTTGTTGTACTGCTGAGACACCTCTGCATAAACTGAGGACCATTGATGTTTTTCACATACCTAAACAAATGTGTACATTTTAATACAAGTAAATTTGTTTATAAATCACACTAGATTTATGTATCAAATATGTTATATTTTGTTCATTTAAAACAATATTTTGAACTTCAATGAATCCTTTTATTGCACATAGGGACACGGTGACTGAGTAGTTAAGCACTTGGCTTTCGAGCCTAGGATCCTGGGTTTGAATTTCGGTGAAAACTTGGATTATGAATTTCAGGATTTTTAGGGCGCCTATGAGTCCACCCAACTCTAATGGATAGATGACTTAAATTTAGTTGGAGAAAGTAAAGACTGTTGGTCATTGTGCTACCCTGTTTTGCCAAAGAAACATGTGACCTTAACATCATCTGCCCTATAGATCTCAAGATCTGAAAGGGGAACTTTACTTATTATAACACATTGCTAGCAATCTACTAAATTCAATATTTTAAAATCTTACCTTCCAATACCCTCCTCTTTCATGAACAGCCAGGAACAAACTAAATAAAGTCACTCCAATGTTTTGCCAGTCAGGACAAGGTGCTAACTTTAAATTATTGCACAACATAAATCTGGCCACATCTTTTTCAAAAACTTTTTCATTGTTCACATATCTCTTTTTAAAAAAAAATTAAATGAATTTTAAAAATGTCATTCGGAATGAAAATAAAATTAAATGCTAAAATGCTAGGTGCCCTAACATTATCTTTTTTTTTTAATTGAATAGGTAATTTTTTTTAAGTTAATAAAAGTAATTTCTTTTTTTTTTTACATTTGATTTGTACAATAAAAACAAAAAAAAATTTAGTGGAGGGGAGTGTCTCTCGAAAAAAGGGCTCCACAGCCATATGAAAAAGTGTTTGAGATGAACCATAGTTGTCTACAACAGAAGGAACCAATAGAAAATTACACAGTAAAAAAAAACAACATAAGTCATAAATGTGAATTAGAGTTATAATATATCAATATAGAATAATCTTTGCTAACACCAACCTGTAAATCTAAAATAAATTGTTCCTCTTTTGAGGAATGTAACAAAGATGTTTTAAACTCCAAACATTTTAAATCCAACTTTAGGTTTGACACATGTTCCTCTGACATTACTGGTAATTGTTCATTTGATATATTTAGTACATGATCCTTTGATGCTAGAAAACTGATATTTTCTTTATTGTGCATCTGTTCAAAAATGTCCGACTTAAGACACAGAGAGCTTATGGTTATTTTCCGATTACTTCTTTTGTTTTCAGTTTTCTTGTCAACAGATTTTATGGATTTCTTCTTTATCTTCTCTGTAGTTAAAAAAACAACACTTTTAGTGTAACAAATTAAAAAGCAATTATTGAGTTAAATCTTAAAAAGTTTTAAAGTGATAAAAGAATGAATAGATTTACCAGCATGAGTAGCAAGATCTTCTTCTGTCCTAAACCAACATGTTTTTAACCTTTCTTCACATGGCAAAGACAACAGTTCCATAGCCTCAGCAATAGCTTCATTTACTGTAGCAAGTCCTTTAAACGAACTTTTTTCATTAAGCTTTGAGGTGACAGTAGCACGAATACTTTTTCTTTTTTTGGTTTTCTCAAGAGAAATAAAAGACAAACCAAAAGTTAATCAACTAGTAAAATTAATTTTTAACTGACTTTTTAAGTCAACAAAATTCCATTCTATTTTTTTTGTTATAACTAACTTGATACGAAAAATTATGCACACATATTCTATACGTTTTAAACAATTTATACTTAGTGTTCAAATTATAGAAAAGGCATTATAATCACTGTGTGAGTCTTCAATTTTGGTCAACATTTGCTAGCTGGAAATATTTATTAATTCATCCTTAGTGTTAGCCACATTACTGTAGACAATCATAAGAGACCTCATGCTAAAGTGATGTCAACTTTTGGACACATTTTTTAACATCTCTCAGGAAATATAATTTATATAATGTATTAACATATTTTTTTAACCAGTGTTGTTGTTTTTTTCAAAAGTTATCCAGTTCTAATAGGAATTCAACATATTGTTAATAGTTTTTATATTTATGAACTTACCACTATCTGAAAATCTAACATTATTTGTTTACAATTTGGCTTATTTAAAGTTTTATACACTACTTTAAGATTGAACGAATGCTACGTCCAAGCCCAAACCTCCCACAGAAAGTCAGGGGATGACAGTGGACAGAAGTCAAATTTAGTCTAGAGGGCAATTTTAAAACCAGGGTTTGCTAGCTTTCTTTTTATTAAATGACAGAACTGTTAGATATGAATGAATCTCTTGCTATGTGATTAAGCATAGCAAAAATATGCTATATAATAATAAAAAATAATAAAAATAGTAGAACATATAAAGAATACTATTCTATGTATTCAGATTCAATCAATATCTATTGTAAAAGAATCCCCCATCAAAGAGATTTAAAGATAGAGAATCACTATTTCAATGGCAAACATTTAAAAAAAAACGAGCATGGGAAAAAAATGCACTGACCATTGTAATAAGAAATAGATCAAAATAAAATGACACATTTGATTTGCATGTAGACAGCAGAAACTTATGAAAAAAATCAAAGCTTGGCAACCAAACACAATCAAATCATTTAATGAAAGCAGTATTGAGAATGCTGAAGAAAATAATGATAGTAGGTCTCTATTAGTTTTTTAAAAATGTATGATACCTCCAGAAAAAATAATAATAAGCCAATAGATCTACTATAAATCCACAAGTTTAAAGCTATTTGAGGACCACTTTATTTTAAAGAAAATCAACTAATAGAAATCAAAGTCAAACAAGGAAAGCAGTGTCATAAGAACACATTTCAGTGATAAAAAAGTGGTGTTGCCTCTCACTGAATACCACATAATTAGCTTAATTTAAGAACAATATGAATCACTGAAATACTCAACAATAATTTTTTTTTCTTTATTCCTGATTTTCATGCAAAATCTAACCATTTTTTGCCTTTCTCCTTAAATAGGTGAATCACAACTGACCTTGTGGTTTTGAGATTTCTTTACAGGCGATCTATCTACATTTCCTGGACCAAAAACTTCAATGCAATTAGTTCTGACCCAGCCATGAGATCTATTGTTTCCTAAAAACTCAACATGATATGAAATCATTTCAAAATTATCCCATTCACCATGAAGATGGTTCAGTGGATCCTCAGTAACAATGGCTGGCCATCTGGAATAGTACAAAAAGACTATTAAAATAATTACCACAAGACTAATTTTAGTCAAAGCATGCATAATAAGCAGAGAATTATTTTATTCAAGGAATAAGTTAATAAAAGTACACAAGTTGCTGTGATTAAATAAAGATAAAAAATTAAAAAGTTTATTTCTTTTTCAATGTCTCTGTATTTAAAAACAAAAACTTTTGAATGGAAGACTTAAATGCAAAATGTGATGCTCTGCTGGTACAACAAACAATTGTCAAAATATAATAAACCCTGTTTCAACGTTTTCAAAGTTTCATTTCAATGTGAAATAAATTTCATTATTATATGTGTTGCTTAAAGAAATATATTTCAGTCAATGCATTATATTTTAAAAACTTCAAAAATAATAAAGCTGTTTTTCACTTTAAATTCTTGCAGTAACATTTCACTTTACATACCTGTAGTAACATTTCACTTTACATATCTGCAGTAGCATTTCACTTTACATACCTGCAGTAACCTTTCACTTTTGCCCAGACTAATGCACCAACTCTGAGTTCAGACTTTATCAAATCCAGTTTAGCTTTTTTGGCCAGTTTATCATAAGAATAGGTGTCTTCTTCTGGAACTTGACAACTAGTTAAATAGAGAGATAAATATTCATGAAAAGTTGAACAATAAATTAAATAATATCTCTTAAAAATGCACAAAGAATCATTTAGATAAAGATTTTCATTTATTTTAAATGTTGTTTTTTGTTTTTTTTTAGCTTTTATTAAAATACACAGTTTTATATGTTATAGTGATCTATTTTAAATTTAGATTAGTTAGCCCATTTAAAAAAACAACATAACTTTCTTCTTTATTCATATCTATCTAAATGTA
This sequence comes from Biomphalaria sudanica, assembly GCA_036873155.1. Taxonomy (NCBI): domain Eukaryota; kingdom Metazoa; phylum Mollusca; class Gastropoda; family Planorbidae; genus Biomphalaria; species Biomphalaria sudanica. The sequence continues at coordinate 495,134 of JAZGLO010000534.1, read as the reverse complement.
TTCACACCTGCTGAAATGAGGATCTTCATTCATTTCACAAGTCCAGGATACATCATCTGATATTTCTTTCGCTGTATCCTTTCTCAGTTTTCTCCACTTCAAGCAGTTAGGATTATCACACTGCACCCAAATAACTGAATCTAACTAGTGTGTTAGTAAATGTGTTTATGTGGAAATAAAATGATCACAGTACATTATTTGTGATATCTACCATCATGGTTTTATTTAAATAATGTAACCTTAAAGATAGCACAACCGACCACTTGTAATACAATGAAAACTTACTATAAATATCATAAACAGAAAAGAAAAAAAAAGGGAATGGCTATTGTTTGTACAGTATTAACAAATTAATATTCATGATTGAAATAGTTTTGATTTCTGCATCTATTCCAAGAAGCAAGAAATTCCAAGGGAAAAGTTATGATCCCACAGTTACAAACTAATTAACTACCATTTCTTAGTTGTATACTAATTAACTACCATTCTTTGTAACACATCATTAAAGTCTGAATGGTTACAGGTATTATAGGTTAGCATATAGTGATCAACACAGACAACCACATCTACTCCAACTCAAGACTACTTATTTAAGCTGGGTAAAATTTAGTTTAGAAAACATAACTGAACTGATCAATGATTTTTTTTATTTTAGAAGACCTCAACTAGAAATAAAACTACTTAAAATTTTATATATACATTTAAAGAAATTTACATTTAAAAAATATTGTATTTTATTTCTCAAGCTAGGCATGGGCTAGGGTTATTCAGCCATTAAATAGCCAAATTTTCTGAAAAATCTTTCCTTTTTAAAATAAAAAACAACACCTCACAGTTGTATAGGTGAGCACAAGTTTTGCCAAGCTACATTCTGAGTAATATTTTGGTAATATGCTGATGGTAGAGGATAACAATTTATCTAAATTTCCATTTTAAGTTTTTTAAATGAAAAGAATTAATACAATGTAACATTAAGCTAACATTCATACACAAGAAATAAGATAGGTTAACTAATAACAATTAAAAGGCTCACAATTTAATACTCAATGACAATCAATAACAAATGTAATTTCAGCAGAAAAAAAAAAATCTTTAATAACCCAAAAAAGATACAATTGTATAATACTCCTTGATTACTACCCCTTCTGAAATATTGTCCACCTTTAAAACAATCCAGAGGTGATAAAGGTACAAAGCCTGTATTGTATTGATGTTGGTACATATATATCCTGCTTGGAACATTAACTTACCTTATGTCTTAAAGAAACAATAGCCTGTGGTGACATCCCTGTGCTTTGTGATGATAGGATATTAGATTGACATTCACCTTGCATTTTCACCTTTAAGTAGTCATCAAGGACAATAACTTTATTATTTTATAAATCATTTATGTAAAGAAAGTATTCTCTTTTTAGATTTCTTAACAAAGAAATGTTCTTTCCTGTCTTGAATTAGCCATTAAATCCATCCATCAGAACTTCAGGTATTAGATCAAATATTTATGACATTCATTATAGGTGAAACAATCGAGTACTGCCACACTTATGATACAAAACGTGTAATGCAATTTTTTTCATGATACATGCCTTTCCATTCATTGAAGCATCATGCAAAAATTCTTATCAAAGGAATATTTGAAATTTACAAGAATAAAAACATTCTAAACTTACACAAAAAAGAAAGGTGTCATAAGGATTTTTTTTTTTGCAAGGGTAGAGCATTTACATGCTTGCAACTTCTTTTCATGGAGTATAAATTCTATCTTGTCTTATAAATTACAGATAATTATTTATGTCCCCAAAATATTTATATTACATAAACATATTCATAAGCAATTCAGTAATAATTTAATGAATAATCTAAAATTAGTGTTTCTTCTTCGATAGTAATTTGTTTTTAAAATAAGGAATTGATATTCTCCAATGGTGTAGCTGGGGGAGGGGGGCCCCCAAATAAGTGTCCAAAATTTGTTTGTAAATACATAAATTAATATATTTGATTAACAAATAGTGTCAACTGGAGTCAAACCTAGATCTAGGTCTATCAGTAAGTTGACTTTGTTGACATTTTAAAAATATTTTTTTCACACAGAGTTCAAAGTTTTTTTTTAAAGTTAGTTTTAAATTATCAAACGCAAATCTTAAATAGATTTGTAGCCGATGAATTATTTTCCTCTCGAAAGAGATCAAACATGTGCTTGCAGCAAGAACTAAAAATATTTCTCTCTTTGTTACTAATACTAGATTTAAGTCTAAGAAAATGGAAACAACAGGCATAGCGCCATTAAAAGATGAACATAACATAATACATAATGATAATGAAACTAAAGCAAACATCCTAAACAAATACTTTGCATCAGCATTCTCAGCCCCAGGAGACAAAGACATATTTCTTAATTTGAACCAAGTAGACAACATAGAAGATTTAGTAGTACAAGAAAATGGAATTAAAAAACTATTAGCCAACACCAAACCAAATAAAGCGTCTGGACCTGATGGTATTCCAGCTAGATTACTCAAAGAACTAAGCAATGAGCTAGCCCCAGTGTTCAAAATACTCTTTCAGGCATCGCTTAACCAGGGCAGAGTACCGAAGGACTGGAAAGAAGCTAATGTCACCCCCCTATTTAAAAAAGGAGAAAAATCTGACCCAGGAAACTACAGACCAGTATCACTTACCGGCATTACATGTAAAATACTAGAACACATAATATGTAGCAACATCATAAACCACTTAGACAAACATAATGTCCTCACCCCATACCAACATGGCTTTAGGAAATATAGATCATGTGAAACACAACTAATAGGACTAATTGATGATTTTTCAAAAGGTTTAGATAATAGTGAACAAATAGATGCTATCTTACTAGATTTTTCCAAGGCTTTTGACAAAGTTCACCACCATAGTTTGCTTAAAAAATTAAAATATTTCGGCATTAATGGTCCACTGCATCAGTGGATTAAAGATTTTCTGATAGGGAGAGAACAAACTGTAATAATAAATGGCTCTAAATCAATACCAATAACAGTAAACTCAGGTGTACCTCAAGGAACAGTCTTGGGTCCACTACTATTTTTAATTTACATAAATGATTTACCAAATTGCATTAGTTCAGGAACAAAAGTCAGATTATTTGCAGACGATTGCATAATATATAGAACAATAAAAACAATACAAGACACAGATATTTTACAAAGAGAATTAGATGAATCACAGAAATGGGAATCAAATTGGAGCATGTCTTTCCACCCAGAAAAATGTCAGTTGTTAAGAGTAACAAATAAACTAAAACAAATTAATTCCACTTATCTTATTCATGGCAAACCAGTAACACAGACTAAAAACGCAAAATACCTAGGTGTTATAATAAATGAAAAACTGTCATGGAATCCACATATTGATGAAACTATAAAAAAATCAAACAAAGCATTAGGGTTTATTAAAAGAAATTTCTATAAATCAAATAAGAACATAAAAATAAAATGTTATTTAACATTGGTTAGGCCAATAATAGAATATGCATCCACCGTTTGGGACCCCTCAACTCAAGAAAACATTAAGAAACTGGAACAAACACAAAATAGAGCAGTGAGATTCATAACAAACGAATATTCACATTTGACTAGAGTAACACCATTAGTAAAATCACTAAATTTAGGAAGCCTTCAGGACAGAAGACTCAAAAGTAAAGTAGCAATTATACATAAAACACTGAACCATAATCTTCAAATACAAAAACAAAATCTAATAAAATACTCTGAAAGACACAAAAATAAAGGCACATTCCTCGTCTCATATGCTAGGACAAATTTGTACAAATACTCCTTCTTCCCTAGTGCTATTAGAGCATGGAATGGGTTGCCTGAGCTAGCCAGAAAAACCAGTGACTTGGCAGAATTTAAGTCATTGGTTAATATGCATGACTAAATGCATGACGCGTAGGACGTAATCATCTTCTTTTTTGAAGTAACGTCTGTATTATATAAGATAAGATAAGATTAACTGGCAAGTATTTTAAGGTTACACTTAATTAACCTTGAAGAAAAATGTACAGAATCGGGTATAACAGATCCAATTGTTATTCTTAATAATGCTAGAATTGTCCATTATTCGGTTTTGGCTTCTATAATTTCAGAATTAAAGTTCACACTCAATTTATTACCCCTCTATTCAGCTTCCTCAATCCAATGGACTAATGTTTTTCTAAATAAAAAAAAACAACAAAACAACTGTTCTTATAGAGTGATAAAAGAGTGAATTGCAAGGGTGGGAAAATGAATCAAAAAACCTAAATGTATGTCTTTTCGCCAGAGGAAATTTCACAATCATGGCATATTTTTTATTTGTGAAATTAAAAGAATGTTATTCTTTCAATGGGAACTTTCTCCATGACCAGAGTGGGGCTACAAAACAGCGTGCTGCAGAGGTTGAAATTATGATAATGCAGCCACAATGAATGGCCATCTGTCTGGCCTGCAGATACGTCTGTTAGACATAAATTCAAAGGCAACATTTCGGAACTGTGATAATCACTCTCTCAACCTGGCAGCTTTTCATTCTGTTGAGATAGATCCAACAATTGTCACCTTTTTTGGAACTGTACATGAATCATTCAACTTTTTTTTCAAATTAACTTCAGAGATGGGCCAAACTGAAAAAAGATGAAGCCGGGAGTTTAAAAAAAAGAGTAATACAAGAGAAGAAGCTATGTCAGCAGTTTCCTTGTATCTTGACAAATCATCAAGCTGTTGGAGAAACGTTCTGAATCAAGAAGAGACAAAGCTGAGCAGATTTGGTGATATTCAATAATAATATTTTCAATAATATTGTAGGAGACGTGACTCTGCCCTTAGTCATCCTTCAGCTTTCAAATTAGTGGAGGGAGCATGAAAGGGTCATCCAAAGAGTGAAAAGCTGGCTAGGCAATGTAAAACTAAAAAAAAAAGACCCGGACCAGCCTCTCTCTTACCTTATAAAATACAGATGTTACTTCAAAAAGGAATGATTACCATAAGTAGGTAACTCAATAAAAAATTCAAACTCACAATATACTAATAAAACCTATATGCTTGAAAAGGGCTTGAAAAAATATTTCTAACCCGGACCAGCCTCTCTCTTATCTTATAAAACACAGATGTTACTTCAAAAAGAATATGATTACCATAAGTAGGTAGTTTGATACAAAATTTAAACTCACAATATACTAATAAAACCTATATGGTTGAAAAGGGCTTGAAAAAATATTTCCAACCATACTAAATGTATCATTGTATGACAAGTGGAAGGGGAGATATTAATCTTTATTTGAGAGAGGAAAAGTCTTGATTTTAGTGATCCATGTCATTTATGGCATAAGACTAAGTACGCGTGTCCCTAGCCTCGGACTAGGTAATTTAGATCTAGACCAGTCCATGCATGTTTGTTTGATCATGTTAATCAATAACGTAAACTCCGCAAAGGTTACTGGTTTTCCAGACTGACTCAGGCAACCCATTTCATTCTTTTGTCTTTATTCAGGTATCAGGTATCCATTCTATCCTGTTAAAAACAGCAACTGAATGAAAATAATGGAGTGATTCTGTTAGTAGTGACTACTACTACTACTAGTAGAGTACTACTAGACGTCTAGTGTTAGTCACAAGTTACTAGTTAGTGTTACACGAACTGTCAAACAGCACCTCGCAAGAATAAGAATACACTTATTATAAACGTGAAGAAACTTAGAAAGTCAAAGGACAGGACAGGTGATGAGTCAGTAGATCTAGATCTATATAGACTAGACTATATCTAGAGAGAGTCTAGGCTAAATGCAAGTTTAGATAGATCTAGATCTAGATCTAGATTATTATTAATATTATACACACCTGGAGTGTATTACTTTCCAGTGGCCAGTGGCTCTATTACATTGTGGACCAAATGATAAATTGTTTTTTTTTAATGGAAGAGTGAGCTTTCATTATAAATCTAGATCTGTGGCATTTACAAAATTAACTTTGTGTGCTTCGTGCTTTTTATAAATATAAAGTCAACTTAAGGCTAATTTGCCTAAGCATATTAAAAATATAGTTTATAGATCTAGATTTCAATTGTCAATTTAAGTTGCTCAGATAGTCAAGAATCACATACTGAAAAGATGCTAGTTCTGAAAGGTATGAACTTTACTAATCAGGAGACGCTGTATGAATAAGCGAATATTTCTTTAAAAGTTCAAAGGAGAAGGCAAAATGAAAGATTTCGATGCAGTGGCGTAGCTAGGGTGGGGGGGGAGGGGGGAGAATTGGAAAATCCCCCCGGGCCTCCACTTGAGGGGGGTGGGCCCTAATGAGTGTCCGAATTTGTTATTAAATAAATTAAATATGACGTCACTGACATGTAATTTTGCTTTTCACGTTGTTATATACGTGAGTGACCTTGTGTGTACTTCTCAGAGTATTAACTCTTTCCATGTGGTGTTACTCGTTACTCTCAATTTCAAGGCGTAACTTTCATAGCGCTGACTAGTGTTGTGTTAATCTCAGGAAGTAACTTGGAATATAGGGTAGTTTATTTCATCATCCTTATCACATTAGAAGAAACCTGATAAGAGCACCGAAAAGAAACGAGACCATGAACGTGTCGAAGAAAAATATCACTATTCAGATGACTCATACAAAGATACAGCAGTCGAAAGAAGTGAAAATGTTTCTAGATGAGAGAAGTAGTGCTGAAGAGACTCCTTGGGAATACCTTTTACCACAGTCAGAGAAAACATCTGAAGTAAGTGATGATGAGTCAAGTGATGGTCTTCCAAAATCACTTTCTCCAGAAGTGGAAGAAGCTGTAATTAAGTATAAAGACTTCGAATATATCCAGCCTGAAATTTTATCTGAGGAACTGCGAGCAAAATTATGTTAAAGGGTAGCTTATTTTTCCCCCCCAAAAAAAGATGAACGGTATTTTTTTCCAGTAGAGTTTACGCAAAAAAAAAAAAAAAAAAAATCAGAAGTTTGACATCATCATAGTTCACTAGAAAGCTTCCAACAGGAGAATATGATGAAAATAACAGGGAATGAAATAACCAAGAGATGAAATGACCAGGAGATGAAATGACCCGGGATGAAATGCAACCGATCTTGGCTCCTCTTCTCTCCACACTTGGGATGTCTATTTTGTTTCGCATGCGTACTGTTTTCTGAGGCATCAGAAAAGACATCTAGTGCATTGAGCAAACCTGGAGTTGGTTTCATCAAATGAAAGAAACCTGAGAGACTGAAAGAACATGAAGTCCACCACAGACAAGCTCTTTTGAAATGGAAGTTAGAAGAAGAAAAGCTTAAGATAGAACCAGTTGAACTGTCACATATGTTTCATGCACAAATTTGGAAAAATCAGCAGTATTGAAAAGATATTCTGAAGAGTGTAGCAGCAACTATTAAGTACTTGGCAAAAACAAACTCAAGCTTACGTGGTCACAACGAAAAACTGAATTCACCCAATCCTGGGAACTTCCTTGCATCTTTGAAATTTCTTGCAGAATTGGATGAAGTTACGAAACACCACTTACATAGAATCGAATATGGGAAGAAACATTATTTGACACCAGAAATTCAAAATGAGTTTATAAACATGATGGGCAATAAAGCTAGGGAATGAATTGTTGGGAAAGTTTGTTATTTTTCTCTGATGCTTGATTTCACCGCAGATGTTTCTCACCGAGAACAGGTACCCCTAATAATTCGTTACTTAGATGTTGATAGTTTCGAAAATAAAAGAGTCATTCATTGGTTACTTTGAAATTTTAAAACCTGGTGGGCAACATTATGAAGAACTTGTTCTGAAAACTCTAAAGACATTGGACTGGACTTTAATAATCAGTGCTGAGATCAAACCTATGATAACGCAGCCACAATCAGTGGCCGTCATTCTATTAGCCATACATCCAAAAGCAAAATTTCTGAACTGTGATAATCACTTTCTGAACCTGGCAGCTCTTCATCCTACTAAGATAGATCCATCAAAAATTGTCACCTTTTTTTTTTGTATCTGTACATGAATAGTTCAACATTTTTTTTCTATTTCACCCCAGAGATGAGCGAAACTGAAAGAAGCTGGAGCCAGGAGTTAAAGTAAGAGATTAATACAAGATAGCCCGCAAGGGAAGAAGCTACGTCGGCGGTTTCCTTGCATCTCGACAAAATCATCAAGCTGTTGGAGAAACTTTCTGAATCACTAACTGAAACAATGGGCACTAGAAGCAGTGCACAGAATCTTCTTCATGCATTGGAAAATTAAGATTTGTTTTCTTATCTGGAATTCTGGTCAAATCGCATGCGCCAAATTAATAAAGTTCAGAAGAAACTGCAAAAAGTCTGGACTCCACATACGGGAAGCTGATGAAGAAATTAAAACTCTTTCATTCTTTCTGCAAAATGATGAGAAACTGACGAAATTTATCACCCAATCCATCGAAAGAGCAAAAGAACATTGTGAATGCTATAGATTTCCTGATATCAAAACAACCAGAAGAAAGAAAAGACATGATGGGAAGTTTAGTTCTGATGTAGGACTGTTAATAGAACTGCAATTCAAACGTGTTGCAACAGAAGTGCTGGGCAGACTTCATATGGAGGACAGATTCCAAAGGATGGAAAACCATGTGGAGATTGTGGACACCTTTGGGTTTCTTCTTAAATACACGCTACACGCTGATGAAAAACTGTGTTACTTTTTCCTGTTTTAAGAAATACAGGCAAATCGCTTGTTTAATGATGACATTGATGCACGAGCACTTTTAATCAACAAACCAGTGCCACAATCACCAATTGAGATATTGAGGAAGCTGGCTTCATATGGTAATGATGTGTGCTCAAACCTTGCAACATTATGGGCAGTGCGACACGGAAGAGTTTTGAAAGACGAGAAATCAGTTGAAATACATCAGTAGGCCGAAAGTGGAACATCATGGTAGTAGAAAAGTAGACTATATATACATGTATAGGCTAAAGGTGGAAGTCAGTTTAGAAGCGCAGGTCAAGTAAAAAGCATAGGTCATGAGAAAGGTGAAGGTCAATCAAGACATAATGAGCCTAAGTTATTCGATGTCAGGTCACTCAACGAAGTATGAAAAGTTTAAATCCAGTTGGTCGAGATGTTTTGAAATGCATATCTTGTGGATCATATAGATCTAGATATCTTTTGTCGAAATGTCCTGACAGCTGGGAAAATCTGTCAAAGAAGGTCAAAGTTGTAGAGGGCGAAGAGGTTACTTGTCTGTTTACTGGAGACCATTTTAACTGGGCAGTGCACGCTTCAATTCATCGTGTATATGTTGAGGAAAAACAAATGAAAACATAGCTACGAATTTAAGACTGACGTGCTTTAAGATGGTGCATGAATTTTAAAACTACTGCTGCTAGTACCAGTTAGACACTATTATACTTCCTAAAGGTCAAGGAGAGAAAGAAAAGCAATGTAACAGAGCAGATTGTAAACTGTTTCTCCCCAAAGACACACGGCTTGTTACCCCACTACATAATCAGACTGCAGAGCATTGTCAACAGTTACCCCAATTCAATCTTCTTTTGTGTGGCTAGAAATTACTAGAAAATGTTTACAACACAAACAGAAATATGGCGATCTACAGTTGCCACTGGTCTACATCAACCTCAAAATCAGAGAATACAGAAGAAACAATGAAGTAGGGGTCTGAATGTAGGCTACAAGTCTTTTGGTAGGGCATCTTACCAACCCAACATCATAAGAACATTTGACGCCATTCATGGCGTCTTTCCAACCCTACATTCTTGTGATGTTTGGCTCCTTTCCTAATGTTCTACCAACCCCTTATCCTCAAACATTTGATTCTATTCTTAGTGTCTTACCAACCCTATGTCCACCAGTCCTAGTGTCTGATCAATAATATGTCGTCTAGCCATTTGACTCCATTGACAGTTTGGTTGTTTTCTTCAACTTACAGCCAATGTAACGCACTAGCGGATCCAGAACTTTGGAGTGGGGGGGGGCGATTTTTTTCAAAACCCTAACCCTAACGCCCAGTAAACCCTAACCCTATGCATAAACGCGAGTACAGCATATATATATATTCTCAACTTTCTGCGAAGAAAAAAACCCAGACATGTTGAGCCCTTTCTCTTGATAGTCTGGGGGAGCGCTGTAAGCTCCTTAGTGGGGTTTGGGGCGAAGCCCCGACGCCAAAATCGTTTTTTTGCATTCTTCATTTCACTCCTGACATTTACAGCTCATTATTTATCAGCGGGGTTCGGGGCAGGCCCCGACGCCAAAAGCGTTTCTTTTATTTTTCACTGCTGAAAAGCAGTCTCCTGACATTTACAGCTCATTATTCATCAGTGGAGTTCGGGGCAAGGCCCCGACGCCAAAAGCGTTTTCTTGCATTTTTCACTGCTGAAACGCATTCTCCTGTCATCTAAAGTTCATTATTTATCAGTGGGGATCGGGGCGAGGCCCCGACGCCAAAAGCGTTTTCTTGCATTTCAGCTCATTATTCATCCTATTTAAAAATTACCTTATCAATAATGTTTTACTTGAAAAAATATTCTAATATGAATTAGAAAGGCCCTTACTACATTGCAAATAAAACGATTTGAAGATACCCCAGATATTTAGATTTAGGCTTTGAAGTTCGCCGACAAAAAAAATATTAGAATAATAATATTTTTTAAAAAAGCTCATTTGTAAGTGATACATTTTGTTCAATAGGCCTGTTTGAAACTTTGTTTTGTTACACAACTATAATTCAAAGCTCTAACAAAAAATTTCGGAAGTGGGAGGAGAAATTAAGTGGACCAATAGACTCTACTCTAAATTTGTTTGCATTTTTAGGATTCAAGCATAAATTATGTGCTATAGACCCAAATTTATTTAACTAAAAAAATAGCAGATTGAGTAACGGTTGGAAAATGGCGACTAGGAAAAGAATATTTGGGTTCAGAACTCATCTCAATCGTTACTCTTTTACTGAAAAATTCCAAAGCAAAGTTTTTCTTTAAAAAATTATGATAAATTTATGTGAAATTACATAAACTCTGTCGCCTTATTTGACTATTTTGTTTTAAAACATCATGTTTTCGTCTGTAAAGGGGAGGGGCGGTAGAATGAAAACAATTAATCCTCGCTCCTTTTTATAATTTCTGTTAAAGATTGCATTTGGCATTAAAGAATAGTGGTTGTGCGACTCGATATAAGAATTTAATTTATAGCACATATAAAGTATATTAGTGACAGATTTTTCTTATAAATTTGTAATTTCTTAACTATAATTCAAAAAGGAAAAGTATTGGTTTGTCCGATGGGCGGAAGGCGATTGCATGTATCGCCCCTCCCACCTGATACAACCCTTTTTCATTTTATATTTACTAATGATAAATTTTGAGATTAGAGAGTGTGTAAGACATAATATACAAATGGGTTCATATATCAATACGTAGCTTATATTATATTCAACTAATTTTGTTCACAAACTATGATTTCCCTATAAAAGTAGGACCGCTCCCACTCAAAGGGTTTAGGTGGGAAGGGCAGTAGATGTTTTCGCCCCCCCCCCCCCCACCCAATCGGAAAACAGGGGAACGACATAATATAAAGATCGGTTAAAACACCAATAACACGTTTTAATCATATAGATATTTAATTGATTCTGTTAGCAAGCTGTGATTTCTACAAATTTATTGGACCGCCCCCCCTACTCGAAAGTCTATGTGGTGGGGGGTGGGATTGAAGCTATCGCCCCCTCCCGACCCCACCAAATCGGCCAAAATGCTTTATGGGGGGGGGGGCGAAAAAATCTAAAAAAGGTTGAAATATAAATAATTAGAATATATATTAACATAAGTAATAAATTCGTATACAAATTGTGTGAATCCTATACTAAAATTCGTCCGCACCACCCCTTCGGGTGGCGATCGCACCTACCGCCCCCCCCCCCTGGATCCGCCAGTGAACGGGCATCAAGTGATGAGAGGCATCAATCCGAACGCAACATCTCAGTAAAAACTGCACACGTTGTACATACATAAACAAACGTAAACTACTGTATTGGATTTAAAAAAGTATTTATTTTGCCATTCTGTTAATCTCCGAAGTTTTTTCTTAAATTAAATGTAAGTTATAGAGCAGCAGCAGCTTGAATCAAATTTAATAGATTTGTTTATATCTCTCAAGGTAACGCACGTTTACAAGCCTACTTTCTTCTAGGGCACATGGAACAAGTTGTTTCTTTAGTTCAGTGGTTTATCTAGAACTAGTCAAGTTCCCCTTTCAGACCTTGCGATCTATAGGGCTGATGATGTTAAGATCTTCCGTTTCTGTGGCTCATGGTTAACGAGGATGTCATGTGGCCAGCAATACGACTAACCGCCTTTACTTTTGCCCAACTAATGTCAGGTAACCATTAGAGCTGGGTGGACTCAGAGGCGCCCAAAGATCCCGAAATTAAAAATCCCAGTCTTCACCAGGATTCTATCCCGGGACCTGCGGTTCGGACGCCAAGCGCTTTACTCTGCAGCCACCACTCTAGATCTAGGTAATTGTCTTATTTTATATTTTCATTTCATTGTGATTATTTTTGGTTTTAGTCGTTTTGAAAAAAAATTCACTGCTTCTTTTAAATGTTAATAATAATAATAATAAGGCTTGTGTGCGATTCCGAACATTATAGAAATGCAGTATTTCTTGTTCCTACGCAGCCCCAGCTGTGACCTACATATTTTGCCACATCCAGAGCAAGCATAACCATTGTCCGCTGGTGTCGATTAAGATTTTCTTTTCGCCGTCTACGTCTGTCCTCGGTAGTGGATTTTCTTTTGGTTGTTGCCGTCCTGCAGTGTGCGGACATTCCAGCAGGCGACTTTTAGAGGTATCCTATTATTGACTCTGTTGCGGCTAGTCATTTGTCGGCTAATTAAATAAAATACTGTATTACCTCTAGCCTGAGCAAAGTAAATTTGAGTAACCACTAAACAATGATAGTAGAAAATTGATTTCAAATTATTTCTTTCTTTGCGTGTTTTTCTCCCCATCAATAACTAGTTCATTGTAATACTGTCACGTAAACAATGAATAGTATGGACGTTGCTCAAGATTGATAAGTCTGGTTGGCGCTCCTAGTGCTAGCTCAGACGGAGAAATTGTTCACTCTCCTTAAAATGGTTGACGGCAGGGATCAAAAGGTCCTTAAGGCAAAATTCTGATAGTGCTACTGAAAAGAATCTTGGATATCATTCCTTTTCTCTCAAAGCAGAATCTGGCCATCAATGTACATCACGATTGGGTTGAGGAAAAATTGTATAGACAAAATCTCTTAAGTAGGCGAATTGACAGTTGCTATGCAGTCTTAGTTTTCTCTCTTTTTTTAAAATTCTGGGCCCATGTATTAACTGAAATAAACGACGGGTAAGTTTACCTTCAGAAACAAGGATCGTCAATTCGAGACTGGGCACTTAAATGGAAAACAAAAACATCAATTACTATTAATCGAAAGGGCAACTTTGAAGCCATTATTACCTTCAGCGAAAGTATTTGCTCTGATCTGAGGATTAGTAAAGAACATTAAAGACGTATGACCACAATAAAAAGAAGCCAAGCAAAAAAGGTGAAGATTCTTTATAAACACATAAGAACGAGCTACGGCTTGAGATATTCTTCTTCCTTCGACGTGATAGTTCAAGAAATAATCACCCGATAATATGATCATATCATATGGTGTGGTAGGTAAATATGAATTTTGTCGCTATCCTAACCATTGAATCCTCAGATTGAAATCAATCTTGATAGTGCTCATAGCGACTTTGACAAAAAACAAAAGTTGTCTGGAGCGAAAGAGGCTACAACAGTTTATCGCAGTTTTTTCAGAAGCATTTGAACTTCTCAAACAAGGACCAGTTTGAAATCTCGAGTTTAAAAAATAAATAAAAAGATATCAGCTAGAATGCCACTAGATGCTTCAGTTCTAAATATTGTCTAAACATTCGTGATGCCTATTGAATGCCAGATTCTGCTTCGAGAGAAACATAATGTTGTCCAAGATTCTCTTCAGGTAGCATTAACAGATTTTTCAGATTTAATTAAGTTGATCAAGAATAAATACCGTTCAACGATGAAAAAAATTGCGTTTCACTGATTAGGCGATTGGTGGAAAACATAGATTTCGATACAATTATTGATAGTTTTGCGACCAAGAAAGCACCTAATATTTATTTGCAGTATATTATGTTAACGTTTAATAACGTATTTTCGCTGTTTTATATCCGAGTGGGGGGGGGGGGCATCATGAGAAGCCGCACTGGGCATGAAACACCCTAGCCCTAGCTACGCCACTGTCTGTGTGTTACTTGTTTTGTTTTTTTTACTTTATGCAACATGATGTATGTTTGGCTTTCAACAATACTTGTTTTTGGTTTTATGTTCGTTTCACACTTTTAGAACGTTTCTCACTAGTACTGTGTAATAGATATATGTGTCAGAAACACAGCTTGGTATTACATTTATTATAAGGATTTTATTGAATGTACTGCTCAGGAAACTCTGTTCGTTCTAGACACTGTTGCATTTTTAGTTTAAGTTGAATCTTGGTTTCGCTTTATTCTCACTGAACACATTCTCATTGAAATAAGATGAATGCCCTGAGCATATATAGAGAGAGCTATGGTTGGAAGACTCAGCACGATGTCGCTCAAACAGCACTTCTACCTCTCCGTGCAGCTGATGTATCCAAAGGAACAGCAAGTGCCAATACAGTTTGGGATCCTCTGCTGCAAATTACATAAGGGTCCCCGGCTCCAGATTTTTCCTTTGGGTTGACTTTCGAAGCCTTGCTCAAATTTGCTGAGATTTGAATTCATTAGGTTGGTAGTCTGGTAGTCAGACTGAAACCAATCATTATAGAAGGCCTGAACACTGACCTGCAAACTCACAACCTGTGGGCAGTTTAGACCAATATCTCGTTGCCACGTCACAGCATTATTAATTTGTTTTAAAATTGTGCATTACACATAAAAGATTATTAAAGTAAACAATATGTGTGATAACCCAGCATCTCTAAAAAAACTAATACTGTGTTTATGTTATAGAAAACTCTGAATTTAGATTTACAGAGCCTATATGTGATCAGGTCATGACAGCCTTTACCTGATATCGCCTCAGTAAACATAAGTTTGGGCCACACCCACCATCTTCTGCAGGTAATAGTTTTCATTTCTGAAGGAACCAAATATTCTAATATGATTTTCACTGATAAAATGTACTTCAAAGCTACTTCAATTGAGTTTGGTCATTTACCTTCAAGCAACAGGTAACAAGACTAATAAATAACTAATAGGCTTATGTCATTTATTTGTATACACATTTATTTATAAATAAAAATACATGTTTTTATATAACAATATGTCAATACAAATATTTGTTTAAATATGACAATGAGCTCTAAATAATTGTAATTGCAAGTTATGGTCAGGTTTATATTGAGTAAAAGACAACAAATAGTGCTAGTGAAATGCTGCACTCATCTTAAATCCTCAGAATTGAAGAAAATGTCTTAATGGTACGACCAAGGATACTAAATTTTCAATTTAAATCCTAAGAAAAACTCCTGATACTAATTATACCATTATTTTAAAATGTCATTAAATTAAACCTGTGCATTAATTTCTTTAAAACTATTATAAAATAAAAAAACAACAACAGGGAATTACAAGTAATGTGTTAAAGTACTGAAAAACAATACATTCATATAATAACAACATGAATGCAATAAAAATATAAAACAAATAATTTGTAAATGATGAATTCATATTAAAATGGATCAAATATAGAACATACATTTAATAATTTGTATATACTAAATTCATATTAAAATGGATCAAATATACAACATACATTCAAGGCACAACAAAGTTGAATGCATAACAGATTTAATCAACAAAAAAACATACATATGACAGTTTCAGTGCTGTACACTATACTATATTATGTTCAGTTTTTCACGAACGTGTGGTCAACACACTGACAATGCAGCACTGCCTACATTGTTTTAATATAAATATGATTGTTCCAGGTACAAATATATATATATATATATATATATTGAATAGGTTGTATTTCCATGTGTTTCTCTAAAACAACAGTTTCACATGTGAACATATTGTTAAATAAATCTTTCAGGGTTGACTATAAAAACAAACTTCTGTGTTTGTCTGGGAAAATTATTTACTAGGGAAAGGATAATTTCTTCTATATATATTTCTTTTTTTTTTTTAGTTAGTAAAATTGAATTTAAACCAATTTTTAAGAAGTTCCTATAATTAATTTTTCATTAAGAAGTATTTTTTTAACAACAGTTTAAGATTTACTCATCTAATTTTCATAATATTATTGTCTACCAAACATGGACAGAATAACTTAATTTTTTGCGATTATTTAGGCCTAAAATGTTATTTTTAATACAATCTATGATCTTTTGTTAAAAAAAAGGGATTAATGACTTAAATTTGTACAGAATTTTCATTTTGATATGGTCCAACTTCATAGTAAGATGGTGTTATGGATGGGTTATAAAACATTAAACTTCTGTCTGTTCTTAAACCATGTGACCCATCATAGAGTCTGTCATGTTGATAGATAGAATCTTCATCTGATAATGATGTGTTCAGCTTTTTCATTCTTCCCTGCAGTCTGCGCCTTCTAAATATTGAAAATAAAATTATAAAAAATTTAAATTATTATAAATTTATTTCTGAAGTTCTTTTCTTAAAAAAAAAATCCAAATGAAACAACATTTACCTTGAAGTAAATCATAGTTAATTCAATTTAGGCTAATATATAAAGAATGCTAGTAGAATAAATGTAATACTATATTAAAACATATTATTAAAACATTAGATTAGTCAGTTTACTAAGTTACCTCATGACAATGACAATTGATACAACAATCACAACTATCAGCAATATTCCAGCTATACAAGAAGTGACTATTATGACAGTTCTTGAGTTAAATTCTACTGAATCTGTATTATCTAGTCGTGGTTGAACTGTTGTGGAAGACATCCCAATGTCTAAAAAATGGAAAGTTACCCAATTATTAAATCTTCAGCCAGTCAAAGAAGTTTTGAATTGATTATATTAAATCACAGTGAAATTATTTACGACATATGTTATTATTAAGTGTTCATTGTTTAGACAAATTCCACAATGCTACGGACAAGAATGCATTCACAATTCATGAGATAAATGGATTAATGAACTTTAAAAGCAATTCTGTCATGAAGTGTGAGCAACAAATATATATTTTGTTAATGTTCCAGATCAGTTTGTTCAATTTTTAGACATGATTTAAGCCAAAAGCTAGCCTACCTAGATGTAAATCTAAATAGGTGATCAAACAATTACATCTAAATAGCTGATCAAACAGTGTGTTTGTAACAATTTTAAATCTAGATAAATTTTTATTTATCAAAATCATAAACAGGTTATTTCTTAAGTATGGTGTTATTAGTTATAATCTCATAATTTTAACTGCATAATGAGTGACAATGAATGAGAAACATAAAATCTGTTTCCACCCTAGTTCAAAATTCACAACAGATATATAGACGTACCTGAAAACATATTAACCCAAGAATTTGATGATACACTTGTATTACACATTTTTTGCGAGTCTTGAGGATTCTTTTCTCCATTAGAATAGCATGTGCCATCAATACTACAAGTATTATTCTGTGAGAAAATTTTTTTTTATTCAATCAAATATCTTTGAATGATTTAATAATAGCTTTGAATGTAATAATTAAATAAATATCAATCTTGACTTCATGCAACTGAACTATCAAATAAATTCATTTTGGTGAGTCATAAGAATAAACTTATCCAAATGAACAGCTTTGTTTTCAAATTAAAAAAGTTCTAGGTAATCTCATAATATTATTTTAAAGTTATCTCAGCAAATAATTGCTTGAAAAAATGACTTACTAAAAATGAACATATTGGGTTTGTGAAATCACAGACTGCACAGGTGGATTTATACAAAACAAAATAAATTGAGTCAGTGCTTAAACCACTGTTTCCATTCTTCACTCTAATAGAATAACTTCGTGAATCAGAGATAGGGCAGAAAATTCTATATTTTGAACGATAAATAGCAGGAACATTTATCTGCATGCCATACAGTGAACCAGCACTTGAAGTCTGTGGAGACAAACAAATGTATTTGAGTCTATGCAATAAGTACAATGTCAATACAAGAAATAAAGTGACAACAATGTTTTGACCAAAAAAAAACAACAACTTACATTTAATGGTGAGAGTTCACAGGTAGCATTGTCAGTAAAATTGTCACCTAGTATTTCCGATTTGTTACAGTTATTTGAATCCACAGCACATTTGGTATTAATTTTATATACCAGTGGGGGAGAGTCTCTCCAAATGCTACAATCTTCTCCAGTGTAAAGTGATGAGCATTGACAGGTAGCTTTGAAGACATTAAAATACATTAAAAACCATGCATACATATATCATTTTTTTTTTCCTAAGTAACTCTATTCTTATTGTTCTGTATATTATTTTTTTTATCTGAGCTCTTTTATTTGAAAATCATTTTTTATTCATGAAAGTTAAAAACTATGGTTTTAGAACAAAAATCAGATTTGTATCCAAGATAAGTTAGATTAGGCCTAGATCTCTTGGTACCGGTAATAAGAATGTTGCATACTTTTCAATTTTCATGTTGTTTTATACAAAGCAAATAAAAAGAAAAAAAAAGAAAAAAATAAATTTACACTGAACTGTTTAATTAATTCTTAAATAATAAAAAAAAACCTATGAAAATATGATGAAATAAGAGATGAGGAAATACTGAGAGATAAAACATCTTTTGTCTTCACTTTGTCACTGACTATGTCAACCTTTGAAAATGATTTTTTTACTTCACAAAGTTATACAATAACATCACAATAACATACCATTAATGCATGTTCCTTGACCACTACAGTTATTGGTACAGAGAATATCCACAACTTTTGTATCCCACAAACCAGCTGTAGCAGTGATAGTGGCTAAACATGATCTCTGTAGGTCCTGAACTAGAATTTTTGCCCAGACGGTTGAATTGGTAAAATGAATATCTTTAGCACAAGATTTGATGTCTGCATCATAAAAGTCAGATGACAAATTGGAACAGTAAGTATAGGATGGCATGCTGAGAACATATGTGTTGCATATATCCAAGCCTTGTTCTATGGTATAGGTAAAGCTGGAAGGCTAAAACAAATTAAGTTAAACAAAATATTAAACAAAGAAAAAATATATATATATTGTTTCACAAAAATATAAATAATGTTTCTACACCCTTTTTTAAAATAAAAAATGTAAAAAAAGTTCCTTTTTCAGTCCTTGAGATTTAAAGGGTAGATGACATTAAGGTCATTGGTTAATGAGTAGGGTGTCATGTGGCCAGCACAGCAACCAACTGCCTTTATAGTTGGGTGGACTCAGGGGTGATTTAAAAATCTCAAAATCCAAGTCTTCACAGATTCAAACCTAGGACCCCAGGTTTGGAAGCCATGCACTTTAACCACTCAGCCATCTTAAAATATCTATTTATAATGGCCAATTATGGAATAGAAGATGGGCAGTTTTATCTAGTATTGCATAAAGGTTGGTATAGATTTACTTATCCTAATAAAACAAAGACTGTATACAACTAAGTCTAAAGAAAAGTTGAATTACAAAACAAAGATCAGGATATGAAAATACTTTCTGATAGAGACAAAACTCCAAAGAATCAATGAAAAAGAGAAATACAATTTATGCTGACTACCATCTCATTAGAAAAAAAGTATTAGTTGTACAATAAATTCAATTCCACTGAGGAATAAAGTAGAGAGGCTAGCTAAAGGAAGAAGCAGAGAGAGACAAGCCAAAGGGAGAAGTAGAGAGAGGCTAGCCAAAGAGAGAATCAGAAAAGAGGCTAGCCAAAGAGAGAATCAGAAAAGAGGCTAGCCAAAGAAAGAATCAGAAAAGAGGCTAGCCAAAGAGAGAATCAGAAAAGAGGCTAGCCAAAGAGAGAATCAGAAAAGAGGCTAGCCAAAGAAAGAATCAGAAAAGAGGCTAGCCAAAGAGAGAATCAGAAAAGAGGCTAGCCAAAGAGAGAATTAGAAAAGAGGCTAGCCAAAGGGAGAAGCAGAGAGACAAGGCAAAGAAAGAAGCAGAGGGACTAGCCAAAGAGAGAAGCAGAGAGACAAGGCAAAGAAAGAAGCAGAGGGACTAGCCAAAGGGAAAAGCAGAGAGAGGCTAGCCAAATAGAGAAACAGAAAGAGGCTAGCCAAAGAGAGAATCAGAAAAGAGGCTAGCCAGAGAGAATCAGAAAAGAGGCTAGCCAAAGAGAGAATCAGAAAAGAGGCTAGCCAAAAGGAGAATTAGAAAAGAGGCTAGCCAAAAGGAGAAGCAGAGAGAGACTAGCCAAAGGGAGAATCAGAAAAGAAGCTAGCCAGAGAGAATCAGAAAAGAGGCTAGCCAAAGAGAGAATCAGAAAAGAGGCTAGCCAAAGAGAGAATCAGAAAAGAGGCTAGCCAAAGGGAGAAGCAGAGAGAGACTAGCCAAAGGGAGAAGCAGAGAGAGACTAGCCAAAGGGAGAAGCAGAGAGAGACTAGCCAAAGGGAGATGCAGAGGGAGGCTATATAAAGGGAGAAGCAGAGAGACAAGCCAAAGCTAGAAGCAGAGAGAGGATAACCAAAGGGAGAAGCAAAGAGGCTAGCCTAAGTCAACAAGGATGAGCAGCAGCAGTGAACAAGTATCACAAACCACAAGAACATGATGCTAAGTCACAATGTTAAAATTGTAATAAAACTTTTATTTTAGGACTGAGAAAAAAAATTTCAAGCTAATGTAATAACACAATCAAATTTAACAGAAATACACTCCAGACTATCTTTGTTGAATTGAATGACTATATTTTCTACAATCATTTCCTAACAGAAAGTTCAAAATAAAACCTAGCCAATGGGAAATCATTGCAAGAGAAGCTTAGATGTGGCATAATAATAGTGACTGATGAAAATGAACTAATTTAACAATTGAGATGAAACACAATTGGCTTCAAGACAGCAAAGACTACTAGTTTTTTTGATAAAGTAAAACATGTCTGCATTTTCAAAGCCTTTCTTTTTCTATGAAGATTAACCCTTAAAGTGCTGAGCTTTTTTATTAAATGGAATTACACTTCTAGTGTTTAGAGGCTAAACTACCACACGCGTCTTCTAAAGTGTTAAAAGAACAAAAAAGGCATTGCAAAAATAACACTCAAGACATTAGAAGCCTCTTGAATTGAGATTAAAAACAAAATACTGGTGTAGCTAAAGTATATAAATATATATATTTCAAAAAGAAACAAAAAAAAACAACATAATATATTCCTAACAATATAAAAAAACATTTTCTATAGTTCAGAAACTGCAAGAATATCCCTAAACATCCTATATTTTTGTGGATAAAAAAGCAAAAAGCCATTAAAGGACAAACATAAATTTTTTTTTCTAGTATAATGTCCTAGAAATAATTTTTTTATTATAATGCAAACATTTATTTTAACTAAATACCGTGGTTTGAGGTGCTTGATATTGCCAAATATAATCACTCTGTCTGCGCTTTCGTCCAGTTGTTTGAGTTTGACTATTGCTTACAGCATACTTATAGTCTTGAATAAGGATAGCTGTTATATTTACACCTTTGAAATAAAGAAACAGACGTAATACATTGAAGTACATGTTTTAGACAAAACTCCTTTCAAATACTTGTTATTATTAAAAAAAACATTAATGGTGTTGACCCATTGCAGTAAAAAAAAAGTTAAATTCCTAAGCAGTAAGTTAACTCTAATGAAAAAAAAAGAGTCTTGTAATAGCCAATGAGAAATAAATGAAGTCTTATATTGGGAACTTCAAACCTTTGGCAGTAACAATAGTAGCGGTTGTCTGTCATAAGTGGAATTCTAATGGATAGGGATTACATACCTTGACCATCAAAATCACATGAAGTAACATCCCCTTGATCAAGATATGTAAGATTACCAATCACATCACAGCTACAGTATGAAGCAGATGGTACAGATATGGGGAGACCTTTATAGCCTTTATACAAACTTTCAGTCTCTACAACACTGAGAAAGCAAGAGGCAATAATAAAGATCTGCATTGTATTATTAAGAGAAAATGTAATGGTTTTGCTTTCTAATCACCTTATACACCAGTCCTAAACACTATCAGTCAGGCCATAGACACAACAAACTGTGGCTTTTTTATTGTAATAATTTTTATGGCTTTTGAGAAGATTATGTTTAAAAGCACAGAATTTTCTATGAACATACATAGTTAAATTTGTGTCTAAATAACTAGTTGATCCTATTACAAGAACAAAAGTAAAGCACACTACGTACTATCATAAAATATCATTATAAATACAACTAAGCCTTTAAAGTATTTTAATGAAAAGCCTGAAATTCAGGTCAAGTTAGACCTGTATAAACACATCAAGAACATACATGAGTTACATGTACATATTTTTGCAAGTGGATTGTTGGATTGTATTAATTTATGAGTTTGTTACATGGTGTTATGACGAAATACAAAGGTGACGCGACAAAATAGCGCATAATTTCTGGATAAAATAGAGCAAGACAAAATAGCATATACTTGTATATGATGTGTATAAAAATACAGATTTTAGTAAGTGAAGGTCCTTGGCAGCATTTTTGTTGAGGGCTCTATCTTCTTCAATATTTATAGATCTAAAAGTATGCCATCTATGCAGAGAAAGAGTATTTAAATATTTTATCTCATTCTCCTTTTTCAACAATGTTTAAAATGCACACGTTGCTAAAAAAAAAATATGATTTTGAAAAGTGGTGACTCCTTTCAAGTGCTAGGTATATGATTATGTGTGTTACACATGTGTATAAAGAATAATCAGAAATCTTGTTCATCTGTGGAATCTCTTTTTGATCAAACAATGGCAAACTTAGGTGTGTCAGGATAAGTTAAGATGGCGATCACATTTCTTATACTGCCAAATGTTTGCTTCATCTCAGGCAGTGACAGACCAGTTCAATCATTAATTTTGCTATTTCCCCTCCAACTATGTCTAACATCATCACTTAGATATCAAAGTTCAGGAGTTTCAATTTGGATTGTAGGCCTCAATCAACTTCCCTTCTCTCCGAAGCATACAAGAGGCAAGAATATAAACCCCGCCTTCTTCTCCTTTCCATGACAAAAATCAGCAGTTTTTTTTTCTTAAATGCTGTGTAAATCTGACAAGTATGGAAGTATATTTGCGTGTTTTTGAAGTGCACTTTTGGAATTTAAATAAATGATATATTTTGAAATTATTCATTTTAGCTTATTATAATTCTTGAACAATGTTAGCATATTTTTATTTTGAGATATTGAAAGTATTTCCTGCAAAACAACTGACAAATGATGATAACATTAAAAAATAAAAATATTTTTTCTCTATTCATATTTTATGATATCTAAAATATTTTTTGCAAAATGACTGAAAAATATTTTTTCCACGTTATTTTGTTCACCTTATTTTGTCAGGTTACCACAAAGTTTATGTAATACAATTATTACTATACAGGATCAAAAAGTCTCCATAGGACACATCAAGAAAAGCTTAGATACATTAGTATGACTTATGAATAGGTAACTCTATAACAGACATGATTTTCTAATCTGAAATGTTATAGAAAAAGAGCAGTTATCAGAGATAGATGATCAATCTTTAATCTTATCAGGGTCTCTGGACTCATGTATGTATTTGCATAAAATATAAAATAAATATAAAATTGATATATATTTATTACAACCTTAAATTTTAAATGTTAATTAATGTAATGTTTGTTTATGAATAATTTTAAATTTTGCCATTGCAGACCCAATTATTAAACATTTAATGTAACATAATCCAAAATTAGTTTAAAAAAAAAGAAAAGAACAATTACCTCCAACTCCTACTGAAGTCATTTGGCTCCTCAAGGCCAGTACCACTAATATAATACCACACATCATCTCTACCTAGTAAATCATTGGTTTTGTTTCCATCATAAATACCACACAAACCTGCAAATATTTTGGTACGTTCAATGAATATAAATTAATTATTCAAAATACAAGAATACAATGAGTTTCTGATAGCATTTGTGGTTTCAAGATATGTTTAGTATGGGATGAAAGCATTTTGAAAACATACAAGTAACTTTAAATGTAATTTTTTATTTTGCATTCTATTTCTCTAGACTACTAAATCTATTATTTTTTATTGTTTAGGCAATATTAATCAAACATTTTAAAAGAAAAGTTTTCCATTAGAAGACATACATTCTCAAAGATGGTTATTTAATTAATACTAATATAGAATGACATGGCTTAACATTGACATTCATAGTTTCACATAGGACTATGTTAGGATCCACAATTAATTTTTACACCATATCAGGTTAAAGACATATCATATGCTGAAATGATCAAGGAATGAGATGAAGGAAGTGTACACATTGCTTCAACTTGGATTACAAGTGTAATGATAAAACAGTTGATCTTTTACTAAATGACAACTCTTTAAAAAAAAATCACAACTAGGTTGACATATAGAATAAGTATAAGCATAAGTATGCTAGACCATAACAAAACAACATTCTTTTTGTGATTACACAATAGTGTGTTTGAGTTTATTATGTAATAAAAATTATTGAAGCTTTGTTATACTTTTGTGATATATAATGAAGGGAGACTATTCAACTTTACCTTTAGTTTGACCAATGTCAGTAACAGAAGGTCTGATGTAAATATTCATTGAAGCTTCCACTGAATTCTTTACTTCTACCACAGTTCCAGTTGGCAACAAGATCTGTAAATATTAAGTAAAACTTGTTTTTTAAACTGACCAAACTTAGAGGGGATCTCTTTGAACCACCTCAGAACAAGATCATTTGTGTCTAAATAACTAGTTGATGCTATTACAAGAACAAAAGTAAAGCACACTACGTACTATCATAAAATATCATTATAAATACAACTAAGCCTTTAAAGTATTTTAATGAAAAGCCTGAAATTCAGGTCAAGTTAGACCTGTATAAAGTTTTGCTAACCAATTAGTATAGAATTAGGTAACTATCATTGGCCAAATTTTTACGTAGTGAAATCCCAAGTGGCAGTCAATTTTACTATCTCTAAAGTTTTTTTTGTTGGACTTGAGAAGACAGTGAAGGAGTTGGAAAAAAAATCAAAATTAGATTATTCATAAGTTAATACTAATAGGTTAGTCAAATGTATTCTAGAGTTACCTTAATTGTGTTGCCATTGTCACTCTGATATACCTCAGTCTTTGGTGTCAGCGTATCATTCAAGAATAAGTTTACTGTCAGTGGATGTTGTTCATCTTTAATGGTCTCACACTTACTCACTCTAATAACATCATTTCCAGAACGAATAGTGAAACCACAAGCACTTGAGCCAGCACCAGTAAAGTAGAAATAGCCATTGATCTAAAAATGAAGTTGTAAAACAGAAACCATTAATGTCTTTAATTATAAGTTTAATGAAAAAAAAACACATTAAATTACTTTCATTACAAACCTTGACAAATAAATTTTTTGTCCAACACATGCACACAACAAATATCAATTCAAAACAAAACCTTAATACCTGAACAGGGTATACATTGTGGAGGTACAAAATGAATTCTCCTGCAGACATCACATCATATTTCCTAGATTAGAACAAAAAGTGAGTTTAAATATTAATTAAAAGAGAGAAAAAAATAGAAGTAAAACTATTAAACTTTGAAAACTCAGTTATCAGTTCCTTCAAACAACAATGACATAGACAATAAAACATAAGATAAAGTCTTGTGTACACAATTTTAACACAAACACAAAAATGTTTTGAAAATTGATGACAGAGTAAAAAATGTGACCAATAATAAGGCATTTCATAATTATTTAGAAAGTGAACTTACCATTGAAAGTCCTAAATTATTTTAAAATATCCAATCAGGCTTTAAGTATGATAAAAAAAAATAAAAAGGAGATAAGACTATCATAAAAAAAACCTTTCAGTTTTAAGCCATTTCTTCTGCAAGACTAAAAATGTTGAAAATCATTTCTCAGTGAAATAGGAATGAGTCTAGAAAATGTTATGCCTAAAAAAATGGTGTTTTCATATTAAGAGCATGACCATGGATTACTGGAGAGTCAATGAGACAGATGCTATTAATTGAATGTCATGTAAACACATTTAGATTAAAAAAACATTTAAGATACATTTAACATTTACCTTTATCATTATTTAAATAGTTTAAAATGTAACAAAGGATTCTTTTATTACTTCCATTATGTGAAGAGAAAAAAATAGCCTAATTTAGCATTAATTTTTACCGTACCATAGTCTATTAAGCTTTATGCATTTTGTAGCTTATGAATTTTTATTATTTTTTATAATGTACGCTTCTATATAAATATAAGTAATGTCGTAAAGCATGTAATATTATTACTATTGCTTAGTATAGCACATCTTTGATGCTCCTATAGCATGTTCAGTGCACTTTTGTCCAATCCCTTTTATGGACATTAAAGGGGAGGTGGAGATATCAACAAAGTCAACTCAGGCTGAGTCAAATCTGGAAATAAAAGCCCTAGTCTACATCAGGGGGGCGCAGTGGCTACTTAATTTTCAAATTGATTTCTAAAATACTAATGTATTATAAAAAACTTACGTGTTATCAAAAGTGAAGACATGTGGATCACCAACAATCTTACACAATCCAGGGAGATCTCTATTTTTGACTATAAACTACATATAGGATAAGAAATTATTTGCATTAACAAAACAATGAGGTTTTATAAATAGAATCTAATAAATAAGTTTATAAACTTTCTTATAAACAAGTTTTATTTCAAATGTTTTCCTTTCACTAATTGTACCAATGAAGTATGGTACATTCTTTAATGTCCAAGCCTATGTTAAAAACTAAAGGGATGGATTTTTACAAAATGTACTAAATGGCAATTAAAGGGCAATTGAACTCTTCCTAAATACAAGAGGTGGCTTGTCATAACAAATAAGAAAATTTTTGGTGAAAATTATAACATGAATCTAATAATAAGTAAGCTTTCACATAAAAAATAATGTTTATCTTACATTTAATCGCGTAAGATATTTTTCATACAAAGTTGTTTGCACAACATCAACTTGAATCACATCAACAGAAACAGATTGATTTGTTCTGATAACTCTATCCTTAACAACTTCAACTTCCAGGACTGTGGAGTTAGCTAAAGATGTTATAAAGGCACCACAATTAGAACATGACTCCTTTGACTTTATCACTAGAAGTGGAATGTCTTTGCCATTGTAACATTTACTGAAATAATAGGCAATACAAAAAAATGTATGTCAAGAATAAATAAATATAAGAAATATTTTTGAAGCTTCAAAAAATTCTTACAATTGAAATGCATATAGGTTAATATATAAATAATTTCCTTCATGAACAATTCAGGTCAACAACACTTTATTCATGACAAAAATGATTCATTGGATAATTGGTATCACTGCAAGATCTTCTGAATGGGTGACAAAAAAAAAGAGCGTTACACTTACTCATTCAATCAAAATTAACTCACTTTATAGAGCTGCTCTGTATTCGAGCTTGGATCAAAATGCTGCAGAGAGCTTCATATTTCAAAATACAGTACAATTCTATACTTATGGTTTTGCTACTGCTTATAGATATTGTTGAGCCTTCCACTTCATCAATTATTTCACTTGGTGTTGTGACCTTAAGATAATAAAAAAAAATTCCATGTAATGAGAACAAAAAGCTGATTAAACAAGACAGAATTAATTAAGGTTATTAATTTTGACAACATAACAAGTTAAATAAAAAAAAACTTTAAAAAAAAACTTGCTTATATTGAGTTAAATTGCATCAGTTATTTAGAATCAGTGATGTAATTAATTTTTAATGACTCAGAATGTAACCATATTCGTTATACTCTAAAAAGGTCTATAATCCACTAAGTATATATGTATATAATCAATGTGTTGTGCTTCAAACCATTTAAAAAGCATGCCAGTTTTTGTTTTTTAAAATGAAATGACTATTAATGTGGCTTAAACCCTATTAGAATTGTTATGCTTTGATTTTTTGATAGTCTAGGACAATGAATAATCGTGCAAAGTTTAAACTTGATCCAAGAATGGGAAAAATGAAATGCAAAAGATTTTGACCAGAAAGATAGACAGAGTAAGTTGATATACACTTGTCAAAAAATATTGAAATTTTTACTTTTAATTTTTTAGAACAAAGAAAAAATTTATCAAGATGAAACACAATTACAATAATCGTTATACTCTAAAAAGGTCTATAATCCACTAAGTATATATGTATATAATCAATGTGTTGTGCTTCAAACCATTTAAAAAGCATGCCAGTTTTTGTTTTTTAAAATGAAATGACTATTAATGTGGCTTAAACCCTATTAGAATTGTTATGCTTTGATTTTTTGATAGTCTAGGACAATGAATAATCGTGCAAAGTTTAAACTTGATCCAAGAATGGGAAAAATGAAATGCAAAAGATTTTGACCAGAAAGATAGACAGAGTAAGTTGATATACACTTGTCAAAAAATATTGAAATTTTTACTTTTAATTTTTTAGAACAAAGAAAAAATTTATCAAGATGAAACACAATTACCTTTAAGTTCCATGGAGCAAGAACATAATTAAGTTCTGGACTCTTAGTCTTTCCACAGCGTTGAGGATTGTAAGCCACCACAATACATGAAAGCTGCAATCAACAAACATTTGTTTGATTAGTAATCACTTCATAAATATATGATAAACTCTACATTGTTTTGAATTAGATATAAGTTATTTCAACAATATTAAGGCATAGATAACATAATTAATTATTTCTCTCCTAATTCATTGATTTGACCCCATTAAATTCAATTAATTTTTTATTTTATAAACTGTAATTTATATTATATGAAAAGAGCATGCATTCTCCTATAATTCTAGACCAAAAGTAACGTTTTCTTATAACACAAAAATGTTATTGAAGTTTAGTCAGAACAGAGTAGAATGTACAAATGTGAAAAAAGAACAATTCTGTGAGAACATGGAAAATAATTGCGGAGATGAAGAGTTAAGCACAGGTTCAATCCACAAAAGGAGTAGAACAGAATTCTTATTTGATCATTATGTGGCCCAGCCAACGGAAACAGATCAGCATTCTACCAGTCACCTAGATGGTAACTAATTTCAACACTACCTCTAAGCCCCAGCCATTTGAGCATGCAAATACCATGACAGCCAGAGCTCAGTGCTTCTCACTGAAGACAATCAGCATAGGTACACAGCTAGCTAGTTAGATTATAAATATAGTCCTGATTTGAACAGAACTATTAAAAAAAAAAAGTTTTGTTGTGAATCAATTGTTGTCAATTGAAGGAGTTACGCGCTCTTGACAAGATGGCTGCTCCCTGTTTACAGTTATCATAGATGAGTTAAATTTTCGTTTTGTCG
Organism: Biomphalaria sudanica; assembly: GCA_036873155.1. Taxonomy (NCBI): domain Eukaryota; kingdom Metazoa; phylum Mollusca; class Gastropoda; family Planorbidae; genus Biomphalaria; species Biomphalaria sudanica. Next base: position 465,539 of record JAZGLO010000534.1, on the reverse strand, counting down.
TATTAAAACCAAATAAAATTCCTTAAAAAGCTATTCAACTAATAAACTAATATCTTTAAATTATAGATTTAACTTCATTCAGCATTATTTCCACTAATTAATTCAAATTAACAACTCTTAGTTTAGGACTATTTTGTCTCACTAATCAACTAATCCTTATTATAATTATATTTAATATTATTTAGTCTATATTTATTTTTATATCCTTAGATTTTAGATCTAGTCAGTCTTAGAGTTAGACTTTAATTAAGGCCTTAGACCTACTAATCATCTACTAATACTACTAATTATAAACTAATAGTAATACTCTATATAGTTAGTAAAACACATAAAAATATTGACCTACAATTAGATCTCTAGAATTAGATCTGGATCTAGTCTAGGTCTATATTTTGAATAAACCGTTTGATTGTCATTGTAAATTAGCTATCACTTTAGACTTAGCTTAGGCCATCTTAGGCATTTTTAACCTTAAACTAGATTTAGACTAGACCTTTAAAAACTAAAATCAACAACAGTCATCATGAAATTGCTCTGGCTATTTATCCTAATAATTACTAAATACACACTAGCTGAACACAGAACTAGATCTACCACAGTCAACACTAAACTTAAAAAAGAAACAGTCATAATCAATCATCACACTTTAGATCAATGCAACTTCAAAAATAACCTAACATACACATCCATAACATTAAGAAGATTACCCATCACAAATGGAAGTTCTCAATCAGACACAGTAGAAATAAATACCTATCACTGTTAATATTAATAGCAGGAGATGTAGAGTCAAATCCAGGGCCTAGATCTAAAGATAGATGCAACATCTGCAAAAAAGTATGCACCATGAAACAGAAAGCCATTCAATGTGACACCTGCGATGAATGGTACCAAGCATCATGTCTCCATATGAATACACCTGTGTATTATGCCTTAGGCAACAAAGATGCACCATGGCACTGTGTACCGTGTGGGTTACCTCAGTTTACATCAGGACTGTTTGATTCCTTTGATGCGGACACTTCTAACCCATACAACACCCTAAACACCATCCCAAAACCAACTCACCAACCACTAGCCAGATCCACTCCTGTTAAACCTAAATCTACTAAAATTAATACAACAGCCTCCATAAACAAACCTACTAAAGAAGTAATACAAAAATACCTTAAAACCTTAGTAATAAATTTTCAAAGCATTAGGAACAAAACAGCAGACTTAGAAATGTTATTAGAATGTGAGAAACCAGACATATTTGCAGGAACAGAAACTTGGTTACATCCTGAAATTTATAATGCAGAAATTTTCAATAGTAATTATGAAATTTTTAGAAAAGATAGGGCTGATAATCATGGAGGAGTTCTTTTAGCAATAAAAAACACTCTTATAGCAGAAGAAATTACCTTACCTAACTCAAAAAATATAGAATCTACATTTTGTAAAATTAATACTACCTCAACATCCCTTATAATAGGCAGCATTTACAGACCACCAAATTCTAGTCTAGAATACATGCAGGAACTATGTAATCAGATTACTACACTAAAAGAGAAATAAAAATGCAGTTTTTGGATTATGGGTGACTTCAACCTACCTGATATAAATTGGAAAACACTAACCATAGATAAACACCAAAACCTTAAGGACATAAATGAGCTTTTCATAGAAACTTTACACAACCTAAGTTTAGATCAAATCATTAAAAAGCCAACTAGATTAAACAACACATTAGATCTCTTCTTAACCAACAGACCTTGATTAGTAGTTGATTATGATATTATCCCTGGTCTATCAGACCATGAGATCATAAAAATACACAGTCAGATAAAAGCAGTAGCCAATACAAAACGCAAAAGAAAAATCTTACTCTGGAATAAATGTAACCTAACACAATTACACCAAGCTACATTAAACTTTCAACAAACATTCTTATTAGAAAAAGACATTAACCAACCAGTCGATGACCTCTGGAATTTCATTAAAAACCATCTTAAAAGCATTATAGAAAATCATATACCAACTAAATGCACATCAAACAAAATAAAGCAAACATCCTAAACAAATACTTTGCATCAGCATTCTCAGCCCCAGGAGACAAAGACATATTTCTTAATTTGAACCAAGTAGACAACATAGAAAATTTAGTAGTACAAGAAAATGGAATTAAAAAACTATTAGCCAACACCAAACCAAATAAAAGCGTCTGGACCTGATGGTATTCCAGCTAGATTACTCAAAGAACTAAGCAATGAGCTAGCCCCAGTGTTCAAAATACTCTTTCAGGCATCGCTTAACCAGGGCAGAGTACCGAAGGACTGGAAAGAAGCTAATGTCACCCCCCTATTTAAAAAAGGAGAAAAATCTGACCCAGGAAACTACAGACCAGTATCACTTACCAGCATCACATGTAAAATACTAGAACACATAATATGTAGCAACATCATAAACCACTTAGACAAACATAATGTCCTCACCCCATACCAACATGGCTTTAGGAAATATAGATCATGTGAAACACAACTAATAGGACTAATTGATGATTTTTCAAAAGGTTTAGATAATAGTGAACAAATAGATGCTATCTTACTAGATTTTTCCAAGGCTTTTGACAAAGTTCACCACCATAGTTTGCTTAAAAAATTAAAATATTTCGGCATTAATGGTCCACTGCATCAGTGGATTAAAGATTTTCTGATAGGGAGAGAACAAACTGTAATAATAAATGGCTCTAAATCAACACCAATAACAGTAAACTCAGGTGTACCTCAAGGAACAGTCTTGGGTCCACTACTATTTTTAATTTACATAAATGATTTACCAAATTGCATTAGTTCAGGAACAAAAGTCAGACTATTTGCAGACGATTGCATAATATATAGAACAATAAAAACAAAACAAAACACAGACATTTTACAAAGAGAATTAGATGAATTACAGAAATGGGAATCAAATTGGAGCATGTCTTTCCACCCAGAAAAATGTCAGTTGTTAAGAGTAACAAAAAAACTAAAACAAATTAATTCCACTTATCTTATTAATGGCAAACCAGTAACACAGACTAAAAATGCAAAATACCTAGGTGTTATAATAAATGAAAAACTGGCATGGAATCCACATATTGATGAAACTATAAAAAAATTCAACAAAGCATTAGGGTTTATTAAAAGAAATTTCTATAAATCAAATAAGAACTTAAAACTAAAATGTTATTTAACCTTGGTTAGGCCAATAATAGAATATGCATCCACCGTGTGGGACCCCTCAACTCAAGAATACATTAAGAAACTGGAACAAACACAAAATAGAGCAGTGAGATTCATAACAAACGAATATTCACATTTGACTAGGGTAACACCATTAGTAAAATCACTAAATTTAGGAAGCCTTCAGGACAGAAGACTCAAAAGTAAAGTAGCAATTATACATAAAACACTGAACCATAATCTTCAAATACAAAACAAAATCTAATAAAATACTCTGAAAGACACAAAAATAAAGGCACATTCCTCGTCTCATATGCTAGGACAAATTTGTACAAATACTCCTTCTTCCCTAGTGCTATTAGAGCATGGAATGGGTTGCCTGAGCTAGCCAGAAAAACCAGTGACTTGGCAGAATTTAAGTCATTGGTTAATATGCATGACTAAATGCATGACGCGTAGGACGTAATCATCTTCTTTTTTGAAGTAACGTCTGTATTATATAAGATAAGATAAGATTGTCATTGCAGATGATGCTATTGCCTGATGGTTTTTGCTTTGAAATGCTGTTGACAAGTTCCTAGCAAAATAAGATGTTTACATTTTAATAATAATATTAATAATATTGATTTATTTGAAGGAATATTTGCATTTTAAATCTAAGCACTGTATATGTGTAATCATTTGACACCTGCATACTTAGTTATTCTATTATTATATATTTCATTATCATTGTATTCATTATCAATATCATAGCATTAAATTAATTATTTTATTTTAAATCATCATCCACATAGTTAGTTACTTTATGTAGGAAGATATGTGTATGGTGTGTCTGTCAGGCTGGGGATACATGATTTTAATTATTCTGGATTTCTATTTCTAATGCTCTCACACAATAACATCAGAATAGAATATCTCAATTTTAATTGCTGAAAATTAATAATACTTTAACATAGACATAATAATATGTAATAAAACTTTAATATATGTCATGGCAAATCAATTTAACTCCTGACACCAATTTGTTATTGTATAAAAGTTCGCAAAGATAGGAAAACAAAGAGTACAACACATAAAAAATAAAAACATACTTACTCCAAAATTAATAATAGATTTTTTCTGATCACTTGTAAGGTCAGAAACTTGTACTCTAGAAGTCACAAGGTTTGTATTAGCTAACACAAAGGAATTAGTTAGTATTGTCACATTGTATTCAACTGTGCCAACTTCATCTGATGCTGTCTGAATGGTGCAATCAATATAGGATTTAGAAATTGTCACTATAAAGGTAATCACTGGAGGACCTGACATTATTGGATAGCTTCCTACTGATCCTAGGAATCAAACAAAGTAATTTTACCATTATGCCTCATTTATATATATATATACATTATTTTTGTACTTTTTAAATGTAGTAAGCTGTTTAAAGATTGAATTTTCATCTATGTGCTCTGAGAATAAAAAAACATTTTCATATTTGCCTAAAAAGAAATTAAATAAAAAAGCAAAAACCTTTTATTTCAATCCAAATGAAGCATAGACTAGCGCAATCAAACTGTCAGGCTTCATGTAGTATTAAGACATTTTCTCTCTTTTTTAAAAATTGTTTCCAATACAATTTTTTATCTTTGTGAATTTCTTTGTGCTTAATATTGTGTCCTATCCTTGTGTAATGCATGCAATTCTTATTACTTTCTATGTCACATTTGTTACAATGTCTTGTACCTCTAGGAACTGCTTTTTATTTTCAAACTAGGGCATTAGGCTCATGTTGATTTGGTATTCAATTTGAATTAGTTGTACAAATAAAAGAAAAGACTCACCAAAACATCCTGATGAAGAGGTAGGACTGGCTGTGCTTATAGATGTAGTTCCTATGCAATTAAAACCATTTTGGGTATAATTAAATACAAGCATTTTTTTCTTTTTAACATACAAAATTTAACAGCCAATGACATAAGCACATTTACTATTTCATTAAAGCAAATATCATATTAGGCAAATAAACATTTAAATGCAGCATAGAAATTTAATATAAAGAAATAATTATTTATTTAAAATCTTGCTTTATTAAGTTTGATTTCATTATCAAATAAAAAAAAACAAAAACATACAAGAGCTAGTAATATGAATCCAATAGTACTAAAAAATGAAATGGATAATTCATTGGAGATATTCAATGTAAGCAGAACTTAGAGTGAATTTAATCATTTGAGGAAGCATACACTAAACATTCAAAGCATTTAGCGCAGTTATATAATATGTATATAATATATTTTTATTTACAGGGTTGTATACAGTGATATATGCAAAGGCTGCAATTAATAGCAGTACAAAATATTATTTTGCACAAAGAATAAGTAGGAATATATATTGAGCTGTTAGGATCCAATAGCCAAAGCATTCACTTACATCTCCTCATTGTGAACTAGATTGGATAAACATTACCTTTCCAGCGTACATCAGCTCAGAACATTCAGATTAGTTTAGAATTACCTTGTGATGGTTATAAAGCAATAAATACATGTCATACATGATACATGCACAAGATTTACACAAATTGTTGATGTTTTTGTTTTCATAGGTCCGTACATTAGTCAAATGTTTCTCAACCTTAGTTTTCCCCACTAAAACTGCAATTCAACATTTTATTTCTAAGTACCTTGCAAATTGACTATTTTTCTTGTTTGAAAGGGATTTGCACCATGACCAAAAAATGTTCTAATCCTACCAGTTCAAATAATATCACCAGGTTGAAAAATTTGTAAGTAGTAAATACAAGAAATATATGGAGCCAGTTTGTGCTATACATATATATATACAGTGTACTGTGCACTTAAAACAGAAAGGTGATGTATCGTTCGAGCTGGTGTTCAATGAGTATTGCTGAAGTTACAAAGACCTTGTGACAAAGTGGATTAGAATTACCTGTGGTAGAAGTAGTTCCAGGGGAAGAGCTTGTTACATCTGGTGGGGCACCACTGGCAGTAGTTGAAACAGTTTGACCAATGGCAGTAGAGTTAAATTGTACTGTGGTGTTTAGTGATGTTTGTGGGGATATTGAAGATGCCAAAATAGTACTAGATGATATAGTTGCTGGCAATGTTACATTGGATGTTGCATTTGTAACAGAGAATGTTGTAGGTGCAGATGATAATGTAGTAGCTATTGGACTACTAGAAGTAACCACTGATGTCAGAGTTTGACCAATGGCAGTAGAGTTAAATTGTACTGTGGTGTTTAGTGATGTTTGTGGGGATATTGAAGATGCCAAAATAGTACTAGATGATATAGTTGCTGGCAATGTTACATTGGATGTTGCATTTGTAACAGAGAATGTTGTAGGTGCAGATGATAATGTAGTAGCTATTGGACTACTAGAAGTAACCACTGATGTCAGAGGTGGTAAGGTAACATTAGAGGATGTAGTTATTGAGACTGTAACATTAGATGATGTAGTTTCTGCTAGTGTAACAGGTAATGTTGTTGTTGGTAATGTAACATTAGATAATGTGGTTGTTGGGAATGTAACATTGTCTGATGTAGTTGGTAGTGTAATATTAACTAATGTGGTTGTTGCTATTATAACATTCGATGGTGAGGTTGACTGCAGTGTAGAATTAGATGATGCAGCTGTTGGAAATGTAGATGTTGAAGATGTAACATTAAATGATGGTGTAACAGTTGATAATGTAGCTACTGGAGTTGTAGTGTTTGATAATGCAGCTGTTGGAAATGTAACATTAGAAGATGTAGATGTCGAAGATGTAACATTAAATGATGGTGTAACAGTTGATAATGTAGCTACTGGAGTTGTAGTGTTTGATGGTGAAGCTGTTGGTAATGTAACATTAGAAGATGTAGATGTCGAAGATGTAACATTAAATGATGGTGTAACAGTTGATAATGTAGCTACTGGAGTTGTAGTGTTTGATGGTGAAGCTGTTGGTAATGTAACATTAGAAGATGTAGATGTCGAAGATATAACATTAAATGATGGTGTAACAGTTGATAATGTAGCTACTGGAGTTGTAGTGTTTGATGGTGAAGCTGTTGGTAATGTAACATTAGAAGATGTAGATGTCGAAGATGTAACATTAAATGATGGTGTAACAGTTGATAATGTAGCTACTGGAGTTGTAGTATTTGATGGTGAAGCTGTTGGTAATGTAACATTAGAAGATGTAGATGTCGAAGATGTAACATTAAATGATGGTGTAACAGTTGATAATGTAGCTACTGGAGTTGTAGTGTTTGATGGTGAAGCTGTAGATGTTGAGAATGTAACATTAGTTGATGTAATCGTTGGTAATGTACTGTTAGAGGATGTATTGGATGGTGCAGATGTTGCTAATGAAATATCAGATGATATAGTTGATGGAACTGTAACATTAATTGGTGGTATAGTAACATTCGTTGTTGATAGTATTGTAACATTAGTTATAGTTATGGGGGATGCTGTGGGAGTAACATAAGAACTAGATGTAATATTAGTCACATTGCTGTACTGTGGACCTGTGGTAGGGGGTATGGTGGTACTTGAAGTGTTTTGAAATGTTGGTGCAGTGGTGTTTAATGACGTAGTTGCATTACTGGAAAAACTGATAATAGAGGTTGTGGTTTGACTTGAAGTGCTAGCACTTTGAGTTGCATTAGACCCTGATGATGTTTGACTTGTAGAAAAAATTGTTGAATTCTGAGTCAAAATGTTTCCTGCAATTATCAAAATAGTTATTTAGATATCTATTTAATTTAATGCACTATAATGCACTACACTGAAAGGTTAAACTGTGAGATCTTAGCTAAGGAATAAATGTTTGATTTGAGCAATCTGTAGCAACCATTTTAATCTAGAAGTTTGAAAATTGCTAAGTAGATGTTTCTTAAGCTAAAAAAAAGATTCTTTAAAGAATAAAATAGTTACAAAAAATCATTCAAGAGGTCATGTAATTATAGTAATTGTAAAATCTATAGATATTTTGTTTTTAAAAATAGATGCAAATATATATTTTTAAAGATAATGTAGTGAACAATTAACTCTTTCAGTGTGAAATTATTTTGATCCAAAAATGGAGTTTTCCATGAAGAACACAAATCTTGAAGGGGAAAGAATGACTTAAACTAACCAAACTTGTTGATTTGATTCTAACATTAGTTTTATGAAAAAATGAGCATGAAAAAAGGAAATATATTAAAATTACTTAAAAATTGACCTACTGAAAGATGTAACCTTTTAATTATGCATTTAATGGATAAATATTGAACATATATTACATTTTGTGACTTCAAATTTCATAAAATATAAACAAACACACTAAAAATGTTATTCAAATTTTTTTGGGTGCTGCAAAAAACAAACAAACAACAACTAAAAAGAAGGAACCGCTCCCTGAGAGTAACCCTCACTAAAGTAGTTAGGTAATATGTATGTTAAAACCAACATTCAAAACAATACAATTCATACTTAGAATTAGACAAAAATAATTTTAACGTTTTTTTTGTTTTTTTTAAATAATTAAAATTTTTTCTTTTTTTTTTAAAACAAAAATAATTGTAAAATTTTTTTTCTTTTTTGGTAAAAGCAACAAGCTTTTTTTTTAGTTCATTAAAACATAAAGCTACCTATACTAATATCACATCTAAACTTAGCATCCAAGAAGACACCAAATGTCCAACACCACTTGAGGTTTAAACAAAGAAAAGATAGCACAAGCCAAGAAAAAGTGTACAGCAAAAATGCCAATCTTTGTATTTACAATTGTCTTTAAAGATAGAATATATATGAAAACAAAGTGTGATTTCAAAATTATCAAGTCTTTTAATATCAAATATTAATATTAAAGTAATTATTAAGTAAATATATACTATTGATTCAAAATCTTTTATTATTTAGGCTTTTTTTTTTAAAAAGCAATTATATAAAATAGTTTTTTCAAAAATTATTTTTACTTAAATTATTACCTTAATTGAGATATTTTGTAATTTTATATTTTCATTACAATCACTTTAAGCTTTAGTGAATATGTAAAAGTTACTATGAATTAACTTACCTGATGTTGATTGCTGTGTCATCTGAATAGAAGTTGACTGTGTTGACAAAGGAGAAACTGTTGTTCCATTGAATGCTGACACAGATGTAGTTGCGTTAGCTATTGAAGTTTGATTGACAACAGTTGTTGATGATGATGTAGGTCCAGAAGTAACATTAGATGTAACAGGTGAAGCTGTTGTAGCATTGAGTCCAGAGGTAACATTAGATGTAACAGGTGAAGCTGTTGTAGCATTAAGTTCAGAGGTAACATTAGATGTAACAGGTGAAGCTGTTGTAGCATTGAGTTCAGAGGTAACATTAGAGGTCACAGGTGAAACTGTTGTAGCATTGAGTCCAGAGGTAACATTAGATGTAACAGGTGAAGCTGTTGTAGCATTGAGTTCAGAGGTAACATTAGAGGTCACAGGTGAAACTGTTGTAGCATTGAGTCCAGAGGTAACATTAGATGTAACAGGTGAAGCTGTTGTAGCATTGAGTTCAGAGGTAACATTAGAGGTCACAGGTGAAACTGTTGTAGCATTGAGTCCAGAGGTAACATTAGATGTAACAGGTGAATCTGTTGTAGCATTGAGTCCTGAAGTAATAGTAGATGTCACAGGTGAAACTGTTGTAACATTAGATGTCACAGGTGACGCTGTTGTAGTGTTGAGTCCAGAGGTCACATTAGATGTCATAGGTGAAACTGTAGTTGAGCTGAGTCCAGAGGTAATATTAGATGTCACAGGTGAAGCTGTTGTAGCATTGAGTCCAGAGGTTACATTAGATGTCACAGGTGAAACTGTTGTAACATTAGATGTCACAGGTGAAGTTGTAGCATTTAGTCCAGAGGTAACATTAGATGTCACAGGTGAATCTGTTGTAGTGTTGAGTCCAGAGGTAACATTAGATGTCATAGGTGAAACTGTAGTTGAGCTGAGTCGAGAGGTAACATTAGATGTAATTTCTGTTATATTTGATGTGTTACTTGTTACTGTCGCAGTAGCTACTGTTGTTGGAATAGCAGTGGTCAAAGCTGGCACAGCACTATCTATCACTTTGCTAGCAGTTACAAGTTTCCAATTAGCAAAAACAATTTTAGAATAGACAGTCAGAGAAGAGCTACAGCCAATGAACATATTCTTGGAGGGTCTCTGTACCACGTTGCGAATAATAAACTCAGTTGTACTGACCACCATGACATTGTTTAGGTACAAACTGAGACCAAATTGGACTGACCAAGAAATTTCAACTTTCATTGCAACATTCAAATTAATTTGGTCTGTGAAGACTGTCCATTCCATGGTGGCTGTACTGATGGTAACCATGTACTTTCCTCTCTTGTAATAAATAGCAATGCCATAGTTATTAGCTTCATCTCCTCCACTGGTCAAAATGTACATGTTTTCTTTTAACTCAACAACCTTAGTTAATTGAAAATAAAGAGTTGAGCAATAGTTACAAAACAACAACAACTAAATAACAAAACAGAAAATTAATGAAGCACTTTAATCCCTCTGTAATATGATTGGGATTTATTTAAAAAGGTATTTTATGTGGGCCAATGTAATCTTTCTAAATCAACATATATTTGCTAATAGTTCTGTGTCTATTTCCAAATATGAATTCCCAGACATAAGATACAAAGTAGAGAAACTCTCCAGACATAAGATAAAAAGAAGAGTAACTCTCCAGACATAAGATACAAAGTAGAGTAACTCTCCAGACATAAGATACAAAGCAGAATAACTCTTCAGACATAAGATACAAAGTAGAGTAACTCTCCAGACATAAGATACAAAGTAGAGTAACTCTTCAGACATAAGATACAAAGTAGAGTAACTCTCCAGACATAAGATACAAAGTAGAGTAACTCTCCAGACATAAGATACAAAGTATAGTAACTCTCCAGACATAAGATACAAAGTAGAGTAACTCTTCAGACATAAGATACAAAGTAGAGTAACTCTCCAGACATAAGATACAAAGTAGAGTAACTCTCCAGACATAAGATACAAAGTAGAGCAACTCTCCAGACATAAGATACAAAGTAGAGTAACTCTCCAGACATAAGATACAAAGTAGAGTAACTCTCCAGACATAAGATACAAAGTAGAGTAACTCTCCAGACATAAGATACAAAGTAGAGTAACTCTTCAGACATAAGATACAAAGTAGAGTAACTCTCCAGACATAAAATACAAAGTAGAGTAACTCTCCAGACATAAGATACAAAGTAGAGTAACTCTCCAGACATAAGATACAAAGTAGAGTAACTCTCCAGACATAAGATACAAAGTAGAGTAACTCTCCAGACATAAGATACAAAGTAGAGTAACTCTCCAGACATAAGAAACAAAGTAGAGCAACTCTCCAGACATAAGAAACAAAGTAGAGTAACTCTCCAGACATAAGATACAAAGTAGAGAAACTCTCTAGTATGGAACAAGAAATGAATGAGAAGTAAGTAATAACTTTGCTTTGAGTGTTTTATTTTTGAATACTTTTTTTAAATTTTATTATTAGAAAATAAGTATAATAGAGTACATAAGTTAATTGAAAAAACGAATTGAAAACAATGCTAGGACTTGTACTCTTTTGACATAGAGATAATGCTGTGGTTTGGATAGTCAAAATAATCAGTGAGGCTCTTATTTGACTAGGCAGAGGTCTCAGAACATAATAGTTTCATGCCATAGCTTGCTCAATGTACTATGGCCCAATTTCTTTTGTGGACATGAGGGAGGAGGTATCTGGGAGAAGCTTTCTCTTTAGGAGTTCAAGAAACACAACTCAGCTCAGGTCTCAAACTCAAGCCCACTTGCTAGGTAGCCATGCAGTTAATGCTACTCAGCAACAAATGTTACATTTCTGCTTCTACTTGACCAGTGTCTGATTACACTAAGTAATAATCAACTAGAAAAAACAAGGGAAACATTTGAGGCTCTCAAGTCATGACTCAAAGTTTGAGAATGATAGTGCTCTAGAATAATAAAACATGGCCCTTGCACATATCCTATTACTTTTTCTTTAATGCATCACTGCATCTCTTTAGACAAATAATCAGAATGTTAACTAACGGATGTTAGAAATCAAACACATTTTTCAGCTTGTAAAATGGTATGTATATTAGTTGTGATGTGTTTCATACCTTGAGTAAAAATGATAGAGTCAATCCATATTTACAGCTTTCTGGATTCCACAAACAGCTGTTGGCGTCTATTGAAGACAAGTTGACAAATTGATCTACACCATTCAGTTCTATGCCCATAGTTTCATTAGCTAAGCTTGTTAAACTATTTATTGAGCCACTGATGGTAAAATTTGAGGTGGGGGTGATGACAACATTGTTTGTAATATTCAAGAAATAATAGTCAAAAATGTAAATATCTTGACCTGTGGAGAGAAAACAATTAATTACAAAAACTACTTTATTGCTTTTATTCAAAAACTAATCATTTTACCTTTAAATATGTATTACCATAGCAAAATCGGAAGAAAAATAAAATAGCAACATACGGTTAATCACTGTCCAAACAATACTGCCATTGGCAACACAAATTTCTTGAGGATTGCTTTCATTAACATAATTAATACCATAGCATTTCCCTGCACTTCTACATGTATTGCTCTGTAAACAATGATGGTCTTACATTTAACATTGAAAAATTGTGAAAGATTTTTAAAAATAATAAATTATATAATTTTATTTCAGGCAGTTAATTAAAATAGTGTTTAACTGATACATTTTAAATTATTCCTATAATAAAACTGAACAATAAGATTGAAATGGTTTTTAAACAAAGTAAACTATGATAATGGGTACCTTAAGAGAGCAGCCAGTGCTGTTACACAGGTAGCAGACAGAATCATAAGCTACAAAGATAACACTAGAACTGACTATGCTGACATTCTTGACATTGCTGACCACTACATTATAGATTCCAGCAGTAGGGAGTAAACACAGAACTTGTTGAGAACTGATGTACGTCACAGATACAGTCACAGATGTATTGCTGGTCTTTGGTACATATGTGGAGTTGATCATCTAGAAGAGAAAAAAATATAAATAGAGTGAATAAAAATGGCAATATAGTTTGCTGATAATGCAATTTTATCATTTAACTTAGATATTTGAACATTTTCTTCAATATTCTAGTGAGATGTCCCAAAAAAATTGAATGCTAAAAATTATGATTCCAAAGAAAAAAAATGTACTTGTTCATTAAAAACACAAATTTCAAAATTAATATTGTTTTTATTTGTGCAGTGGCTTTGAATGTGACATAATTTATATGATATATAATCAAAAATATAAGACTATTAAAAAAAAACAGTACCGGAAGCTTTTAATGTGAATATTACAAGACATTATATATTTGTTTATTTTGATTAAAATACATACACTTTATTTTTCAAATATATACGTTTAAAAAAATGATTGCAAAGTGTGATTAGTGTGATTTTAGATTTTTAAAAAGTTAAAATGTGGTTGGGCACAAGACATGATGTTGAGTGGTATAGAGCTTGGCTTCCATCCTAAGTTGTTTTGAGATTGAATCCCTTTGAAGACTGAGACTTTGAACTAAGGAATTTTTAAGATGCTCCAGAGGCCAGCCAACTCTAAGGGGTACCTGACATACACTAGGTAATTAACGGCGATGTTCACCATGCTGGTCATGTGATACCCTAATTAACTTTGGCTGTAGATACATAGAATACAAGGTCTGAAAGAAATACCTTTATCTTTAAAAATTTAAGAAAAATGAGCTTGCTTTAAAAGATCAACATGAATACCTCCATTTCTTGTATATAACAAGTCAAATCATTTGACTGAACAAATCCATCTCCAATAACCGTTACAGTTTTACAATCAGATAATTTCAAGTCACAAATATTTTCAAGAGAGTTATAGACAGTTGGTGGTATTGTCCTATTCTGAGAGCAGTCATCACCAATGAAGCCAGCACTGCAGTTACAGCCATCTAAAGAGCATAAATTGGAGATGATTCTTCAGTTGATATTAAGTTTTAAAATCTATTATCAATTTATAATTAATTTCAATAAAAAGATAAAAAAATATATATATATATAATAGTAAGGCTTGTCTTCAAGTCAGAAGATTAAGGAGGAGTACAGAATTTTATATTGCTATGCAGTCCTATCTCTGATCTAAATATTTTGTCACACCCAGCACAGCCAATATTCAGTTTAGGTTCTCTTTCTGCTGTCCTCAGCAGGTTGTCAAGGGGGGGGGGTTAAGATGTGAGATTGTGTGTGTGTTTGCTTATTTTATTAGTTGTGAGGGTGAACTGCTTTAGCACTGGATTTTCAAGGGGGACAATAATGTTTCCTGTGGTCAGTCTAGCAGTTGGAGAGCTGACCTGGTCTGAGTAGGGTGTTGTTGATTGTTGTATTGAGAGATATTTCCGCAGTGTGTGAACTGAGTATTTTGGGGTAATACTATGTTGTGGCAATGATGGCCTATGTTAATTGAATGTAGTCTAAGCTCACTGTAGTATTTAATTTGGGCACATTTAGTACTTTTAGTTATTGATGATTATGTATTCAATATTATATGTGTAACCTATTGTTGGCTGTAAATAAATACTAATTCTATACTCCTTCGTCAGGTATAATACTTGTACGTTTTAAGGATTCAGCATTGGAATATCATACCCTTAGTATATCGAGCTATTTGTCTATAGCAAGAAAAACCCCAAGCCCGTTACACAGGTAATATGTATATATATGACCCACGGAGTATTACTCATCTAGTGCAATGAATTTAGATCTATGTGTAACATGACAAATGTTCTCTTCAAATTATTAAATTTCGCTACAAAAATAAAAGTAGAGTGTGAAAATGAGTTTAGAAAAATATTCATATCGAATGCAAAATACTGTGAAAATGGGTTTACAGTTTGTTAAAAAGTTTTGTTCCTTAATAGAGATAAATTTAGGTATTTTAAACAATTTTAGGGCCTTTTGGTAGTGGGAGGGACAATAAAAGTACATTACTCCATTATCATCTATGGAACAACATTATGCCAAGTTTCATCAAGATTGGTCGAACGGTTCTGATTTCTATACGAGGCATACATACATGCATATATGACCCAACCTTTTAATAAAGTAGTCAATAACATGACACAGTAGTATATGAAAAGATTAATGACAGTACAAAAGTAGTATTTAGAAAGTGGATTACTTTTTAAAAAAAATAATTAGTACTATTTTGATAATTGAAACTATTTGACAAAGTAATACATAAGTTCAAAGTGAAGTGATATGGTTATAATAATTTCATTACATCTGTAAGTAATACACATTTTTTTCTTCAAGTTTTGAAGGAATCATGGGTCTATGTTTTGCTCAATAAAATATTGAAAGTGATTTGAAACAAAGTTCATCCCTTGTAGGCCTACAGTGTTAGTCCATAAAGATGCTAATAGCCAACAAACAGATGTGATATATAAACTAATGTATCTTGTAAATAGTAAGACTGGGTGTGTTTCATTGTTTCTTAACTAAAGATTACAGTACATGAGCATTTATTCAATTGTATTTATTATAATAAAGTGTATGATTTCCATTGAGAATAATCCATCTACATAGATATAACATTTAACCATTTATTTAAAGATGTTATACCTTCAAGACAAAGACCATGTCCACTGCAATTATTTGGACAGGACAAAACATCTATCAAGTTCTGAGGTGGACCAAAGGTCAGGCCACTTGTGGTAGTCACATTCACCCATAACTCTATATCGACCTGAATGAGTGTCTGACATCTCTGATTAATGGTAACTAAAGCTGAAGCAGTCCAGTCTGAGCTGTTAGATAACAGGACATCTAGGCCACATTTATCTAGGACATCATTTACTTCCTCTTGGTCTAAAACATCTTTACAAGATCTAAAGATAGCACTCTGTTCTATAGCTGTTTTACATGTATTTAAAGCTAATGTAGGAACACTGGTAGGTTTCTGAAAAAAAAATAAAAAATCTGTAAATAGATATTAAAGGTATACATTACAATACTAGCAAGATTTTAATTAAATATTACAGGTAATAAAAACAGGGTTCTTGGATGGAATGGTTATTAGGTTAATCTTAGTACTTAAGACCATTTGTCAAGAAATTAAAACAATGTCCAAAATTGTACCTGAACTTCATAAGTTACATTGTACTCAAACTGCCCAATGACTTGAGTGGTGAGACATTTTTTAGGAGGATTCTGTGTTGTTTTACTGTTTAGTATTTTCATAGTGATGTCTTGACCTTGTATTTAAAAAAAATTATTAATAAAAACAGATTTTATTTTTATCAACAAAAGAAACAATGTAATACTAAAATTGAATTAAAATGAAACTTCAAACAGAACCTTATTTGACTACTAACCACTGTTTCTTCTTCCTCTTTGTGGCTTACTGCATGCAAGTGTAGCAGGATTGTCATAACATTGTTTGGTTCCACTGACTGGACAGTCACAAAATGAGAATGTTGAAGTGATAGATGTGGACAGAGTTCCACAAAAGCCAGCGAATAAAGTGTCATCCAAAACTCTGAAAAGATTTGAATTTGTAATGTTTTGTTCAATTTTGCGATTAGAAAAAAAAAGATAATTTGTATAGTTTACACCTTTGAATGATAAAGTAAAGCACAATCTTTGAATGATGAAGTAAAACACAATCTTTGAATGATGAAGTAAAACACAATCTTTGAATGATGAAGTAAAACACAATCTTTGAATGATGAAGTAAAACACAATCTTTGAATGATGAAGTAAAACACAATCTTTGAATGATGAAGTAAAACACAATCTTTGAATGATGAAGTAAAACACAATCTTTGAATCATGAAGTAAAACACAATCTTTGAATCATGAAGTAAAACACAATCTTTGAATCATGAAGTAAAACACAATCTTTGAATCATGAAGTAAAACACAATCTTTGAATCATGAAGTAAAACACAATCTTTGAATCATGAAGTAAAACACAATCTTTGAATGATGAACTAAAACACAATCTTTGAATGATGAAGTAAAACACAATCTTTGAATGATGAAGTAAAACACAATCTTTGAATGATGAAGTAAAACACAATCTTTGAATGATGAAGTAAAACACAATCTTTGAATGATGAAGTAAAACACAATCTTTGAATGATGAAGTAAAACACAATCTTTGAATGATGAAGTAAAACACAATCTTTGAATGATGAAGTAAAACACAATCTTTGAATCATGAAGTAAAACACAATCTTTGAATGATGAAGTAAAACACAATCTTTGAATGATGAAGTAAAACACAATCTTTGAATGATGAAGTAAAACACAATCTTTGAATGATGAAGTAAAACACAATCTTTGAATGATGAAGTAAAACACAATCTTTGAATGATGAAGTAAAACACAATCTTTGAATGATGAAGTAAAACACAATCTTTGAATGATGAAGTAAAACACAATCTTTGAATGATGAAGTAAAACACAGTATAAATAAAAACATTACCTCCATTGTTTCTCAAAGCTAACTTCATCTTTCAACTGGGTTGTACTATTGCCAACACTAAAGTCGTTGTTGGCATCCCCATCAAAATTTCCACAAAGTCCCTCAGAATTTCTATAATCTTTAGCTGAAGGATGAATGAAGGCATTTAAATATTTGTTACGGAGTATACCTCGAGTTGGAGATACAGTTATTGCTGTGCCAGATGGAAGAGAGACCTGTTGAAAATATAAATGTTTAACTTATTTATTTTTTCTTAAAAAGGATTGGATAAACAATACAGAAATATTCAGAGGTATTTGTTGTCAAGGAACATTTCTAATTCATCTGTTTCTGTTATAGTTTTTGTAAAAGTAAAATTAGTAGATGACAAAAAAAAAGGGAATAGTTTTGAAACATTTTAGTGCCAAACCTTGTATGTGTCACTCTTTAATTGTATAATTTGAGTATCATCTGTCAGATTGCCATTGATGTATGCTTGTATTGTAAGAGGGTGGATCCTGGCAGGTTCTCCTCTTGATGCCCCACATTTATCAAAGACCAAAACATCGTCTTCTATTCTGATAGCTAGAGCACAGAGACAAGAGGCATAATCATGAACATCTGTACATCTCCTTAGGTAGCCTCTCACTTCATAATGTTGGTTTCTATCTCTTGTCAGAACAAATGGTCCTTCTAAATAGTTGTCATATTTTCTGTAAAGTAGTGTATAATAATGCAAACCATTTTAATTCAAAACATTGAAGAAGAAATTTTGTTTCCGAGCACTTTTATATAATTAAACCTAAATCAAAGTACCTTCCATCAAAGGATCTAATGTGAGGATCTCCATCAATGACACATTCAGATTTGATATCTTTATCTTCAACCACAACCTGATTTGATACAAAAATAAAGCAAACTAATGAATCGATGAGGTTTAAAATAAAACAGAAAATAAATCATTACATAAAGGATCTCAATTGCTCTCTTAAATGAACTATTGTGAGACATTTGGGTTGAACTTAGTGGAATTCAGATACAATTAATTAATTTATTGAAATTAGTTGAGATTAGCTTATTGTGCTCCAAATACTTACCTTCACCATTTGAACAAAATAAGTTATTGATTTGAAAGTAGCTGTGACATTCAGATGTAAGGTTTGTGTACTGTCTTTGAGACCATCTAATCCTGCAAGTATTGACACTTGGATGCCCTCTAGCCATGAAGTAGATGTTATCTTGCTACTACAAGGACCAATGATTAGGTCTCTAGATACTATCAAAGCTTGAGGAACTCTTTCAGCATTTAGGCACTGGAAGAACAGACATTTTTTTTTCTATGATTTCTCATAATATAATTCCAAAAATATACAAAAAAACAATGACTACTAGACTATAATTAATGTCATGTAGGCATAGCAAAATGTAATACTGCTTTACCTTAATGTCTCTGCCATTGTCAATAAAATAAGTATTAATTTGTAGTGCATAGCTATCTTCAGTGACATTTCCAGAGCAGAACAAACGAGGTGGAAGGGTTGAGAGAATTGTAATTGATCCTGAGTCAAGGCCTTCAGTTACTAAAACTTCTTTCTCTTTGATCTGAAGAAATACAAAGAGTTTAGCTCTAATAAGATGTTAAATAGTCTCATTTTTTAAACAATGTCCAGACATTATGAAAGTCTGGGTATAAATCAGTTGACAATATCATGACACAGAACTGAATGGAAATACAGATTTCTTTTTTGAAAGTTTAAACTAAGATTTCATAAGATAATAGTCTTAAAGTTTATTTACAATATTACTAGAAGAAAAAAAGAGAATATAAGACTTCATAAGCTAGTTAAATAAAACCAATTAGGAGAATTATAATTTTTAATAACCATTAATGGCTAGACTCAAGAAAAAACAATAACAAAGTACCATAGACAAAAAAAAAACTGGAGACACAATACCAACTGAAAACTATTTCTATTTGTACCAGAATTATCTTTGCCTTTTTAAGGTACCATATCTTTTATGTTTATTAAGCAACCCTTTAAACAAAGGCATTAAAATAATATTTCATTACCTGCAACTCAGCTCTCAAACGATCACTAAACCTTTGTGGTCCCAATGTGTTGTTACAATCACTTTGGATGCAAGCTGTGACTCCACAATAAATCTGTACATTGAAACAAGTAATATAAATCTTTCTTCCAAATTGTTCTGATTAAATCCATTTTGAACGTTAATCAATAAAATCTACTTTTTAATATACTTTGTAATTTAAAAAGATGAAATATTTTTTTTAATCTAGTGGTATCTTATCTAATATAATACAGACGTTACTTCAAAAAAGAAGATGATTACGGCCTATGCGTCATGCATTCAGTCATGCATATTAACCAATGACCTAAATTCTGCCAAGTCACTGGTTTTCCTAGCTAGCTCAGGCAACCTATTCCATGCACTTGGGAAGAAGGAACAAAGTACAAATTTGTCCTAGCATATGGAAGGAGGAATGTGCCTTTATCTTTGTGTCTTACTGAGTAGAAACAAATGTCAACTTTGAAACTCAACAGAGAACTGCTATGCTATAATTTTTACAATCATAATAACATAAACTAGATTTAAACTTATTCTGCAAATACCTTGAGCTGAAAGATAGGTGTCGAATTCACAAAAATTGATTTTTTAAGTAGTTTATGTAATTACATTATTAAAATAAATTAATATTTAAAACATCAGATCACTAATGAATAAATGATGTTAGTTCACATAAACTAAATAGGCCTAGGATGATTGATATGAAAAATTTGAAAAGAAAATGTTTGTTTGATACATTCTTGTAGATGGTTTCTGACTAAGAAAACTGAAAACCCTACATACAAGTTGAAGGTAAAATGCTGAAAATGATGCAGAATTTGAGTGTCTCTAATTAAGTTAATTGCAAAAGTATTGGCTTTCATTTTTGGAACTTCTTCAAATACCTTCATTTCTGTACTATGTTCAATGCAATCTTACAGCTAATTGATCATATCATAAAGGTAGCCAGAGTACAATGGTGTAATATAAATTAAATAAAGCATGCTATTTTGATATAAAAGTTTTTAAAGCCTTGTAAAATAAAAAATGAAGAAAATTATACAATTTCACAGAGGTGTAAATGGTTGGGTGAACAAACCTCTTGGTTATACTCCAAAATACCAACTTTGCTTTCAGCAAGTATATCAAATGTTCTGTTTACAAATTTATTTTGTAGGAGTAGAGATTCATTTTTATACCATGCCACAGTGTATTCTAAGACTTCTGATTGTTTAGTCAATATTTCTTTAAAACTACAAGTAAAGTTGATAGGTGCTGTGGAATTCTGTACACTGATTTTTAGAGATGGAGATTTGTCAAAGGTTGGTATAACTGAAAGGAAAATAGGAAAAAATTCCAAAAACAAAAAATCAAATTAAGAAAATAAAATTTAAAAAATATTAAAAAAAACATTGTAATTACAAATATGTTACTGCCCAAACCAAAATATATGTGTTACTGCCAAAAGTGTAGTCTGTTTACGCCATTTTGTGCAATGTGGCCAATTCCTAATGTACTTTTTAACTAAAAGCATTTATTCTACTTTGGCTGGTCACTTAGCAAATCCATGGACAATGTCCAATGTGCTGGTTTAAGACTGTTCTGTAAGGATTGCAGCTGTAGATTCCTGTGTAATATCAGTTGACTTTGATGTGATCATTTTTAGTTTGTCAGACAGTTTTTGAAGAGAATGACATGCCTTTGTAACCTTATGGACTTCTTTTTATTAATTTAAAAGCAGTTTCATTGTGAATATTATTCCTCGACTAGTGTGAAGCAGAAGGTTTTGATTAAGTCACTGGAAATTCTGGCCCAAAATTTTTTGTCACATTATACATTGTCATGCATTAAATACAGAGTTGCATAAAAAATCCATGTGATAACTAGGCTTTAAGGGTCTTATAACAATACCATTTTTAATACCATATTTATTGTAGTAACTCTCAGGAAGGCATATCAACAAGAACATGTCATGATTTGAGTTTTACATTATGTCTCACCAAGACTGAAATCCTGGCACAAGACATCACAGAAGTAGCTATGATAAGTATCATAACTCACATCCTACAGTCGTGCAGCAATTGACCTACCTGGGATCAAAAATTGCCAGCAACCTAAATTTAGATATGGAGGTGACAAAAGAATTGGGAAGGCTTCTGTAGCAATGGCAAAACTCTCTAAGGGTGTCTTGGAAAATACTTAACTAAAGCAACCAAAATGGTAGTCTACAACGCCAGTATAGTGAGAACTCTTCTTTATGAACATATATAAGATTGTTTTCACATGTGCTGCTTGTGATACATAATGTGTATCACCTTCGAGTCCATAGGAAATGAGAAATGTGCTCATCTTTGATCATGAAGGAGGAGCCATATATAAATATATATATACCTGGAGGGACCTTGTCTCCTATCAGGAAGTTTTGAAACTGGCCAAAACTACTGTAGCTATGCTCATTTGACACAGAGATGTCTACATTGGCTTGAACCAGATGCCAGATGGAAGAATTCTGAAGGACATCCTCTATGCTGAAATTGCAAACTTTGCAGCTCCAGAATTGGCTTATTTAGTGTAAAGCAGAAACCAAAACCAGTGATTCATCTGGGCACTCCATTGTCTTTCAAGACAAGACTATTTATTACATTTCCCAGTAATATAGTTAAATACTTAAACAAGGGGAAATAGTGCCATTAAAGGTGAACATTGCAGCATTAGTTTCTTGACTATTACTTGAAATATTTGTGAGCCATATCTCTATGTTCCCAACTTATTTGTATTGTTTAGTATCCAATGCAAAATATTCAAAATAACCACTTTGTAATTAATAAGTTGAACCTAATAGTGCTGGACTGTAATTAGAATAGTGCTACAAACAACGTCATTCAATCTTTCAATTCTCAGAATTTTAATCATTCACATAGATGTGTACTTCAAAAATACTACATTACTTACATGTAGAAATATTATAGGTTTGAGCTAATTCTTCATAGACATACAGGAAATTGAAGCCACCAATGATAATATTTGACAAGACTGACGTGTCAATATTGTTTCCTATATAAATATTGGTACTGTCAAGTAAAATTGTTGGTGTATGAATCAAGAACTTGGGCTGTGATGCAACCAGTTTATCATTAATAAAAAACTTGAGACCTGAGGAAAATGAGAAAAAGAACAACTGGGTGATTGAATTACTTATTTAAAAACGTCAATAAATAATTATAGTTAATTGTTACCTATACACCACATAAAGAACTAACAGGCTTTCTGCCTACATAGTTAATTGTTTTCATGTGAAGATTGGTTTGTGCTGACCCATTTCACTCTTCTAATTAGATATTATACACAGTGACACTGTGATCTGAAAGGGCCGTGAAATACTGATACCTAAAAACAATATTAAAATACTACAAACTATAGTTACCAAATTGAGTGTGCCAAGTAAATTTCAAGTTCAGGAACTGTCCCACATCAAATTGATTAGTTAGGACTGTCCACTCTCTAGTTTTAGTGCTGATTCTCAAATAGAGAAGACCATTTGATATCCACATGGACCATCCATAACGACTTGCAGCTTGGGCACCATTACCAATTATGACCATTCCTTCAAACAAAAACAAATCCCATGCATTGTGAAAAAAGAAATAGAGCTAAATGGATTTAATAGAATATAGATTTAGTTTAATAACAGTTTTGAAAAGTAATTATTAATTAATTGATTAAAACAATTTGTTTATAGCAAAAATAATTTTATTCTTAATAAAAAAAATTTTATCAGCATGATATTACCTTCTTTAATTTCATTAATCTTGAGAATAAACTTGACAGTAAAGCCCTGTGGACAGTTATTAATATTCCCAAGACAATCTCCACTTAATGATGGAAACATAATGAATTGATTTCCATTCAAAGAAACAAGTTTTTCACCAACTGGTCCAGATACAAGAATTGGTGGCATGGTACCATTCCAGGTTAGGTTATACTTGACAGTGGTGATGAAGTTCTGTATAATGTCCAAAATGTCTAACCTTATTAACAAACTGATCTGTGATACTGAAACATTATATAAACAACTATCAACAGTGCTAAACTATTTTTTTTTTAAATTAACAGTGTCATTTTAAAAAAAATTATATATATTTAAATCTACATTTAAGTCAATAATTATCAAATTACAAAAAAATAAGTAATGATGAGAACAAATTACAATATTGTGAAAATGTTTACCTGACAAAATGGACCAAGAGTTATTATTTGCAGAGCTACATGTTTGAGTCATATTATTTGGATTTAGGAAGCCATATTCATAGCATTTATCTTGTATTCTACAAATGTCAGTCTACAAATAAACAAAACGCATCGAAGTATAAAATATATATTTCTTTTTAAACTGGCATTAAAATAAGCTAATACAAGCCTTAAAGAATGGAATAAAAAGGAGAATATTAATTACCCTGTTGCTGCATCCATTGATGTCACAATTCTGGCACAATGAGTTGTAAGTGATATACTTGAGTGACCTGTTGCTATATAGTCCACCAGTATAGCTGCAAGTGATCTCTGTCTTCAAGTATTTTGTCAAATCAAGTCTTATCATTTCACTCCTCACATAAGTGGCTTTTAGAATTTCACTTTGTCCCGAGGTTATAAAAGAACCATTTGAGTTTTCCTTTTAATATACAACAAATGAAATAGTTTTGCTACTGAAGATAACATTAAGATATTGAAAATGTAAAAATTTTCATTCATTTCAATGTCTAGTTAAAACAGCAGAATATTATAAAGAAATTAGAACAAAAAACAGTCTGCAGTGAAACAATTTTTTTTTTTACTGTCACAGGTAGCTAGCAATAGGAATATTTTAAAATTAATCTTTAAGTCTCTGCTGTTAGCAGTAATTTTAGGTGTAAAATCTGATAAAACAAATAAAAATGTAGTTTTTTTTTTGGTTTAGATAGCTATTGAATAACTAACTATTGTTTTAAGCTTTTGAGGTGTCAAAGTTTAGCACTCTTTATTTTCTATCAAGCCTTACCACCATCTCCTTGATAAGGCAGCTCAATAAGGTTATGTTAACAAATCCTTCCCCATATATGACTACTGATGAACAGTCCTTCAGATAAGAATCACAAAGTGGCTTCTCTATTGAGTAAAGTATAGGGGCTTCATTCAGGTTCACAGCACAGTTATCTCCTGCATAGCTGACATTGCACTGACACAAACCTAGTTATAGAAGATTAATAACATTCAAGAATGTTCTGTGAATATCAAAGTTCCTAGCTCTACAAGAGGAACTTTGTTAACTACTTAGGTCAAAAGCATCATCTCTCTCTTTTACTTTGATGACTTAATTCTCAAGTACTTCCAGAAATAAATATTATATATGAAATGAACAACAGTACAAGGAATAAGCTTGTTTGTTGTATGCAGTAGTGTTCATGGAATTATTGAAGCATAACTTTGTAGTCTTTAAAATGTAGAATAATCTTAATGTTCATCTCTTAGTTACAACAAGAGTGAGTGATATTAAAGTCTACAGCTATGATCTAATGCCACCATTCCCTGCCATCCTCTAAAAGGTTGGGGCTAGGGCATGTTCAGCTCTGAAGAAACATCTAAAATTTTCACAGCAACCAAAACATTGTTTTTTTTTAGAAAACCTTGCACAATTTTTTTTCAAATAAAAAGTATAGTTAAAGTAATTTACCCAAGATACAAGATCCGCTGTTGCTGCAGTCATCTGGACAAAGTGTATCTACAACAGTTGGTAGCTTTGGGATGCCATCCCCATCTAGAGTCCACAAATCTACATCTATAGTAACTGCAATCTCACACTTTTGTTTGATATTTTCAACGGCCACAAGAGACCAAAGCACTTCACCCGTCAACTGTTGATTCCAAAAATAAAGATTTTACATTAGCTTAAAACTTAACCATTAAATGATTCAAAGACAGTTCTGAAAATATTATGAAAATAAGCTTTGATATATAGACTTAGCTAACTAACCATGTAATCTTCAGTGCAAAATTCAACTGTATTGTTAAAGTCCTTTTCAATCACATTCTGACAATCTTTCACTGAAGTTACAGATGAAATTTGTTCCAGACATTTATTCCTGGCCACTTCTGCTGTTATATTCAAGTTTACATTCTAATGAATCAAAGCAAAAAAAAAATGTTTTCATAATAAAATTTTGTAAACTTTTAGTATAGTTTATTTGTGTATGTTTTTATATATGTTAAATAATTTAAAATAAAAATCAAATTTGTTTGTAAGAATAGTTTTCTTTTTTAATTTAAATGCTTACTTCAGATATATAGGTTATATTAAAGTTGAATTCTTCTGGTACAGTAGTTGAAAGACATTTCAATGGATGATCTTCACTTGCAGCAAAAAGGGATGGTGTTATGTCAATGCCTGTTACATAACCATCAAATTTATTTTCAAACATTGACTAAAAGCATTTTTAAATAACCTAATATCTCAAGAGCATTGTTTCAAGCAATGGCAGCAAACAATCTCAACAAAATATACTTTCCAACAAACAATCTCAACAAAATATACCTTGTATCAAACAATCTCAACAACATAAACCTTGTATCAAACAATCTCAACAAAATATAACTTGTATCAAGCAATGTCAACAAAATATACATTGTATCAAGCAATGGAAACAAAATATACCTTGTATCAAATAATATCAACAAAATATACCTTGTTTCAGACATTACAACAAAATGTGCCTTATTTTAAACAATCTGAACAGAATATACCTTTCATGTAACATTACAATTTATACCTTGTTTAAATGTTCCTTGTCTGTTAGCAATACCAGTGATTTTTGTAACTGTGGAAGTGGTAGTGCCCCCTGTGATAATTTCATCATTGTCATTCTCTTTTGAACACTGTACTACATCCCCAACACTACTACAGAAGGAGGGCTCATTATTCTGACATTGACAGTATAATGTCTGATCCCTGACTTTCATTGAAGTATCTCCACAGAAGCCATTATACAATGATTCATTCTGTGGTACCCTGTAAGAATACAACAGATAATTAAAATTAGTTTTTTTTTCTTTTTTATTGCGTAGAGATTAATATAAAAAAAAGTATAAATTATTGATTAATGTGGACCTATATAAAAGTAACATAATTAATATGGGATGTGTTAAAACATTTCAAAGCTATATTGTTTATCTAAAAAAAATATTACCTCCAAATCAGACTATAAGCTTTAGGTTGCAGAGGAGTTCCAGCAGGATACTGAAGGTCATTATCAGCATTGTTATCAAAAGTGCTACATAGACCTAGTGGAGTAAAACACACAATTACAATTTTCAGCTAGGGTGCTTTTCTTAAAATACCACAATTACTATCAGAAAAATAAATGTAAGAGGCAGTAAAATGATATGCCTACCCTCAGTCTTTCCGAAGCTACCTCCTGCAGCAGTCACCCAGACATTGATGAATCGACTCAGTCTACCACGTCTTTGTACCTTTACATACACTGAGTCTCCATTAGGAAGATAGATCTAGGGTATCAAAATGAAAAGAGCTTAGACTATCTCATTGAATTGTAGAAAACAATAATTACCAGCAAAGAAATAGTCTTTTAATAAAAACAATAGATGGTAAAACAAAAATGAAAAATTCTGACAACTAAGCATTGGCAACTAGAACCAAATATTTTCCAAAATCTAGTTCAGGAATATAGAATCTGAAAACATTTAAAAGAAAACTACTGACCCTGAATTTGTCATTTGGATATTGGTAAATTCTGAATCCTTTTGCTAAATATCCATTTCTGTAGAGTACAACCTTCAAAGGTGTGTATTCATTGTCATCATCTGTGCTAGGGCATTTACTTAACAAGATAACATCATCATCAACTTTAACAGCCACACCACAGTTACAGGAAGCTCTTCCTCGACAAGAACGATAAAAAGTATGAACCTAAAAAAAAGAAAACTATGATAAAATTGTATATATATTGTTCTAAAGATGATAAAAAATGGATTATGGTAACTTACGTTAATAATTATTTATCTTTTTTTTTTTTTTTAAACTATGTCATTTTTCCCAATACAATAAGATACTACAAATTTTATTTCTAAAGAAAAATCATTCTGATGATATTATATTAAGCAGGCATATAGAGAAAAACAATAAAAATAAAGTTTTATATCTACAATACTTTAAAAGAGTTATGTTGAAATTAAAATTATTTATTTTATATTTAATTTTTACAACAAATTCAAAACTTATGGTTATGTTTGGAAAAATACCTTTTTATTTATTTTTTATTTTCTATGTTATTGGCAGTCAAACTACTGCAGTTCATTGAGTGTTTTCACGAGGAAACTAAATGCACTGTCAAATTCAATGGAGCCCAATCAGCACCTTTTGAGGTTTGCAGGGATGTGTGCTCGCACCTACTCTGTTTGGCATATTCTTCTCCTGTCTACTGCATTATGCGTACAACGACATAAACGAAGGTGTGTTTCTCCATACAAGATCCTCTGGAAAACTATTTAATGTTTCAAGGCTGCGGGCAAAAACCAAGGTTAGGAAGCTACTCGTCAGGGAACTCCTGTATGCTGATGATGCAGCTATTGTGGCTGATTCTGATATTCAGCTACAGTGCCTGGTTGACAAATTATCTGCTGCTTGCCAGAAGTTCGGCTTAAACATCAGTCAAAGCAAGACTAAGATACTTGTCCAAAACACAAACACTGCACCTCAAGTAAGCATTAATGGCCAACCACTAGAAATTGTTGATCACTTTTGTTACCTTGGCTCCATCATATCCAACAACACTCTACTGGATAAAGACATAAACAACAGGATAGCCAAGGCAATGGCCACCATGTCACGGCTGCAGAAAAGAGTCTGGGACAACATATTGCTGACTAACAGTACTAAAGCCCTAGTCTACCAGACCTGTGTGTTGAGCACCTTGCTGTACGGAAGTGAAACATGGTCAACCTACTCATGGCAGGAAAAAAAGCTGAATGTTTTCCACCTCCGATGCCTAAGGCGGATCTTTAAAATAAGGTGGCAAGATAAGATAACCAATGAGGAAGTGCTACAAAGAGCAGGGTGCCAGGACATCCGCTCTGTTATCAGCAGCAGACGCCTTGGCTGGCTTGGCCACGTTCATAGAATGCCAGAAGGTCGACTTCCACAGGACATCCTGTATGGCGATCTGATAGAAGGCAGGAGAGCCGCTGGTCGCCCACTTTTACGTTATACGGATGTATGCAAACGCGACATGAAGCTCTTCAAAATCGACACTGGCAACTGGGAAGAGGTGGCACTGGACAGATCCTCATGGAGAGAGAGCATAAAGGAAGGGTCAAAGATTGCAGATGCCATACACAACAGAAGCAGAAAGAAGGGTGAAAATGCAACGGCACCTGGTGATTATATATGCCCAACCTGCGATCGCAGCTGTGTATCAAGGATTGGCCTCTTTAGTCACACAAGAAGTTGCAAAGGGAAAAGATCGTCTCTCGAGACGTAAAATGCCACAGAGGCAGTCAAGACTTGAAAAAAAAATATAGGCCCATGTATAAATTACCTCATAGGAAAGATCTTTATGTCGATACAATTGAAATTCTCCTTCCTGGAAATTGTTGTATTTACTGAAATCAAAAGAAAACACATTTGATTTATGAGCTCTTTTTTTATCATCTTATTTCACTAAATGTAGACCTAAAAGTAATTACCTTCCATCAAAAGTAGTTATGTGTGGGTCATTTTCAGAGCCACAGGTACTTGTTCTATCCAAATCTACAACAGTTATCTAAAACAAAAACAATTAGGAAAACAAGAAACATTAATGAAAAGCTACCAATATGTTCAATACCAATAATGTCTTTTTTTTTCTAATTTTAAAATCATATTGTACTAAGATTGTTCTGTTTTTTTTGTTTTGCATGTTTCAGATGTTCCTTTAAGATTGAGCCTAGGACCATCAAGAAGATAGTCCAGACAGCATACCACAAAAAATTCACCTGTTAAATTGAAATAATTTACAACTATTGGTAGTGATTTTTAAAAAATATGAAACAGAAAAAAAATAATTTTCTTCTGAACTTTTTTTTTTTTTTTTTTTACTATTTAAGTATTTCAAATAGTTATCCAAATATACATTCTAGTATATTTTATGGATTCCCTATCCACCTTCATAGATCAAAAGCTTTAAAAAAAAACTATTTAATGTTTGTCAAGTAAATTTTGTTTCTTTGAAACCAAACTGTAAGCAGAGCTAATAAGTTATGTTTTTCTGTTTCTGTGACCAACAATTTACCACGTTGTCCTTTTTAATACAAGGTACCCATCTTTGCAACTAGAATTCCACACCCTTCAATATGGAAGTCAAGTGGTTTATCACAATGCCAATAAGACCTAATCAGTTCAACTTGTTGAAAAAACTTACTGGTACTCTGCCAACAATTGATTGGCTGATAAGTGAGGTTCTGTTTGATCTGATGGACATTGATATCTCTAAAATTCTCTTTTGGTCTTTATCTTTTAGAACATCTATGGTGCCCTTGACATGCAGAGTTAATGTTGGCTCCCAACTTGTAGTGTCAATCAACAAACCACAGAATGCTTGACTCAGGTCAGAATCTTTCCATACTATCACAGCCTAGAATAAGAACATTTTGTGAATGGAAAGAAAAATAAAAAAGAACATTATCTCACTTTGGGGAAAAAAGAAATATTCAGTCATTTTTAGCGGCCCCGAAAGGGGAAATGACGATATTAATTTTGTGTGGCCTGTCTGTCCGTCCATCAGTCCCGTTTAGGATCTCAGAAACTAGAAGGGAAAATGAAAATCAGACGTCATGATATTTTAGATCATTCAAAGTTCTGATGCAACAGATACTTTTTTCTTTTCTGAAAGCGAAAAATCTAATTTTATAAATCACTTATGCAAGCAGTTTTTTCATAAAAATACACCACTTTTACAACTATTCACTATTAATAATAACAAACACGGGAGGCTCTTTAGTAGGGGAGGTAGATATATACCATATTTTTAACACATTTTTGCAAATGGTTTAACATTTTTTTGTGAAAAAAATATTTTTTTTACATTTGTATTTCTAAGTTACACAAAAAAAAAATGTTTACTATTTTTTTAAAGAAAAAAAAACCCTATTTAGTATGCATATAAGTTGGACAGAATTTAAAACAAACAATTAATAAGTAGTTTTTCATATTATTGTGTGAACTTTTGTGCTGAAGCATAGTTCTTGAACTCTCAACCAAAGGAAAAATTTCTTGAGGATTTGAATAAGAGATTGACCCTTTACAAAACAATTAGAAATTCATTATAGGACATCAGTTAGGCCAGGTTCACATCTAACTTCACATTCATTTTCACCTATCCTTTGGTCTGCTGGACCGCTGGGGCACAACACAAGATCTGTCAACCTTTTTTCTCCATGTTTTTTCGTCATTTGTCTTTGATAGAATTTCCTTCTGATTTTCTTTTTGAAAATATTGAAACCTGCCTGGGTGGACCACTTTGGGGGCCGATTTTGAGTTTGTGTTTCCACACAAACTGTCTTTGTAACCTTGTCTATAATTAGGATTTAATCTTAGAATTTCCTGCCAAGGAAAATGTCATTTACTATTGCAATCGTATTGAAGAATTTATTTATAAGAACTGAGTTGATCTTCAAAGCAATAACTATAGAGCTGTTGCTGTCATAAAATAAATATTTTGAAATTGTATATATTTTGAAATTGTTCAATTATATCTTATTCTATTTTTTTTGGTTTATTTGTAACAAAAATTTTTTTTCAAAGTATCAAGCAAATTTAGTCTTGGAGACAATTTACATATTAAAAAAATGTCTACCTGTGGAATAGCTCTTGCATCGGGGCACTTTTGTTCTAGTGGAGCTTTAATAGTTGTGTCAATCTTAATGATACACTGATCTCTCGAGTCATGTGGACAGAACAGTCTGGGTGGAACATTACTATGAATAACAACATCTTTTACCTCCCCTTCATAGATAGACAAAAGTGTAGTTCTAATCTGGAAATAGATAAGTAATTTATTTTTTACAATTGTTTTGTTGTGCTTAAGGAAGACTGGTACAGATTTATTTTTATGAATTTTACTTACTTCAAATGTAGCATAGATATAGTCACTGTGAGACTCTTTACCAAGACTTGCTAAGCAGTTTGTTGAGAAACAGACTGATACTTTACATGAAAGCTAAAAAATAAAATTAAATATAGATACATCTATATATAGTTTTTTAAAATTATTATTATTATTTTACATTTTATGTAACTTTCTTTCTACCAATATATATAGATCATTATTAATATATTTCATTTATGAAAGTATCAGATACAATAAGATTACCTTGGTGTTGTATGCCAGATCATTTAGATCATCTTCAGACAAGTAAGTTGTGTTGTATTCTATAACTCCTGCATCATCCTCCTTAATAAAAGTCACCAAATATTCCAGTGATGTATCTTGTAGTTTTTCAAACTCACACGTCAAGTTCACTTTGCCAGTAGTTTCATCTACTGCAAAGCTTAGGACAGGTTTCTTCAGAAGAGTTGGTAATCCTGATCAAGAACATGTTTTCATTGCAATATAAAATTACTGAAATTCCAAGTCATAGTTTTAAATAAAATGTATACAAAAATGATATGCTCATTAGTTGCCAAAAGGTAAGTAACTACAGTGTGACTAGAACAGCTCCACACATACAAACATGAAGAGAAATCTGCTACTAACCTCCACACATACAAACATGAATAGCAATCTGCTACTAACCTCCACACATAAACATGAAGAGAAATCTGCTACTAACCTCCACACATACATATGAATAGCAATCGGCTACTAACCTCCACAAATAAACATGAAGAGAAATCTGCTACTAACCCCCACACACACAAACATGAATAGCAATCTGCTACTAACCTCCACACACACAAAGAGTAATCTGCTACTAACCTCCACACACACAAACATGAAGAGAAATCTGCTACTAACCTCCACACATAAACATGAATAGCAATCTGCTACTAACCTTCACACATAAACATGAATAGCAATCTGCTACTAACCTCCACACATAAACATGAATAGCAATCTGCTACTAACCACCACACATAAACATGAAGAGAAATCTGCTACTAACCCCCACACACACAAACATGAATAGCAATCTGCTACTAACCTCCACACACACAAACATGAAGAGTAATCTGCTGCTAACCTCCATGCACACAAACATGAAGAGAAATCTGCTACTAACCTGGCACAATGCCTAAAGCATTCACAGTCTCTTGTTCAGCAGCAATAATGTGAAGTAGTTCAAGTTTAAAATGAAGTAAACTAACTCCAGTCTCTGAGGTTCCAACAAATAAGCCACACTCTCTTCTTGTGCTGACTGACATTTTACGCTCCACAGGCTTAGCTTGCTGGCTGACTACAACACTATCAATGAAAACCTAGAAAAAAAAAATCTCTATTAAAGTTTTTTTTTTAATTTCCTATATTAATATATTTTTGTTTTAATTAAACAAACAGAAGGTAAACAACAAAAAATGAACTATACACTTATATGGTAATATATTTCATTATTAATAAGAATATAGATGACTTTCTACCTTTAGACCTATTTGTGAACTCCAGGATATGTCGAGATTGTGGAAGCTTGTTGTGTTGACATTCTGTAGGTAGACTATCCATTGAGAAGTTCTTGTTGTTACAATAAAATACAGCCTACTATGTTTGTAATAAACAGCAATACCTGAAGAATCAGCTTGATCCCCACAACTGGTCAACAAATAGCCATTTTCTACAAGTTTGTCAAATTTAATGTGCAATGAGATCATGAATCCAAACTGGCACTGCTCAATGTCAGACAGACATGGAGATACTCTCTCTAGACGAAAGCCTCCTTCTCCAGTAAACACAACAACTCTTCTGTTGAAGACATACTCTGAGATACTCAGGCTACCATTTATATTTATTGAACCAATTGAACTATTAAGAATGCCATTTGTTATTCCAAAGAAAAGGATGCGAATCTGTTCAACTGCTGTTACTGGGGAAAAAAATGAATGAAATATATTAGTAAAAGCATTAAACATAAATTTCTCAACAAAATTTGTTCTTAATTTTCAAATGTCTATGAAAAGATGACCAATTATTAAGAGACAAAATAGAATAGTACCTTTGATGTTAGTCCATTGCGTGTTTGAATAAGTAGTCAGGCAGGCAAGTTCAGGTTTTAATGGATTGTGATAGCCATCAGCATAACAGATGCCATTGATATGACAAATATTTTCCTGTTCAGAAAATGCATATTAAATTCCATTGCTTTTTTTAAAATTATTTAAACAAAAGTTAACTTTTAAATATGTTACAATAAAGATGGTTAAGATGAATTGTAAAACTTTTTTTTACTTTTTCTCGACATGGACTTGCAGAGCAGTCTTGACACACAGAGTCATAGGTGGTATAGTTTAAACTATTACTTTGAGACACACCATCGTTGCTGATAGTAAGTTGAAATTCACCAACCAGTTCAAACGGGCAGACAACTATCTCAGTGCTAATGTACTGTCCTTCAATATTTATTCCACTTGAATTCTAAATATAGAAATGCTCAAGTTAAATATGAAAAGTATTTTAGTGCTGTGCACTAAAAATTTATTTTAACAGATATTTTTGAACTTTTAATATCGTAACATACTTAACAATATTAATGTGCAGTAGAGGAAAACATCAATATTAATAAACTAATAATTTTAATAAATATTTAAAAGAGAAAAGAATTTTATTGTAAAAATGTCCTCTAAAAATATTATTGTACTTTTGTCTTTTTCATGTGCATTTTTCATTAAATATTTTGTCTTGTAATTAAAGTTCCCCTTTCAGACCTTGCAATCTATAGGGCAGATGATGTAAAAGTCATCTGTTAACGAGAATTTCATGTGGCCAGCACGATGATAAACCTTTACTTTCCCTAACTAATGTCAAGTACCCATTAGAGCTGGGTGGCAACCTAAGATCCCAAAATTAAAAATCCCAGTCTTCACCTGGGACCCCCAGTTTGGAAGCCAAGCGCTTTACCACTCAGCCACCAAGACTCTATTCTGTCTTGTACATTCCACTAATATAACTGAATGATTCTACACTTTCTATAATTATTTTAACACTTACATATATATACTTGATGTGGCAAAAAAGTTTATCAGACTGGACAAATCTCATTCCATAAATTTCAATTTTTTGACAATCTCTTTTACGTTTGTCACATTTATCTCCCCCATCAATGGAAACTAATAGAGGATGATCTTTTTTGTTAATACTGCAATCAGTACCTAGCCAGTTGCTGTTACATTGACAAGTACCTGTGAAATATTAATTGGTCACTTATCATTGGTAAGAAGTTCAATCCTCAAGTGGAATAAGTAAAAATACATTTGAAAGTTATCTGGTTACAATAATACAGCTGGGTGTGTCAGTGGGAGATAAACCTTAGCACATCTGAAATACTCTACATTGTCATTCATGAATCTGAAAGAGCCTTATAAGACTAAAACTCCGATGGAAACTGCTTTTGTTGATGAGTAAAGGATAAGATTGATGGCTGGCACACCTCAGACCTCAAATGTTGTGCAAAGGATTCAGAAATGAACTTTGAGAGGACAATCAAGATTGGAGCCCTAAAGCATTTGTACAATAGTTTTCCTTTGCTATCTCCTGCTTTTGAGTGTGAGTCAAATCTATTGTCTGGCATTCCTTTGGAACACCTCAGAAAGATCCAGATAGGGCCATGATGCATAAGCTACTTATGACTTTTAATCTGAGATCAAGATTGCAGCATAACGAAGTTTTCCAAGCTATCTCAACACTAGGAGCCATATGTATTTTACTAGAAGTCTAATACTTATGATAAGTAGTTGCAAACATTTCTTTACAATTAATCATTTTATTACTATCAAACAAAGATTTTTAAAAAAAATTAATCTAAGCATACATCTAAAAAACATTTAGAAAAATCAAGAGAAAAACATAACAATATACCTGCTACACAAGTACCATTGTTGTTACAATCATTAGGGCAAATATTGTTTAATAAATTCAAAGTCCCATTTACAGATATCCACAAGTCTACATTGAATTTAATTTCTAATAAGCAATATACTTGAATGTCTACAAGAATGCTTTGAGCAAAACTTAAATCATCCATAATCTGAGGAAAAACAAAACAAAATTAAATTATTTTTTTTATTTCATTGACAATCAAAACTCAATGTTCTAATACTTATTGACATTGATTGTACTTGAAAATTATGGTAAAATTTAATACTGGTCAAAGGAAAGGACAAGACTCTCTCCCTCACAGACTTGTTCAGAACAAAAAAATAAATGGAGACAAAATTATCTGAACTGGTACCTTGTGACTACTTTTACAGGAAATGGAAAGAAGAAGAAATGATTTTTTAAAATATTAGTTGTGGGATGCAACCAATTTTTGATACATTACTTTTACTTTTTTGTCTCAATCAAAAAATATTGTAAATTACATTTAGAATACTAAGAGGTATACAAATGGTACAAACCTGTATATCAGAGATGCAGTTTTGTAAAGAAGAATATAAAGCTGTGCCAGTCAATGAGCCAATTATATTCTTGCAGGTCTGGTAGGTTTGGCTTACTTCAACAATCGAAGTACAATATTCAGTGGCTTTCTCTTTTGTTATTCCTAATTTTGTTGGCCAAGTAGGAAGCTGTGGACATATACTTTCATTGTAGACATGATACATATAAAAATATCAATGGGTCTGGATGGTTCAGGAAATGTTAAAAGGGATAAATATTGATTTCTGCTACAATCAAGATATTGTGAATTCAGCATTGATTTCAAGTGCTGAATGACTGAACTTGTATCTTTAAAATATACAAATTAAATTATTAAAAGATTCCTCAAAAGTTATTGGTATCAAGGTATGAAGTAAAGAGAATTAAAATATAATATTTTCTTATTATTTACAGACATTTCTTCCACAAATGTTACTACTATAACCAAAAAACTCAAAGTTTAGGATGAATGATTCTCACTAAAAACCTTATTAAAATGGCAATGACTTTTTTTTTTACTTTATGGATTGTCCTAACACAGTTTAAATCCAAAACAATAGCTGTTTCTATTATTTATGTTAAAAATACATTTACTTCACACATGCATCTATTGATTAAAAGTGAGTTAACTTACTGAGTATGTATAGTTGACATCATACTGGAACACCAGAGGATCTTGGGTAGGAATACAGGCATCAGAGCTGTCAGTACTTTTTATAAGAATATCTGTAATATCTGTTTCTGATGATGGTAATCAAAATTTATTTTAGTCATTCAACCTGTACTTACAATATTTATCTGTAAACAAAGAAGACTAAATGTATAGATTTATATATTTTATATTAAGTGTTAAAACCCTTTCATTTTACATTACCATCACGTGTAAATACTGATTGCACATTCTGACAAGTCTGGAGTCCTTCATTGACTGAACATATAATATTAGTTGCCTCATCTTTACAGTTACAAGATAATAAAGATTCTTTAGGTATCACAACATCTTGTACACATATTCCTGAATAATAGCTGTCTTTTGGATTTACTCTATAAAATAAAAATAAAATTATGTGTTTTTTTTTTTTTTGAGTGATTAATTAAATAAATAAAAGAATACTTAGTCTTACTGATTTATTTATTTATTTTTTAAGTGAACAGCCATAGTTTTTCCATGCATCTACTTTCAAGATAGGATGTAAATAATGACAGTTTTTAATATCTAAAATAAGCAAGGACACAAATATTTCTCATTACAAATCATGTACAATGAAATATAAAACTTCCATTGCTTACCTCCAAGATAATATAAACTCCTTCACTTTGTTTATTCCAAGCAATATATTTTGAGAAGTTGTGAGATCATTTGTTTCATCACTGTCAAAATTACCACATAAACCTGGAGGATTGAAGATAAAAAATCAAGTATTGATCACCTTCTGACAATAAAAAAAAAGACAAAGAATATTCAACTTATAATTTTTTAAAAGGTAAACAAAGTTGAATTTACAGAGCTAAAGTCTATGACAAAGTTGATGTCAGGTCCTCCCCCCCCCCCCCAAACCTAAAAGTCAATGAAAAAAATGATGCAGACTGTATAGTGTACCTGTACTTTGTTGATAATCAAAAGCAGTAGCAGAAATAAAGATGTTCAGAACATCAAAGGCAGAAGAACCAAAGCCAACAACATCTCCATGTACCTCTATGCTCATACCAGTAGGTAATAGGATCTGACATTTGTTTAAAAAAATTAATGTAGCAGATAATAATACATAAATCAGTAACATTAAATTAAATTTATAAAAAGATTCCAAAAAGAATAAACCATTTGAATAAAAAATTGAATAAAAATAATAAACCTTGTATCCACCAGACTTGAGTCGTAAATACTTTGTGCCAACTGTTAATTCTCCAGAAGAGTAATATTTAGGCTTGAGAGGCTGCCTGAGTTTGCTGTTGGAAGTGCATCTTTCTAAGACAATGATGTCATCTCCTGATCTAACTGCAACACCACAATTGCAAGCAGCTCTGTCATTACACTTCTGTTGAAATGCTCTCACCTATAAAAGTTAAACAGAAAACAATTTTTTGCTCAAAATTTTCAAAATTGAAATTCAAAGTGAAAGAAAATTGTATGTTATATAAAGAAAAAAAAGTGTAATTGAGGTATAGAAAAACAAAACATAAACATTCCAGCATTTCTTCTTTACTACTGCATGAACAATGCTAGGAAACCTATTATACACTACAGATAGTTGAATTTTAACATAGGGAGATATATTAGGTGTTTCAACTTTTTTTTTGTCAATACAAAAATGTGTATAGATTCTAACATAGGTGTGGGATGTGTGGCTGACAGGCCAAAACCAATTGGCTATAGCTTGGCTACCTAACCTGACTTGAGCAGAGTTGTGTTTACTGCATGCCTAAAGGCAGCACAGAAAACCTTCTCCCAGATAGCCAATCCCCCCCCCCCAGGTCTACAAAAGAGATTGGACTAAAGTGCAATTGAGCACGCTATTGAATGAGACATTCACTATATGAAATAAAATAAAAAACATAGGTTAAAAACAATACTACTGGGATCAGAAAAAAAAGTGTATAACCCTAATATTATACATGTCTGGTATCAAAACAAACATTGATAACAAGATTAAATTTTGCTGAATAAATGATAGATAACATATGAATAAGTGTATATAAATTATCAGTGAAATAGAAATGAATAAAGATTAAAAACACAAAGCCCAAATAAATGGAAATAAAAACAGGAATATAAGAAATAACATAAAGCTATTTAAACTTATTTTCATTTTTCTGGACTTTACATTTGTATCAAACCATTTTTTAAGATGTTTATCTATTAAATAGAAGAAAACCATACATTCTATATAATCAATGCACAACAAGTTTCCTAAAGGAAATGGTCAATAACTGAACATAGCTTAGCAAGCAATATTCAAGATTTAACTAATAAGTGTGAAGAGACTAACCTCATAAGGAAGCTTTTTGTGTCTGAATAAAACATATTCTCCTTCTAGGAAGTTATCATAGACCCTGAACAAAAAAAAAGGCATATAGTTTTGAACAAATCAATTGTGTTTTCAAACATCCAAAAAAAGCTGATTAAAATCCTTTCCTTTTTAAGGCTTGAAATTGTGACTTACATTCCATCAAATGTTTTAAAATGAGGATCTCCAGTTGCCTGACACACTTTTCTATTACTATCACGATCTAAGACCACAACCTGTAACATAAAACATGAATATTTATTTTATTTTATTTAAATTTTAATCTAGAGATATTTCTAAACATAGTGGAGACAAGAACTTGGGTTTGCATAATAAAGTTTACTTTGTACTTAGTCTTGTACTTACTTTGAATATAGTCATCTTATATATAGTGTGCAGTCCTTCAAATAGTTTACTAAAATCCTTGTATACACTTCAGTTCATGGTATACAAGAATTGATGCTAGTTTCTTGTTTTAAATTAGTCTTCAACTATTTCAATAGGGAAATCCCATTCTTCAGGCAGATGGCTACAATTTCGGTTTATTATAATGCTAAAGTGGCAATGTTAAGATTATATTCTTTTAAGATATCATAAGATAATTCTATTTCATCTGAGCTCAGAGATAAATGGTTGTTTAACAGTAAGGCTTCACTAA
The DNA here is from genome assembly GCA_036873155.1 of Biomphalaria sudanica. NCBI lineage: Eukaryota > Metazoa > Mollusca > Gastropoda > Planorbidae > Biomphalaria > Biomphalaria sudanica. The sequence continues at coordinate 425,432 of JAZGLO010000534.1, read as the reverse complement.
CAAAATAAAAGCCTTGTATAGCTAATACAGATTTCTTGTAGAATTGTTTTTTGTTTTGCGTCTATCATATTCTATGTACAGTATATAATGCATTATCAAGATAGATATGGAGACAAAAGGTATCTGTATGAGATGCAATGAAGGGTTCACTTATTTGCATTCTCTCATACAAATCTTGATTGGACAAAATGATAAAAGGTGTACAAAAACTTTACAATAGAATTTCAGTGTGACTTATAAGAATAAATATTACCTTAACAGTTTCTATTATAGTTGAACTGAATTCCGAACCTGAGCCCAAAGCAGTTGCCACAATTTTCACATCTCTTTGTCTTTTTCCATCTTTTAACTGATCTATGGTACCTAATATGGGAATAAGCAAGCTGCCGTTAGCCCAACTAGTTGAAGTGATGCGATATTTGCATGGTCCGTTGACAGAGAAGTCTGTAGAGGGAAAAACAAGCTGAGTGACTGGTAGTTGGTTAGGACACTTGACTTCATTATCCACAACTATGAGAGAGGCTTGGACTGATATGTAACATTCAGTGTCTCTGTCTTCTGGCAGACAGAAGAGGCGAGGTGGAAGAATGGAGTCTAGAGTAATCATTATTTGCTCTCCTTCATAAACTTCTAGAGGTTTCGGATCAATCTGTCAAAAAAACAACAACATCATAAGCAATGAAAGCAAAGTTGGAATTTCAGCATAAAAAAATATAAATAAAAAAAAAAATATTATTAAATCAATTACATCTATTGCAATTGTAGGGTGGACTCCTAATGTGGTACAATGCTAAGTATTTAACAGCAGTTAATTAAGTTACATCAGTGAAACTTTTGTAAAAGAAATCTTTATATCTTGTTCTTTATTATTTTTTTAAGCAAAAATTGTATATTTATAGTTTGTTATTTTTCTTGAAATTGCAGATACCACAATGTATAAAGCCAGCTATTGAAATTGAGGCTTGATTTCAATTTTTTTTTATAGATATATAAAAAAAAGTTTTTTTATAATTTTTTTTTTATGCTTAGGAATTGTGTTGTTTTTTTTAACTGTAAATAGGAGCTATTGAAAAAATGTTATGTTAAAAACTCAAAATCATATTTATAAACATTTATTATTAACAAAGTTCAATGATAGTTACCTTGAATTCTGCAGTAATTTTATTACTTTGTCTAGTCGGACCTAAAGTGCTATTGCACTGATCAGTAATGCAAGCAGATATTTCACAGAATATTGATTGTCTAAACCATAAAAAGTCTATATGGTCTTCAGATAACACAGATACCATCTTGTTTCCAACTTTTATTGCAGACTAGAAAAAAATAAGAAAAAAATATATCTTATATAAAAAATCAAAACTTTGTTAAAGTAGTTAGTTAATAAATCTTTAATGAATAGGTTTTAATTACCTGATTTTTAAGATATTTTTTGCCATAGTAAAAGTCAACAAAATATGTCAAATTTGCAACATTCAGTTCATCAAAAGAGCAAATAAATGATGCTTTACTAGTTGTAGAGTTAACAAGCAATTCTAGAGTAGGAGCTTTAACAAATCTTGGAAGTTCTGGAAAGAAAAAATGTACATGTTTATTGAAAACCTAGTTCACATACATTTTTAATAAGCTTCTACAGAAAATTAAAATAAACAAATTTCTCTAGCTCTAATCTTTTGCATTTATTTATGTCTTAAAAATCAACCTAAAATCAAAGTAATAATATAAACATTTTGATATAATATATATATATATATATATCTTACAAAGACAAAAAGATCAAAATTTGTAAATTGACTATAAAAAAAAAAGGATGCTTTATTTGAATGAATTGTATTACAAATATAATTAAGAAAATAAATATCAGAAAAAAAAAAAACACAACAAAGAACTACTGATAATGAAAATAGATATGATAGAATGCCATTACTTACCAAAGTTTATACCGAGATAATTGATCATAGTATGGAAAGCAAAGACAACACTGAAATCTGAAATTGCTATATTTGAATAAAATGCTGAGTCCAAAGGCCTGGCAAAATAACAATGCCCTGGGGCACTCAAAGTATATTTTATAAATTTGTACTTGTAGTCATAGCTTGCAAGTTTATTATCAAGGAACAAAACAAGTCCATTGTTGACACTCCATGACAGTTTCACATCCACAAATGTACTTTGGTACAAACTTGGTTTGAAATTGGCCATCACCTTGGTGAATATTACAAAGAAAATTAATCTCAAAACAAAGAATATTATTAAAATTAAAACTCTAAGTTACGTTTACATCAAATAGTTACCTTCCATTCTTTGAAGCCATTGCGTATACGAGCATTCAGTTTATTGCCTTGATACCAAATGGACAATCCACTGGTTCTTAAAGTGTCGGCACCACAAGACAATATGTACATTTGATTTTTAAACTTAAAGATGGCCAGAGAAAATTTGATGGTTATACCATAAGGACATTTAGAAAGGTCTCCTAGACAGGTACCTAAAAAATGAAGTGAAGTTAGAACTAAAGATTATATCTACTTAAACATTTTCATTTGACTAGTTTCAATCATTTGTTTTTCATACTAATACTTCTTATAGTGCTCACAAATCTTTGATCAAAACTACTAAAATATCAAGCTCACTATCTATACTGGAGTAGTTGAGATACTGATCAATCCCATTCAACAAAATTGCATTTCCTCCTAAAGGACCACTGATCAAAACTGGATTGCCAAAAACTTCAAATGTGACTGTTCCAGTGTACAAGATATTACCAGTGATGTTGAGGAAATTGTAAATCTGAACATTTACTTGACTACCTAAGCAGAACAAAAGAAATCAAATAGTTAACATACTTTGATATTACAATACAAGTAAATACATAGTTTTGTGACAACCAGCCTAGGAGGATATTATAAAAACAATTTAATTTAGATCTTACTTGTTATTGATGTCAAAGTGGTTTTGTTTTTCACATTGCAAACAAAACTGTCATTCAAAACAGCACCATTTTCATAACACAATTTGTTAACAGTGCAAACATCATCCTGAAATTAAAGTAAATTTAAAAAAAAATAGCAACATTTTATTAATATTATTTTTAAAGTTATATATTTGAGTGATATTTTAAATGTTTGCATTATATAAACATTTCAGGCCCCATAGTCTTCACTTTTTATCTTTGTTAAAATGCTAGTCTGTATATATGTAGTATAGTAGACACTAGCAGGAAATATAATTAGATGTAATTTGTGAAAACAAATTTCAGGTGTGACAGGCTTAAATTAACTCCAGATGTCAAGAGTAGTTTGACAGTGTATTTTTCTCTCTCTCTACTCTGTTCAGTTTTTTTTCTCTACTCTTCAATGTTGTATTTTTGGTTTGATTTGCTTGCTACTTCTTAAAGTCCAGTAATGTTTATTGATCATTATTTATTCATGAGGCATTTCACCCTCTGAAACAGTCTGTGTGTTTGATCCATAAGAGATGCTTTACCTGTTTAAACTAATGGACAGGTTTAGTGCTATTCCCTTAGACTTATTATTTTTAAGATTTTTGGAATGAGTTAATTAATTTGTTATATCTTCTATGAGGTTTTGTTTACTATTTGTTATATATCTCTGTTATATTTTCTATGAGGTTTCGTTTACTTTTTCTAGTCTTAGAGTAGACATTAAGCTTTGTGTTTATTTCTTAAAGGGTGCCAATGTTGGCATTACAGGACTGAGATTCCATTCCCAGTGTTGGTCTTGTATTATTCATTCAGAAGTGTCTGTGTCAGTCAGCATTGAGTTGTCATTTACCAGTATAGAAGAGTTGATGCCAGTTGTGGGTTAGTCATCATCATCATCATCAAACTCCATTTGGGTAAGGGCTTGAGAGGCTTAAATCCTCTCTTGCGTAGTGCATAAATGTCGCCATACAGGTCAAGAATTTTGGGTGTCCCAGACCTGTCGAGACGAAGATCAGCAAGTCTGGGGCAGTCAAACAGAATATGAGGCACATTTCCTCTTCTTCTCCGCAGCGGGGGCACTGTGAATCAAAATTTGGCCAGAGCCGTGAGAAATATGAGCCAAGAAGACAATGGCCTGTCCTGCACTGTGCTATAATAGCTTGCTCAGGCCTGGACAGCCTCCACCACGGGGAAGTGCGGTCAGGGCGTTTCATGCGCTCCCAGACTCCAGGGGCTTTTTGGGACTTGTCCCAGCACTCAAACCACTTTTCCATTTTTTTGAATTATAGCCAGGGCTTGATGAAAGCTTACAGCCTGTTCAGTGGGTGGAATTTGCCCTCCCTGATGGGCCAAAGAGTCTGCAATTGTGTTGCCAGTCACACCTATGTGACTCGCTACCCACTGCATTATTACAGGGGTGCCATAACGTTCTTTAATGTTATGTGAAGCCATGATGACAGTGTTGATATTGGGGGGCCGGGGTTTTGCAAAGACTGTAGTACAGATTTTGAGTCAGTGACCACAACAATCTGTGTTGCCCTCAAATGTCCCTCGACGAGTTGAGAGTCAATGACTTTTAAGGCTTCACAGACTGACATGGTCTCCGCATCAAAACTGCAAACACTACCACATGGTCCAAAGATTTTGACTGAGTAAGAGCCAGGAAAGTGGATGTAGGCTCCATAGCCTGCTCTTCCAGAATCTATTGATGCTGACCCATCAGTGTATGCAAAAATAGCACTGGGCTTGAAGGTATTAATGGTCTCCAGAGCTAGGATTTAAAGGTCGTTAGATGAACGACTTAGCTTAGTGGCATTAGGGTCTACTAGTTTCAAGCGTATGTCTGGGGTCGTTGGGCGACACCAAGGGGGAAGGGGATGAAAGCGTTGAATGTTTTGTCGGTTGGTGGCCCGGGAGCCTTTTTAAGCTGGATTAGTTTAAGTACTAACTCATTTGCTGATGTTGTCATTATTGGAAACTCATACTGTCAGGGTATGGTCTACTATGAAACCATGTTGACAAGGTTTCAGCTTTAACATGGTGCTTATTTCTATTATTCCTAATTAATATTGTGATATATAGCATTTATGTTAATTGAAAAGGATTTTTGAATTGTATTCTGTATTTGTGATTATTGAATACCTAGACATACCATTTTTCTATTCCTCATTTCCATCATTTTCATTGTATATATACACACATATGTATATCATGTAATTAAATTATTGAGCTGTTATTTTAAATCAACATCCACATAGTTGGTTACTCTATGTGGGACAGTTTGTGAATGGTGTATTTGTCAGACTGAACCTAAGGACCATCATTTCATTATACTATCGAGAGATCAAAAGAAATAATTACACAGAACTAATGATGTTGCCACTGTGATTGATATTCAGCCTAAAGAGTGGTTTTGACAGCACATCCAATTTGCACTAAAAAAAAACATTAACTAGGGCAGGCCAATCGCCTTAAAGTGTTTCATAAAATCTAAGTTACTTAAGGTGTTTAATCTTTGACATTTGTTCTCTAATCTTGATGTTAAGGTACACTACTGGCTGTCACTAGTCACATTTGTCTAAAACTAAATTATTAAGATTATTTGGCGAGTAGGATCATAAATAAAGTCAAAGGATACTAATAAAGTTTGTTGGTCCTGCAGATCTATATTTGAAATCCACACAATGAGTGATTTATATAGCCATTTATACAATTATTCTATGGCTTATTCATCCTTGCTGCCTGCATATTTTTTAGTAGGATTGTGTCATTCCTAATTTCTCCATACCTCTCTTCATAGAGTTGAAAAAAAATGTTCGAATACTACAACCATGTTAATTACATTGTATCACTAAGTACTGTAGCACTAAAGTTGTATATTTATATTACAGTTAAATCTGGTTAATTGGACCACCAGACCAACCACTTATTTGGACCAAATCCTTAAGTTCAAAAGATATTTTATTATGTAAGTCTATTCTGGTTAATCAGGCCAGCCAATTATTAGAACCTAAATGATCACATCCCAATGTGTTCCAATGAATCCTATTTCACTATAGGCTTATATTTTTGGTTAGATTCAATTTTTATTTTTGTCAAATTATTAATTTTAGGTTTACTTTTTAAGGTTGTACACTTTGATTTTAGTATTGTAATAAAGATCTTACCCTAACAATGCATCCAGGATTCAAATCACATTTTTGACAATTTGAGTCATAAGAAATAAACTGTTTTGCTTCACTGAATGCTTTACCATCATTACTTATTGAAATGGCCCAGCTTCCAGTCTCGTTAAAATCACATCGAACTGTTTCAGTGCTAATGAAAGTAGCTTTAATATCACTGAAATGTGGGTCTTTTTTTATCCCTGTTGAGTCAATCTACAAGAAACAGAGTATCATTAAAATGAGAATTACTTATCAAAAATAAAAACTAGGTATATTTTACAGCAGCCTAATAATACAGTAGTAGAAATATAATAAGTTAATTAAATTTTTTAAAAAAGTTTAATTCTTGATAGAATTTAAATTCAAATTTAAAAAGTGTAAATGAAATAAATAGAAGTCTATTTCATAAAGTGCTGGTTGTGAGTGTGTATGTGTTTCGTGGGTGAATGTTGTTCATATTTGCAACTACATTGTTATTGTTACAGTAGTTATACTGAGGTGGTCAATTGTAGTCAAACTGAATTTCCATTTATCTTGTCTTATCTATCTATCTTATGTTAAGTAAAAAACAACAACTTAATTTGTAGTTATAGAATTAAATTGAGCAGTTAAAAATTACAAAAAGATTAGCTTTGAATTTACAACATGCTTAAAAAAACAAATTTAGTAACTAAGTCCATACCGTGAGTTTTTGAAGACGACATATAGCATGCCCTGCACTAAATGGGTAGCCAGTCAAAGTTGCACTACTGCAATCATCTTGTACTAAATCACACAAAGAACCATCTACTATATTTAAAACAGTTGGAGGCTTGGTTCTATCAATGGAGCAGTCAAAACCATCATAAGGTTCCTCACACAGGCATCGATATTCTATTGCCAAAATAAAATGATTTTGTTTGGGAAATTAGTTCTTTAAAGTATAATTGTTTCAATTGAATTTTATATTGTCTTTTGACTTAACTTCTTTTTTTTTTAAATTTAACCAAATAAGATTTCACAATCATTACTTACCTGTGCAGTTACCATGGTTATTACAATTGGATGGACAAAGGTTTACTAGCTGTGTGGTCGTTTGTAGAGAGATTTGTGTGATGCACTGAATTCTGATATTGTTTTGTAAAGCAGTAGTCCAGCTGATATCATCTGTCATCTACAAGTATAAGTGACAACACAAGCATTACAACAAAGAAAATGCTAACAAAGAAAGTAAAAGTATTGCAAGTAGAGTGGTGGTTAAAGTAATGTATACAACATGTCACATTAAAGTAAAATATCTGCTTTCTTTCTCAATGATCTACTTCAATGCTTATGAAAATAATGTCATCAAATGAGAGTGATGCAAGTCAAAGTTTGAACTATGAAATCTATATCAAAAAGTTTGTACCTTGATGTCAAGAACACAAAATTCTATTGCTTTTTGTATGTCAATCCCAAACTTCTTATCACAGCCTGCAGTAGCTAGATATGTTTTAGTTATAGTCTCAGTGCACAACTTTCTGACATAATTTTCTTCAAGATTAGATGGTGTAGGCCACTGCACACTCTGTTGCACAAATATATACAAAACAATATTATTTATGTTCAATTTTGTTACTTTAAAAAAAATTCTTGGAAATGGAATTTTTTTTAAATTTGCTGAATAAATATTCTTTTATTTATATTACCTTCACATCATAGGTATAGTTAATATCATAGTCAAAAGTGACTGGCACAGTGTCTGGATCATAACAGTGATCTGGTTCCAAAGATTTTTCTATTAACAGTGAAGTGATATCTTCATCTAAAAATGTATTATAAGGGACTAAACTGAAATCAGCCATTACAAAATGAATGAAGCCAATTCAATAGCATTATGCACTGAAATTTAAATGGGTATTGTAGGAATTACATTTTTTTAAACTATAGAAATACTCTATAAAACAAAATAATTCATTTGTAGGAAAAAGAACAACAATAATATTATGGATTATTTTCCGTTTGTCTTCTATATCTTAATTTTTACTACTGGAGTCTAATTATTTGATCAATCCAAAAAGAAACATGTGTACATTCAAGTAAATTATATTTCATAGTTGTTGCATTTAAAGAAATGTTTTATTTTTATACCTAATAAAACTAAATTGTCTTTGTGTCATTATATATTTAAACAACGAATTATTATGTAAGTAAAAATAAGAATACATAGTTTTTAATGTTCAAACAATGAAAAAGGACTACAAATCTAGCTTATTTTGTTTAGGTTTGTTTCTCACAATATTTGAATGTAGAGCTTTTTGAATCCGAGCCTTTATTGCAGAAGACAAAGTTTTCATTAGCAGAACAAGGTTGGCTATCATTGAACAGACAGCTACAGTACTGATATGTCAAGTCATCCAGAAGCTCCATTGGACAATATCCTGAGTAAAGAGATTCATTACCAGTCACTCTGAAATGTAAAAAAAAAAAAAATTGGTAAAAGTAACAATACTAAAAAAAAAAATAGGTAGTATAAATTAAATGAAATTTTTTTTTTATGTTGAGACTGCTGTTAAAAAATATATACTTTTAGACAAATAATGATATAACTGAATAAAGCCTAAATAGATGAGAAGTAATACAGACATTGTAAAAATTAATTTCCTAAGTAAATTGATCATGTCCAACCGTTCAGTGTATATTGTAAAAACAAGCAATATGAACTGAAATATAGCTGTCATATTAATATTAATAATTACTCTGGATGATAAAAATTTCATTTATTATATTAAAACCTATGAAATCAATTTCTTAAATCCTTTTTAGCCAAGAATAATTTGAATAGTTAATTAAATATTTGTACATTGAAATTTATCAAAACTTGTTCATCAACTACATCATCAATGTATCATATTTTATCAAGTATCAAGTTATCTCTTGGAAATCAAAATACCTCCAGAATTCAGAGAATTTTGTTTGTTGCCAATCATTAACTTGTAAGTTAATTCCATTTGGTGAAAAGAAGTCATTGGCTGGATTATCATCATAGGTGCTACAAAGACCTGAATGTTAATAATATGAAATAAACATACAACAATAACTCTTTGGAGAAAATAGAGCAATATATTTCATCATATACAGATAAAGCAAACATAGTTGTGTAATAAAACAAAATGTAAATAATGCTAATCAAAATGTTTGACATCTGTTCTCACTATTCACAAAGAACACCAGTAATCACCAGTAAGAACTTTATTTACCTTGAGTACGATTGTAATCCGCTGAGGATGCTGTGATCCAGACATTTAAAAATTGTGGTCCATCTACAAAAAAAGATCCCCCATTTTCAACAATGACAGTTGTGCCAGTAGGTAGAACTATCTGTAAACAAAAATCACAGCTGTATATAATAAATTATAGAATATAATAGTCAGTCCAAATTATACCATAAAACAGTGAACTAAAATGAATTGAAAACATTGAATTAAAAACAGAATGACCTTGTATTGGTTTCCTTGATCGTATTTGAAAATTCTGAATGCAGGATCAATGTTTCCATTTTTAATTATCTTGACACTCATGGAATAGAATGCTTTGGTGCTTTGAGGTCCACATCGATCAATAATGGCAACATCATCATCCACTTTGACAGCAACAGCACAATTGCAAGATGCTATGTCTTTGTTGCACTTACGATAGAAAGTATGCACTGCATAAGGTAGACTGGTGTGTTTGTAAAAGACAAATTCTCCTTCTTTGAAGTTGTTGTATGATCTTCAATGAATATTAATAAAACAGATATTTAAACAACATTCAAACCTTAACCTTTTTGTACATGGTCATCTAAAAATGATACATTTATACAAACATAATTAATTTGATGATTTAGTATATATATATCTAAGCCTAATTAAAAAGTTAGTTAATGCTTAATTTGTGGACATTTTAGAGACTAGGCAAAGACAAATGTAGAATCACTTACACTCCATCAAATGAAAGCATATGAGGATCATTTACTGACTGACAAATCTTTCCTGTATCTTTATCAACTACTGTTACCTGTAAGGACATTTTCATTACAAAATTATTATGCAATAAAGAGAATTATCTAAGAACTCTAAAATTGTGTAAAAAGTTGTACTCACTTCAACAACTTCCGATGTAATGGTGTTATAAATTCCTAAACATGAAACAGTCAGTGTGACATTGATGTTTCCTGTGACATCTCCATCTTTCACCATATCCACAGTTGCCTGGAGGGGTATACTTAAGCCTTGAGTCCATATGTCTGTTGTCAACACCTGCCCACAACTGATGGACCTTGCATCATTGACATTAAAACCAATGACAACTTGTCTTAATACATTTCCATTCTGGCATGTTTGCTGTCCACTAAATTTACCAACAGTAACAATAGCATTGAGACTGGCATTAGTGAAGGCTCGTAATGATGGAGGACAGAATAAATAAGGTGGCACTTTAGAAATGACTTGAATTGAAGCTGAATTTCCACCTTCAACAAGAGTTATGTGTCTTTCCAAAATCTATAGATATAATTGTGTAAAGAAAAAAAATAAATATGTAAAGAATAAATTTAAACTATTTTAAAATGTAAAAACTATAAATATTTGATGACTATTATAACACATACTATATTCAATCTTATATAATAAAGGAGCATCTTGTATGTTGTTTTCTCTAATAACTTTTCAACATCTTGAGAAGATATTAAAAAGGTTAAGAATCAATTCATTATAAACCATAAATGTAATCCAGTCTATTGGAAAAGTAAGTCAAATTCACACTTTTGATTCAATGCCAATTCTTTTATATTATTATCATAGAAAAAATTTTGATTGGATTGACAGTCAAAAGTTAATCTTTTACCTCTATTGTAATAGTGAAAGTCTCTGAAAATGTTGGGCCTGACAAATCTTGGCAGTTATAGACATAACAAGGTGTTACTGAGCAAACAATCTTGTTACGAAAATAGAATAGAAATAATAGTGCACATTAATTAAATATACATACATTCATATCTTACATATATACATTCAATGTATACAAATCAAGAGTATGAAAAAAACAAACAAATGGTAACCTAAACAAAACTGAACTGAGATAAAGATTTGTTTAGTTCCAGTTTTATCCCTTTACCTTGGAGCCATAAGTCACATTACTAAGGAATGACTCCGAGAGGACACTCATGTTTGTACTGTAGTTCAATGTTTCATTTTGAACCAGCTGTTCATCGATGCTAAAAGTGACTGTATACTTAACATCAGCACGCTTCAGTGTTGTGAAGGAACATATGAAAGATGTTTCATTTTTGAAATCCACACTTATAGTAGGCTTGGAGAGCAAAGTTGGCATTTCTAAAAAAAAAACATTTTTATAACTAAGAATATCTTAAAAGCTTTTATCAGAAAGAAAGAATTCTCATTAAGGAAATGATAAATACTTCATTATGTCTTTCTATTTTATTTATTATAATGGGTATATAATTGCTATGTCCTACCTGTTGTAACACCATAGGCAAGTAAAACAGGTTTAGCAGCAGAAAAGATGTTTAAAGAACCAAAAGTCATATCAATGAAACATTTGCTGGTATTAGAAGATCCAATGAACAAGTCACTGAGCAAGGTTCCCTTGGTGTGTCTGACTTTGTAATTCTCTTGATTGTAAACCATATCATTCCATTTGACACTTAGGCCAAGTGATGCAGCCCAGCTAATTTCTGCCTTTATAGCCCTAAACAAAATACAATGAGTTGTTACATTTTAATTTGTTTCATTTCAAGCACATTAATGGATAAACATTTATATTACAATTTAATAGCTTATTTCAAATAACAGTATAAGGTTTTAATTGGTTAATCAAACATTGTGTAATTAATTAAGAAAATGTCCATCGAGTGATACTATATTTTGTTTAATAAGATTAAAGTAAAGGCAATAACTTGTCCAGAGCACATGGCACACAACAACACAGTTACTATGATCATCAATTGATAACATTGAGATAACTTACTTGTTAAGCTCAGCTTTAGCTACTTGAAGAGACCATTCTCTGTCCAATGTGCGCACAGTTACCACTATCCATCCCTTGCAGATTGAGACTGCAGGACCAGAACCTGTTTCCCTTTCTCCCCAAGTGTTTAAGATGAACCCATCACAAACAGATTTCAATTTCACAGTAAATTGGAAGGTAAATCCAAACTGCAATGCTGATTTTGTATAAGTACTGTCAGTATCCAAAAATGTAATTTTAGAAATGTTCACAGACTGACCCAGTGCAGAGAGAATGATGTCACTAAATGCATTGTCAAACTTGACGTTACTAGAATAGGTCACCAAGGAATTTCCTTGTGTTGCAAATGGATAACGTTTGACAAACACTGCTTCACCTAGAGAAAAAAATTTCCCAATACTGTTACTTTGTCCAGCATGAAAACTTAGCTAAACATTTACAAATATTTAACTTGGAACTTATTTTTGAAACAATTGTAAGATGGGATAATTTTAATGGTCCAAACAAATAGACATTTAGTTTGACTACAATGATATACAACAATTAGTGTAATTAACAATTTTTTATTTTCTTCAAGACAGGATGCAACAAGCAACATGCTAAGATGATTAAGTAAAATTCATTAAAGCTTTTACCTGGAATGACTGTCCAAGAATTGGAATTATTTGCACCACAATATCTAGTTGGATCATCTTTGAATATGTGTCCTGGTTCAAAACATTTGTTGTTTATATAGCAGATTCCAGGCTAAATAATATAAAAAAAATGAAATCATAAAGTAAAACATTTTAGCACAAAGTAAACGTATTGTTGCAAACAATGGCTACAATAGCTGTTACCTTCTCAGTACAGTTTTGGCCATTACAAGTCTGACAATAGCTATCATAAAGAGTCCAGGTCACTACAGAACTTTTATTGACACCATTTAGACTAATCTGTATGTCTGCAGAGCTAGTCAATGTAACATTGCAGATTACTTTGGTGCTGCTAATAAAATTGGCTTTAAGTTGAATTTCTGTTCCCTAAGTTAGAGAAGAAATAAGATGAAAGTAAAAGTATATTAAGGTCAAAAGAGTAAACAGTGAGAGATTTATGAAAAATAGATATGAATTAATTGAGAACTGGAAGTGATTTACATACATGCATAGCTCACATTGACTAAAGTTGTGATAATAAGTAAATTTAATTAGACTGAATGAAAAGTTGGACGAATGTATGGTTTACCTTGACCTAAATTTGAGATTCTTACACAAACAAAGAACTTACATTGATAGTAATGTGACAAGTCAAGTTTTCAGAGTTTACAAATCCAGATCCCAATATTTCCTGTAAGTTACAATCAGTTCCAGAACTGATGTCACAAGTACCACCTTGACTGTTTAGTGTTGGAGGAGAGGACTTGCTTACTGCACAATTATAGTCTAGAATAAACACACAAAAATTATCATACTGGAACAGATAACAGATGCAACTAGATGCAAACATTGCATTTAAGGCTAATTGAATAATTTTTTTAAATTATTATTCATAGCAGCTTACCTGGGAGACAAGTGCAATTTGACATATCACTGGTTAAGCAGAAACCAAGGTCTGGTGGCAAATAGCTGGTACTATTGAGCATCCATAAGTTGACATTAGTTGAGATCGTGTGTACACAGGACCAGAGGAGCATGGTTACATAGGTATTTGTTGCAGTAGTATCTTCTGTGACCTTAGCATATTAAGAGACATCAGATTTAATAACAGGTGAACAATGATTTGGTCTGTGAAGTATTACAGAACTTTTAATGATTTAACTAGGTGTATTAGACAGTCAATGTAAATACTGTTTTCATTGATTTGTTAACAAAAGACAAAGCTACCTGAAGATCTGAGATACAAGAATTCAGAATAAAGTCCAAGTCTGTAGGCAATAAATACTTGTTGCATGCTCCCATGACAACACTTTGATTGAGTTTGGTGTAACAAATAGTTGTGATATTCTCTTTAGTCAGGTTGCTTCTGGAGGTTGGCCAGGTTGAGGCCTAGGAGTTGAAAAAAGTAATTAACATGCGGGACATAGTTCAGATATACATTTTTCAATTTTGTTAAATGTATGCATAAAAGAATGATGAAGTGAATTGTGTGAAATCTAAAATTACAAGTTAGAGATATTTTTAAAAATAGAAAATCAATGATAATCTTAATAAGTTGAAAAAGTGATCAAATTTATCCAAAGATAACTAAATGACTTTGATTGCTAATAACACATAACACATATAACACTAGTTTTACTTACAGCTGGTTGATACTCTGTATTGATGGTGTATTCAAACTCCTTAATGAGATCACAACATCCTGCTGGTGTTCTGGCAAACTCAATTAGTGTTTTGGTTATATCTGTACCTAATAGAAAGAAGGAAAATTATAACTAAATAAATGCTATATATTATTTTAAGGTATTTAATTCTACCAATTTTTCTGTAATTTTCAAATTGGGCCACCATCCAACTGTACCTATTTTTGTACTATCTTGTACATGGCAAAATGTGTTGGAATCTTAAAATATCTAACTATCCAAATATAATTAAACCATGTGTTCCATTGACTTTGTGAAGTTTTAGGTAGAAAATGTCTAAAAATTTACAATGTTTATGAACTAGGCACATTAACATTAAGTCAGCCTAAAGTTTATTGATATATAAATTTGCTTGATTTAGACTCTTAGGGGTCAGAATATTTTTAAGATTGATAAGAAACAAAAGTTGAACTTTATTAGGTCTAAAGCTAGAAAGTTAGTAAGAAAAGAGGGCATGGTCCTTAGGAACAGGAATGACAGGTTTAGGGACTAAGGTCTGCTAAGATAAAAAATATCACTAAAAGAAATAAAATACTTGACCAGCCTAAAAGATTTTTTATCATTTAAAAATGCTTTTGTTTTTCTAAAACTATAGAGACAAAAACAATGATTGAATCTGGAGCACTGTAGACTCCCATTACAAAGATTCAGGAATTTTCTTAAGCTGCAGAAATTCTTAGGTTTACTATTTATCTTTGTTTTAAACAAAAATGTTCAGGTCAGATTAAATCAAATGAAGTGGGGTGGGGGGAATTACACAGAAGGAATTACACAATTAAGTAGTTCAAGTACATTTCTATTTGAAGTGATTGTCATAATATTATCTTTTGTTACACAAAACATATTGTAGCAGAATGGAAGAATCATTAGGTAACAAAGATGAGAAGAATATGTAATGAAATTTCTTAAATATAACTATTTTTGGTTTATCTTGTTGCAGGTCCTAAGAAAATGAAAGGACAAATTAATTTTGTAAACATTGTCATTTGTATTTGATGAATATTAAAATATAGATTCCTGACTACAAAATAAACACATCAACACCTTTGCTCCTCTCCATTCAGCCAGTTAAAAGGATATTTTAAAGGAAGATGGATAAATACCTCTTTGTATGTTACCAGTTGATTTATAGTCTGCATCACACTCAGTGTAACTTGATTCTGCTGAACATGAGGAATAGCTGGATTCACATTGACAAAGTACCCCCACTTTTGGCAGACTTTGTTCCACTTTCTGGCATGCACCATTTATCCAAGAAGTATCAGCCCTGTAATAAAAAAAATTGTATTACAAAATAAACAAAGTTACCTAGCAAATTTGTTATCACAGAAAATTTCTGCAATCATAGATGATAGACTGACATAATAAATGTAAATGGACTGAAACCAATAAGGGAGACCAAGCGAAACATTGAGGAGATCAGTAGAACAAGCAGAAAAGATGGCAGGACGGAAATGGAATTGCCCAAAACAGTCTGAGGGTGAAGTATTGTTGTGGCTTTAAGCTCCTCTGGGAGTCAGAAGGATTAAAAAAAACAATAAATTTAAAACTTTGGCTAAAATATGCTTCTAAACATTTAAGAGAAAAAACATAAGATTTCTGAAATTTTCAATAAATATTTTTCACTCTTTCTCTCCGTAATTATTTTTCATGTTCCGATGGAATTCTTCATTTTGTCATTAGTATTTTTTCTCCGATAAGGTTAAGATTGAATAAACTTTCTCGTTTGTTACCAGAAAGTGTTTTATTTGGTATAGAATTCATTAAAGGGGAATGCATGCACTCTTTTTATATAACACAAAGTAAAGTTTATAAAATCTATTTTAATTTAATGAGGTCAAATCAATGATGGTATCGTCAGTTAGGAGAAAAAGAGTTAAAAGTATTTCTTTAAATATGATCTAACCTCCATCGTTGAATAAAACTTTCTATATCTCCAGTATTATTTAAACTGCTATTATTTGTCAACAGAAAGTCATTAGTCATCACACTATCATCATTTCCACACAGACCTAGAAAATATAACAAAAGACCATTCATTAGTTGAAATCAATCAGGATGTTTACAAATTATCCCAGTCTAGAAGAAAACTTTACCTTCAGCCATGCCAAAATCACTTGATGAACCATAAATCACAGCATTGAGATTTTCTTGATTGACTATGACCTCAACTTGACCACCAGTAGGAAGATTAACCTAGTGATGAGAGATCATAAAAAATAAATGTTAAGTAGTAGGCTACATTGTATTATCATCTATCAATCAAATCATCAATCTTTTCAAATTACAGAATAGTGATAAAATTAGCAAATTAACTAAAATTACCAGAAAAAAATATTGTACCAAACAAAAGTTTCTTGAAAATACTGAAATTCAATAGAATAAGCATTCAGAACATTTAATTATTCAACCATTTGAATGATATAACTCATATTGCTTTCATTCTCCATACCTTGTACATGAGACCATCAGCATAGCGTAACACTTTGGTTTCAGGGGTTAGATCACCATTCACATACAGACGAACATCAGTTGCAAAGCTATTACCACACTTGTCAAAGACCACCACATCATCTCCTGAGAGCACCATTATGCCACAAAGACAAGTCAAGTTGCTTTGACTGTGGCACTGTGATTGCAAAGATCTTACCTGTCCAAATATTTAATTACAGATGTAAATTGAATTAACCACAAGCTAGAGGGTAATTTCATTAATAAAAAAGCAAAGTATGTCCCATGTATACTAAGACTTATTAAAAAGAACAAGATGTTTATATTTTGTACCAAAATCACAATATACTTCAATTTCTAAACTTTAAAGGATGCAAATTACTGTGACATTATATGTATTATTGTGCTAAGAACTAAACACTTATTATCACTACATAAAAATCTTAACTGTTTATTACCTCATACAATTGAGATTTGTGCTGGTAAAGTATGAATTCTCCTCTTTTATAATTGTTGAACAGCCTAAAGAAAATTAAAGCATAAGCATAAAAATATGAATCTGACATTTAAAAAAAGTAGTTGCAAAAAAAAAAAGCCCCACAAAAAACTTATGAGCTTACTTTTTATCAAATGTTTGGATTGTAGTACCAACAAAACACTGACTTCTTTGCTGACTATCTTGAACAGTGACCTAAGAAAGAATATTGATATTCAAGAATACAGTGTTTAAATGAACTCTAAGAAAACTATTAAATATTCAGAAAAAGAATTTTAAACAGAAATCCTTACATTTATTGTTGCTACATCTCTCTCACTTATTTTGTTACTGCCTTGATATATCTGTGTTGTAACAATAATCTTCATTTCTTGTACAGGCTCAAGAAGATTGTCTTCAATAGCTATGACATCTACAGCACTTGTCATCTCCCAGTTATCTTTAGTTAGTTGTATTCCACATTGTGTGCTTGTCTCCCCATGACTGAAAACTATCTGGGCCTGCATTAAGTTTTATTTGACAACACAATAACTCATTTAGCACTCCAAAGAAACTATAAGCAAGGCAAGTCAATAGATCATAGGGAATGTATTTAGACAAGAAGTAGCAACACCTTATCATGAATTTATTATATAACTAATTGTGATAAACACAAAGTTTGAAGAGGAAAAGAAAAAGGAATATTTGATTTACCCTAGTTTGTTTCTGACACAGTAACTGTTGATTTTGTTGAACTCTAAACAAAATATGAATAGTACAGTTTTCCCAGTCACTTAAGTTTCCACAAAAGAAACCTGGAGGGAAAGGTGAAGAAATATGGAATCTATCTCTCTGACCATCCTCTGTAATTTGTAAACTAGATTCTGGAATCTAAATACAAAATTAGATTTCCATGAGCTGTCTTAAAATAAGTTGCAATTCTTAATTTTAACAGAAAATATATTATTTATAAATCAAAGAAATTCAAACTGAATTTATTTAATCTACAATTATAAATACTTCATTGCTATTTATAATTTTTATTCATAACAAAAAAAAAGAAAGCTTTTAAAAATATTTAGCCTAAAAGAAAGCATTATTTCTTTTTAAAATATAACCAAAAAGAAATGATATAATGCACTTTTAATTATTAAATGATGACAGAATATTGTATTTAACCAATTTTCATTTACTGAAAAGTTATTGGTGAGTACATAATGAATTAGCTTAAAATTAGATGCAAATGAGAATTTACAATTTATTTATTCTATTAGCATCATAGTACTAAAGATTGCTATTCCTTTAAATGTCTAAATAAAAAATATAAATAAATCCTAAATTGACCTGTATATCAGTATTTATTATATCACTGTATCTCCATTCAGAATATGTATTTGAATTGTTCACATCATAAAATCCTTGAATTGCACATCTCAGCTAAAAAAATAATTTCAAAAATGAAAAATTTCAAGTTATTTAAACTATTTTATTTTCAATTAACAAGTTTATTTCTGAAAACAAGAAATCTGAAACTTGAGACATACAGAATCACCAAGTTTAAATCCATGGAGGTCATTTAGTGACAGGATACCAGGCTTGCCACATTGTAAAGATGATGAATTCAGAATGGCACCAGTGCTATTTTCCCACTTAACTTTGTACGAGACTGTATTTAAGCACAAATCAGCTAAAATAAGAAAAAAGTATGTTAACAACTCATAATCAGAACATTTTCTGTTTTTAATAATTTTGCAGTGAAAATTTGTTTAGAAACAATAGTTTTAGATTTCAAAAGTGTAATACAATTTCAAAAGTAAAACAAAATTTCAAAATATCTATACTTTTACATATTCCCCCCAGAATATACCTTTGCTCGTGGTACAATTCACTTGGAAAAAGGGAGATGATAAGACTTTTGATGTTGAAATTTCAGGTTGTCGTATATTGGGATACGCTGGAAAAAAAATATTGTAAAAGCACTTACATTATTATTTCTGGACTATTATAGTGATCTTTTAATCGATTTTAACAATTACATTATCACTACATATAAATTCGAAGAAAATGTACTTAATTTGATCTGTTGTTCAATTTTAGATGGCCATTGGGGTTCACTTATTATTTTAAAAAATGTCAATCTCATTTATATTTAGCCTATACTAGAATGACATGCTTAGTATTAACAACCTGACCTAACCTCTCCCTCACACTTTTAAATATTAGAAATAATAAATATTATGGTTTTAAAATATATAACAGTTTAGAAATCTCAATTTATAAAAAGTTATATAAACAAAAAATCAATGCATGCTATTCATGTGGTGAGCAGTGATTAAGTTAAGCAATGTTTTTAACAGTAGAGCTAACAACTATACCTCAAAAATAGCATTTGGTGCACTAAAATGAACTATAGATTTTTGATATATCAGTAAAGAGATTGTATACATATTTAATGTAAGATGGTATTGTGACAAGCCGGGTTAAAAAAGTGGCCGTTTCAATGTGTCTAGGGGTTTTTAGTTTGAGAACACACACTTGCACAAATGTTACTTACAAGCACAGCGATAAACAGAGGCAATAAATGCTTTATATATATATATATATAAATATAAATATATATATATAGTTGTTAGCTCTACTGTTAAAAACATTGCTTAACTTAATCACTGCTCACCACATGAATAGCATGCATTGATTTTTTGTTTATATAACTTTTTATAAATTGAGATTTCTAAACTGTTATATATTTTAAAACCATAATATTTATTATTTATATATATATATATATATAAATATATATATATAAATATATATATATATATATATCTATATTGTTATAAACCTGGTGGTGGCACAGATGGGGGTAGTGTTGTGAGTGTAGTCAGCCGACGCAAATCGCCCAGGCCAGCGCTAGACGAGCGGTCAACCGTGACGAGTTACGACGGTCAGCCGAGACAAGTGTCAACATGACGGTTCGGGAAGGATCGACGTCGTGAACAGAGCTCAGGATTGTCACGAGAGTTGTAGTCATCTGACCACCTAGAAACATCGAGTGGTGTTCTGTCCAGTTCGAGAAGGCCAGTAGGGACCCTATATAAGAGCGGAGGTGTCGCAGTCAAGACGGTCCAGAAAAGGGGTTCACGACAGTAGGTTCACTACAGCCCGGTTCAATACAGTCCGGACAACTACAGCACAGTTCAACAGTGTGGTTCTGTATGGAGCATTACAATGGTTCAGTGCGGAGTACTGTCAAGTACAGTTGAGACGAACGGCGTCTTGATCTTGGTCTATGATCGAGTCCGACACAACCCAGTGTGTGAAGTCAGTTCTGAACTGTTGAACCCAGTGCAAGCCCGGAACAAGACGTAGAGGCCAGTGCAAGAGTTGATACGGCGGTACGGTGTTATTGAGAGATATTTGTACAGTCGTGTGTTACGTGCTGCCAATCGTACAGTATTGGCTCAGATTTATTCAACTATTAAAGTGTTACGTTATTTTGGAGCCCTGAGTTGTCAAGTTCTTTAAGTTGGTGGTGTAAGGTGCAGTTTGCAGAGAGCCTGGATAGTGAGATTCGTAACAATATATATATATATATATATATATATATATATATATAAATAAATATATATATACAACACACTTGCACAAATGTTACTTACAGGCACAGCATTAAACAGAGGCAACAAATGCTTAATATATATATATAATATTTATTATATACAGAAAAGAAAGGGTGTAATGATTTCACAGGGGGCTGGGGTGAGATCTAGATTGTACACATATCATCACTAGATGTTAATAGCCAAGTGGTCAGAGTGTCATTAGGCTTTTCCTTCTTATCTTATTAGTGTCCGGTGCTGCCGTAAGTAGACTGGTATGGCTAGTGCTGACGCTGTCTGCTGATGGGCTGGTGGAATGGGTCCGGACCGTGGGCAGTCCAACTGGTTGTAGGGGCAGTCATCAGCTGCAGCTGCTGTCAGCGAAGCCGGTGAAGGGTCTTTGGTGAGCGTTGTCAATTGGACCCTGGTGATGTATGAGTAGGGCTGAGGTATCCACAGATCTGGTGTCAGCAGTGATATGATGGAGAAGTCGTTTAGCCCTAATGACACCACTGGGATGTAGATGCCTTTCTGAGAAGGACATCTTCAGAAGGATAACATCATATAGAAACTACAAGCTAGTTTCATAAATTAAGAGAGCTAACAAATAAATATTGCATCCCATCAAGGGAGATAACAATAAAAAGGGGGAATCCCATAAGGGGGAATAACGAGTAGTAACAGTATTATATGGGTAATGTTCACCAGTCACTGTAAATAGCTATTACATATATTGCTAAGTTAAATGAGATGAAAGGGAAGGGGAGATCACGACTAATACTCGCCAATGCTTTCACATAAATTAACATAGCTGAGACAAAGTCTCCAAATAGAATAAAAGTAAGTAATCATGACTTTACCAAAGTAATGTTTTGGCTAACATGGCCCATAATATAGATAGAATATATAATGCATAGAGTGATTCCTCACAAGGGAATGAAATGTAATACATACTTGGTTATATGACATGCTACAGAAATGTTATGATAATTCCCCACCCAAGGAATTAATCAATAATAATACACTAAGAGCTCGTGGTGAGCGATAATTTATCAGAGATAAATTGATAATGGCTAAAGAGCTAAATACATGTGAGAAGAATTATCAAAATATTCTAGCCTAGATAAAGGGGATTACTTCAAATATTTTGCCACAAAAGTCATAATATAAAATACAGACATAAAATTAATCTACCTACATTATCCATGATAGGAATACACAAATATATATACACAAATAACGTAGTAAATAAATGCACAGATATATACACAACTAGGTTAAATGGTTTTCAAGCACTTTACTAAGTTACATACCACCAATCCAAGGTAAAAGAAAGACAATGAAAATGTGTATAGTTCAAACAAGAGAATGATCCTCTCACAATCAGGTCTTGAGCAAGAATGAGCTCGGACCTAGGGATTCGTCCAGATAAAGATTGGACAGGGGTGGGGAAGGAGTGGTGGGCGATAAGCTGACAACTTGAAGTAGACAATCTGGCGCCATCGAGAGAGAAATCCCGTTTGGCCAGAGCAAGAGATTACGTCCTGACTCTGGTCAGCACTAGTCGATCAGGGAAGATGTCAGCAGGGGAAAGCATTACCTGGTGTGGAGGAGGAGAAGGTCCAGTCCACCATTCGTCCACGCCGGTCCAGTGAATAGGAGGAGGGGCAACGGATTGTTCAGCCAGATTAGTCAAGGGGAGGGAATTCTTTTCAAGATTCTAATGTGACACATGTCAAGATAGGGAAGGTAAAATGTGACATCAGTGCCCTAAAGAGGGGGGGGGGATTGGAGGGGAGGTGGTAGTATTATAATAAAATAATTAAATGCTTGGACCTGAGTGATACCTTGAGTGAGCTAAGACATGTCGTCACAGGTATAGATATTTTGCTTAGTTCTTTAAGTTAGAATGAGTATAAGAACTCAGAAAAAAAATCTAACATGTCCTACACAGGCTTCAGTTTTACACTGACTGCAGCAGTTACATATACACACTTTTTTTCAATTACTGAGATCAGCAATTAGTAGGCCTACCAAAAATATAAACTAAAAAATAATGGAATTATTATTATTTATGAAGATCTAGTATTAGCAGTAGCAATAATCAAAGATGTAATGTAAGTCCATTGGCTAAGACAGAGTTTACATTTTCATGATGTGTTAAAATTGTTTTTGATGAGCAGATACATTAATCACAAGCATAATTTCAAAAATACATTTGCTATTGGAAATTAAAAACATCCTTGTCAAAGAAAAATCATTAAAACAATTTTTTTCTTTCTTAATTATCTAAAAAAAAATTTATTAATTCCATACGTTTGACTAAGGTAAATGATGTTTGACTGGATGCTGGCTGGCAGGTTTCAGAGTCTTTGTAAGGAGAAGTTTGATTGAACATATAGCAGGTATTATCAATAAAACAGGTGTCAGTCTGGAGATCAAGAAATTGAAAAGTAGATTGGATAAAAATGATATTAATTATAACAATTTCAAAAACATTTCAGCACTTATTGGATACCTTAAAATAAAAATGACAGACCACTTATTGATAAGTATAACATGACTTTTTGTACTACTTAATGTTCTTATTCTGACACTATTTACCTTTACTGTGCATGCCTCTGGCTTTGTTGTGCAGGACACACAAGTAGAATTGTAGAGCCAGTAGTTATAATAAGAACTAATCAGCATACCATCATTGCTAATGGCTATTGCATAACTTAATGACTTATTGACCAAACATATCACTTTATTTATGTTGATAAATTTGGCAGCAACTTTGATCACTTGGTCTGACGTGTGGATTGTTTTGTTGACAATCTGTTTTAGAAGCAAACATAAAATTAAAAAAAAAAAAAAATTGTTAAAGAAAAACTACATGCTAAATAGCTCTCTGGAGGCTTTCCTTGCATTGTGGAGGAACTGTGACAAAATCCATACAAGATTAGGTACTACTCCCAGTCATTAGTTTAAAAGTCAGTTCAGTGCACTCCACAATATTGCTTAACCAGCTCTTTTTTTCTGGCAAACTTTTCGACATACTTCAAGGCCATGTAAAGTGTCTTTAAAAATATAAATAATTTCGCTGATGGACAATTTTTTTTACAAAACATGCTGACATGAGGGATTCCACAGTATTTAGCTATGTTTTTTCTGTTATCGTAAAGATCCTATACTTTTAAAGACCTGAATTAGTCTTTTAGCCTCAGCTTTCATGACAGTCTAAAAGTGATGAGTACTATTTCATTTCAAGGTAAGGGGTGATTTTTTTAAAACTTCTGCAGTCTAACCATCTCTCTTTAAGTTGAACCCTAAGTATTTGAATGTCTCCACTTCTTTCATTGCTACACCATTTAACTGTAAGCAGAATTTTATGATATGCTTCTTATAAGTACTTTGCTCTTTTTCAGCACTGATATCTATGCAATCAGCTTTTGCTGAAAATCTAATCTAGAATACTGTTTAAATCCTGGTATGCATTTTCTCCTGTGAGGTCTATATAATGTTATTCTAAGATTGAAAATTAAGTCTCCTGCTCATGATATAAATCCCATAAACAGCATTTCCATCTTCATTTACTCTGGGAACATGGTGAGCATCTTTGGCACATTCTTATTAATATCCTAAAGGTTAAAAAAAAGGAAGAAGAAAAAAAAAGATTGCTGCCAAATAAAATTTCAACTTACTGTAATTTGCTTCAGGTGGCAGGTTAAAGACAAGTTATTGAGGAAATTTTCACCATAAATGTGGAATTCTGGTTGGCAGATCTGAATATTTGAATCACAAATACGTTTATCTCCAACATCTATGACAGTTGGTGGTTTCCTGATGTCAATATCACAAGCTGGGCCACTAAAATTCTGATTGCAGACACAGATACCTGATAATAGAACATTTTTTATATTTAAAAAAAATAAAAAATTTGTTAGCTTTCATCAAGAAAAACTAAATCAGCTTTATCTTACCTCTTAAGTAATTTTTCAAGCATATAATTATTAACAAATTAATTACAAGAAATCTTTTTTATGTAATAAATTCCAGATGTTACTTCAAAAGAGAAGACAATGAAGTCCTAATAATTTAGGTACATGCCTTCTTTGCACTGTCCCTTATTGTTACAATCCTCTGGGCAAATATTTCCAACCAAAGATTTATTTATGTACACCTGATTCGACTCAATGATCCAGTATCTGTAACAATAAAATATCTAGTAATGACTCAGTATCTCTAACAACAAAATTATCTAAAATAACAATATATCTAACAAAGACCATGCATCTGTAACAATAAAATGTGTAGTTAAGTAATGCATTGTTCTCTATGTAATCTGCCACATACGAAATCATAAGAGATGATATTTTCCCTTTGCAACTTCTTGTGTGACTAAAGAGGCCAATCCTTAATATACAGCTGTGGTCACAGGTTGGGCACATGAAGAGCTTCATGTCGCGTTTGCATACATCCGTATACCGTAAAAGTGGGCAACCAGCAGCTCTCCAGCCTTCTATTAGATCGCCATACAGAATGTCTTGTGGAAGTCGACCTACTGGCATTCAGCGAACGTGGCCAAGCCAGCCAAGGCGTCTACTGCTGATAACAGAGCGGATGTGCTGGCACGCTGCTCTTCGTAGCACTTCCTGATTGGTTACATTGGTTTCTCTAAGTAATAGTTCAATAAATACTCTATCATTTTAAAAAATCGATTAACAAATGCTTAAAAAATGTAAACATTACTTTAAATCCACTTGAAGATTTATCAGGCAGCGCATATTAAGGTTATCTAGTGTTGACAAGAAAAATTCTGTTGAATCAAATATCTGAAAGAAATATGGAGATTCAACTTAAAAGTTGTTTAAAAGAAATACTTTGTCAGAAAAAGACAACAACTTAAGAATAAATACATAATTATTTTAACAGACTTTTCACTAGAACCAAACTGTAGTTTACAGCAACTCTATTGTTTCAATAGAGGAATATGTTTGAATAGGTCTCACTTAACCTTTTCTCTTTCTATATGCACTTCACAAAGTAGATAAAATTGTTAACTCTTTAAACTTTGATTCTATGAGTTAGGACTAATTTCTATGAAATGTATGAAACATTACCCGTTGTATTATTCATTTTCATCTAATGAAATATTAGCTTATCAAATATTGCTTGAGGAAATTAAATTACCAGGATATCTTCCATGCAGCCTTTTATCAGGTACTCAAAGTCAACACTTTGTAAAACATTGCCAAGACAGGCAGGACCAGAAATGGTGCTACGAATAGAGTTTTCACAGTACTGTCTAGCAGAAGCTTCAGTAAAGTTAGCAGTAGGCCAAGTAGGTACCTGCAATCATGAATTGTCATTTTAATGTAAAGTAGAGAAAAATAGTTTGTTTGTTTTTTATATGAAATATGTTCCTAGATAAACAAGATAAAAGGAGTTTACAAATTCTAGATGGTCATTGCAAGTCATTCATGCTGAAACATTAGTTTATACACAAACTCACACTCAAATCGCATACACATTATGACTTCAAATTAACCAATATGAGACAATAAGAGATTTTGTAGGAGAAAAAAAACAGAATTAGGTTTTCTTTTTTTTTCCAATGTCTTTGAGACCTGAACATGACATACAGATGCCCAAACACAATAGCAGCTTTTCTTAACAGGTCAAGCTTAAAAAAAAGAATATTAAATTTTGATTATTTGTCTCAAGAACTGTTAAATTAAAGTCAGACTGATGCGCTCCTTGGTCATTGTGATATTCTTGTATGCAGGCGAGTCTTGGACCCTAACTGCAGAATTTGAGAAGGGGATCCTAGCCAAGGGATAGATGAAGGTTTAGTGCTGTTGATAAGCATTTACAAATAGACATTTTCAAAATACATCAACAACATTCCATTGCCAAAAGTAGCCACTTGTGAAATAAATGAGATGGTTGGCAGGTAAACGTTAAAAACATCACAAAATGACAATGACTACAGGCTGATGCCATCATCACCAACCAAGAAACTGAAAGGATTCACGTCTAGCAAGCAATAATTAGAATCCAATTATCAATTAAAAAAAAGAAAAAAAAAAAAAAGAAATGATAGTTGATTAATTTAACATCAATATTCTAAAATTTCTGAAGTCTGTATAAAATCAAAGGTGATCACTAATATAACTTACTTGAGGAACATAATTAGTGTCATACTCAAACTTGTAGGCACAACTTGGTTGAAGTGCAGTGGCATACAAGTCAGTGGTGATATCAATACCTTTGAACAAGTAAAGTATGGTATGGTAAGAAACTTCAATTCATTTACATCCAAAGAAAATAATATTTATAATTCTATGACATTTTATATTATATCGCAAGAGATTTTCCCTTATCAAGTTCTCTAAATATAATGCTAAATATGATTGAACAAGATCCTAGTTGAAATAAGTTCCTTTGAATGATTCAGTTTTCAAAAAATAAATAATGTAATAAAAAATCAATACATTAATGCTTTACCTCTAAATATATTTTTGAGTCCTGCTTGACAATTTGACTTGTACACAATTGTGTTGCATGCACTAATATTACCACATGTGCAATATGTATCTGTAGTTGTTACAGTATCTAATGTTCCACAAAAACCACCAAACATAGAATCTACTTGCTTAACTCTATAAGCAAAAGAAAAAGATACTGCATAAATTGATGTAAAAGATATTACTGCAAAAAGGACCATAAGATTTCTTTAACATTTTAAGATTCAACATCAAAGCTATCTGCAAGTAACTAATGATTTTTTGCTTATTAAAGTACAATTTATAAAGATTTATTTCCCTCAGTTCCAATCAACAACAATTAAGTGCAAATGTTTAATTCACAAAAAATCTTTATTTGTACTTTTCATTGCATTAGCTACATTTTCCCTTTAAGTTTCCTATTCTTACTTTTATGATGGTATTTTTTTGGTCAAATTTGATTATCTGGTTAGCATATCTTTTTTTTTTACAAAATTCTTATAGCTTTAAATCAACATGAAATCAATGTTTGTCAAGTTTCCTTGTTTTTATAGCATGTTGGGCAGGGAAACCAGGAGCCATCTTCCAAAAACTATGGCCTGGGCAAACAAATCAAGCAAACCTGGAGACCAAGATTCACTACATAAAAGTTCTGATGGCCACTTTCGTTTGCTGGACATGGGTCATTCATAGAGGTTGAAAGAAACTAAAAGTGGTTCAGCAGTGACATATCCTAGGCATAACATACCAAAATCATGTCACCAAAAGAGAAGTCCTTTCCTTGACAGACACTAGCCTTCTGAGAGAAAGGTGACTGAACGTCATATTCTTGGCTAAGATGAAACATGTTTACCAATGTCAGCCATAACATAGAAGCCAAAACTAAAACAAGGCTGTCCATGTATAAGATGGTGTCGAAGATCTGAAATCTGTGTGCACCAGCTGGGAAGAGGCTGTGGAAGTCCCCTATGACCAATCTCTTGGAGAGAGCTTTCCACCCTCTGCATGAAACATATGGGAAGACCTAAATCTTAAGTTTAAGTAGGTCCTTTAATGATAATGTGATGCTTAAAAATTATGGATGACACCAAAATTTAAAATCTTGAATAACATTCTTGAGTCTTGAGAGATAAATAATTAATATAAAATCTATTACCATAATAAAAAAAATGTCTATATAATAAGACCAAAGATAAGCAATTTACTAAGAGCATTATTAGAATACTTTAACTACTTTCTCTACCTCCAGCTCAGTGAGAATGTGTCATGGTCTGTAGCGATTAGTTTGCTATTTTTTATCATCAAGTCATTAGTTGAGTTCTTGTCAAAGCTTCCACATAAACCTTGTATTTAAAAAATGAGAGACTATGAAATAGGTATTAACAAAGTATATATAAAAAAAAATGAATGGTAAAACAATATTAACCTTTATTACTGAATAATATCACTGCCATGGAATACAATTTTCACTTCTAAAATAGCAAATGAAGTACAGAAATAAATGGTAAACCCATTTTTCTAAACTAAAATTTAACTTTTACTTTCAATGAACACAACAACTTAAATAAAATTAAAATGGAACTAATGATCTAAACTTACAGTAAGACACTAAAAGGTGTTTTGAATAAAAATTCTTTTATTGTGATAACATGGGAGTAAATCAAAAGAAATTAATTCAAAAAACAAAACAAAAAAACAAACAACACCCGTCTGAAATTATCCATACCTTCAGAATTTCCATAGTCGTAAGATGATGCTTGGATAACAATGTTAATGTACTTTCTGCCCACAGTAACGACAACTTTAGTGCCAGTGACAAAAGTTATCTGAGAACATACAGGTTACATTTTCAAGTTTAATGACAGACACAAAAATGTTCAAATGAAGTAACTTTTCCCACTAAAATATAGCACTTTAGAAAGAAGTAAAGCTCTTGCCAAGAGTTAACAAGGATGTCAAAATAACTAGTACAACAGTTCAATGCTTTGACTTTCCCTAGCTAATGTGTCTGTTACACATTAGAACTAGTGGACTCTAAATAAAATAATTCAAATTTCAGGTCTTTCGAAAGCACATTAAAAATACTTGCTAATCAAACACACACAAAAATGTAGACGTATACAAATATTGATTCTATCTCAAGTGTACCTCATATTTCTTTCCATCATCAAATCTAACAATCATCAGATCTGGGCTCTGGGGTCCATCATTGATCATGTCAACTTGTATGGGAGACAACCTGTCTTCCAAGTTTTGTGTTGGACCACAGCGGTCTAAACGAAACACTTGTTTTCCTGATCGTACAACTACTGCACAGTTGCATGATGCTTTATTGTTATTACATTTGCGATAATAAGCATGCACCTTGAAGGATAAATTAAAAATATTCTTGAAGGATAAATTTAAAAATACAATCTTATTGATAAGATACAGTAATATATTTTAAAAAAAGAAAAAAAAGGTATTCTAGAATGGGTATTACTCTGGAAAAAAGTCAAGAATGCATAAAATCATATTGGTTAATTATTGAGAAAAAACATCAATACATGCCTGTTGAGGTAATGTTGTATGTCTGTATAAAATAAATTCACCAACATTAAAGTTGTTATAATACCTGCAACATACAGAAAATACAAAGATGATAGCTTGATTTAGGCTTTTTAGTTTTTTTTAGATGAGAAAGAAATAGGCTACTTGTAAAGCTATAGTGCAAAACTACTCACATCCCATCAAAGGTAGTCATATGTGGGTCATTAATGGACTGGCAGATTGCTACTTTATCAGAATCAAGGATTTTCACCTAGAAGAGAAAAAAAAAATTAAATGATGAGTTTATAAAATTTTTTTAGATTGCTCAATGTTTGCAAAAAGAAAATTAATTAATTTCCAACTAGCAAAATAAAAATATATTGAATTACAAATTCAGTACAAAAAAAATTAATAATGTAAAAAAAAAAGTTTACTGTGATGGTTTCAACTGCCACTATATAAGTTTCAGTTAAGTGGGCAGAAACTTCAATATATCTGGTCTGATCTCCATCTATTAGACCATCTACAACTGCTCTCACATAGACAGTCTGAACTAACTGCCAGTAACTATTGGTGAATACAACCCCACACGAAGGTTGCTGAGATGGTACACTGCTACTCCATTTAACAACTAATTGTGGTAGAACATTGTTTGCATCTGGGCAACGGATGTCCTTGGCACTGGAAACAACCTTGAGTGAAATAAACATATTGCAATCTGTGGTTTTATTCTGATCACAGAAGATTAATGGTGGGAAATTAGATGCCATTCTAAAAACTCTGTCTTCTGCGCCTTCTGTAACTGTTAGACTGGTACTGCCCACAATCTGAACAAAAGAACAAAAAATTATTTGTAAGAAAAACTCTTATCAATATTTTGAACATTCAACAATCTAGTATAATCAAAACATAATAATTAAATGCATTAATAGTACTAGAACTTACTAGATTCTAGATATACAATATAGTCCTTGAATTAATCAGGGAATGATCAAATTGAGAACAAGTCATGCTCAAAGCTACAGTTGGAATCTTCCTTTGAATTTTAATTATTGAATTGAGCTAGGGCCCAGCAACAAGTCACATCAATTTGAAGGTCTAGATTTAGAATCTAGATCAATCAAATGATACAATAGAAAATCTAGATCTAGAAAGTCTACAAAATCTAGTTATTTTTCCTTCAACAAGCAAAGGGCAACTTATTGCTAAAGTTTAATAGCATAGATATCTAGATCTAGTTAAAATTAGAGATGATTTACATCTGGATAGATATCTAGGTCCATGGATTTAAAACAAACAAAATAAATGCCTGTGAGAGTAGACCAATGACTATCATGGTCTATATGCACTACATCTAACAGTCACTGTAAGAATGAAATGATGCAATTGGTTAGATCTATATCTGCTTTTTGTTTAAAGAGATTGATGTAACACAAAGTCACTTTTTTTCTAAGCATCTAATAAAAAAAAAGGCAAAATGTTTACTGTTACAACTTTTTAAGTGAAATTTAAATATGTCAATAACTTAAATTTAAAAAACCATCATCAGAGTTAACATTAACATTTTACTACTGAGTACCTTTATTTGTAGATTAAAATCTGGACTTCTTATTATAGGACTTCGACTTTTGTTACACATGTTTACATTGCAAGCAACAAGGCCACAATAGATCTGCAGAAAGATTTATTAACAAATTTGTACTTACATTGTTTTGTGTGAAATTCATTAGGACTAAGAATATCACAAAATTATCTTCTTGATTAGTTTGTTTTATGCTTTTCAATCAGAAACAGCAAATGAATATTCAAATAAGAAACAGGTCAAGCCATTTACTAAGATTCTAAGGGATAGACAGTGTGCTGCTACTTGGTAACATTCTTCAAAGGGGGCCTTCGAAGTAAAGTTTCATCCTTATATTTTGTAAAGCTTCAAAATAAAAGCAACAAAAAATGTTTCCTATAGAAAAGAAATA
Organism: Biomphalaria sudanica; assembly: GCA_036873155.1. Lineage (NCBI taxonomy): Eukaryota > Metazoa > Mollusca > Gastropoda > Planorbidae > Biomphalaria > Biomphalaria sudanica. The sequence goes on along the minus strand of JAZGLO010000534.1, from coordinate 393,480 downwards.
GATCAATAGGTCAATATTGTACTAGCTGGGGTGAAAGAAAGCCTTGTTAGTCTTTCAAGATCCATCAAAAACATTATTAAAACTAAGAGAGTCTTCCTGAGTTGCTAGACTGTACTGTCTAGTCTGACGTGTCCAAAGAATGGTGCACTTGGAAATAAGAGATGGGACAAGTTTGCTTATCATTGGCCTGGAGTCCTTAAACATGTAGCTCTAGACTCTCAAGACAACCACAAAACCTCCCAAGTAATTACCTTGTTTAGAGAATTGAGCCAGTGGTTGTAGCTAAAATGTTTCCATCTAATAAAATGTATTTTTGATTTCAAGAAAAACAATATGTACGTACCTTGGAAGTATAATTCAAGCCAATCATTGAACGATGTGAGACTTGATGATTTGAGTCATTACTTTGAACTTGACTCTCAAGCACAAAGTTATCATCAATGTACCACTGAGCCCAAACAGTTATATTGCTGTTGTTATTTCTGTACTCAGCCCAATCACAGACAAACACAAAATCTGAGCTATTAAACTGAGTTTTGACTTTGGGTTTAGCATCAATTTTAGGAAAATCTAAGAAAAAAAAAAGTAGGTCAATTTTAGCAGTTATTTTTAACCTTCAACTCAGGGTGTTTACTCCATCATCCATGCTACATTAAGGTGTGGATAATAATGCTTCAACAATGAAATATTATGAGTGACATAATTAGAATGTAGAGGGTAATAAAACCTTTTCTATCAGTCCAATCTGATCTACTCTTTTCTGGATCACAAACAAGATCTGGGTTTGAGGAATTGCTTTGAGTTACTTTGTAGCAAACATTAGTGATGAAACAATAATTTGGCTGCAAAAGAGATTGCATTTAAATTGTAAATATATCACTTACATTAACCTTGCATTTACATTTTAAAAACTTGTACAAATGTAAAAAAAAAAATAAAGAAAAAGAAAAACAATACCCAAATAGTACAAGTCTTTAGGTTGCAGTTGAAACATTCTGAGCTGTAAATTTGATAAATTACAGATGAGCTTGAAATATTCTCCGTATTTTGAACTGTAACTTTAAAGCTGGCTTTGTAAGGTATTGTGCATGAGATTTTTTCATATGTAGTAAATTTAGCCAATACTCTTTCAGTTCTATTTCTGCTTGAAAAATTTGTTTCACCAAAATACTAAAAAATAAATACAAATCTTTGTTTGCAATTTACAATATAAATTTTAAGTTATTAGTTAAAACAAAAAACATATCAAATAATAAAATACTTATAAAAAAATACCTTATTTTGGATAAAGAATAAATTTGCATCTCAATACACATTAAGCTACTATTTTTGGAATTAAGCTTACATTTATCTCTTCAAATATGCATATCAATTGTTTAGTGTCAGCAAATGGTCCTCCAATTAAAGTGATGATATCACATTTGTCATGCAGGACATCACAAGAAGATGGTACCATATTATTGATAGCAGGTGGAGTAGTTGAATTGATTGAGCAATCAATTCCAATGAAACCACTTCTACACTCACAAATGCCTATGTGAAAATAATTCATAATTTTATGTAAGATTTCTTGTATAAATTTGTTGATAAATTTACTTAAAATCAATGACCTTATATATTACTATTATTTCTTTGTTTAATTTTCTGCGAAAAAAATAACAAATAGTAATGTGTTTTTTGTACAATACACACAAAAAATTACCAAAAGTAGTTTGTGATGTTGCTAATTTTTTTGAAAAAAAAAATTGACCTGGCTGCAAATTTTAGAAAAGCTAAACATTTAGAATGATATATAATAATACAAACTAAGCATACATTTTTAAGTATAATTACCATTTGTACAGTTGCCATTATTGTTACAATTGTTGAGGCATAGTGCATCCAGGTAACTTCTATCAGGCTTGTTATCAATCCATAAGTTCACAGATCTACCTACAATACTTAGGCACTGTTCAAAAAGACTTGCTAAAGCTTCAACAGCATAATCGGTGTGCCCCATTATCTAAAAATAAATAAAAAAGTAAACAAAAAAAATTTATAAAATGTTAATACTCTCACATATTCTAACCTTGTGCTATTCCATTTGGTTTAAAAGACTAGTAGTTAAAACAATGACAAACCTTGATGTCAGTGACACATGATTCAACAACTTTGTTAAAAATATCAGAGGAGATATTAGAACATTTCTGTCCAATCTGTGAACTTGTCAGGTAATTAATGCAAAAGTTTGCTGCCTTTTCCTCAGTCCACTCAGTTGCATTAGTCCAACTAAAGATCTGAGAGACAAGTCATAGAAAAGTAGAAAGTTCATTTGTAGTTAGGGTTATACTTGAACTTGAACTAGTGATGGACTATAATAGAGATTGGTTTTAAAAAAATGCTACTTAACCTTTTGAACCCACCAGCCTGATTTATCGTTCTGCATGTAAAAAAACACATCATGTACGACTATTCAACTTATGGTAAATGACAGTAATACTGGCGCCCATGAGTTTTGTATTTTTTGTAATTGGTAAATTGGTTAAAAAATGAAAAACACTCTATTGATTCAGGTTATCATAATGCAAAAAAATTAACTTTGCATGATGCAGTGAACGATACCCTCAATTATTCTAAGAAACAAAGATCTAGAAAATGATTACATGATTACAGTGATAGTGAAATGGAGATTGACTCGACGATCATCTAGATTCAGTAGTTTGCATGTATTTTAACTCTTTGGCTCCGCAACAACGCACAGGACGTTGATTTTAAAAAAGGGGAAAAAGTCGGACCAACGCTGGGGGCATCGGTTATTTCAAATTTATTTTTTTCGTTTCTATTTCTCCAATTCTTGTTTTTTATTGCTTAATTTTTTATCTAGAATAGTTTCTCTTTGCTAAACATCTGGAATTTCCTTCATTTAACGTGTTTTTATTTTGTACGAAGTTTGTAAAAAGATGACATTTATTTTTTCTTTGTGCGTGTTTTTTTAACATGGAGCTTCAAACAAGGCCATATAAACTTTGTAGATCTAAATATTTCTTTGATAAAGAAGTATAATAATTCAGATGACAGTGATTTTGTTTCATCTGATGGTGATATTGATAAATCTAATTATATAGATCTAGGTCTACTCTAGTAAATTAATTTATAGATCTAGACCTAGGGCTAGCCTAGGGCAGGTCTAGTAATGATGAAGTTTATCAGCTGATGAAGCAGCTCCACCCCCCAGCTAATGTTCAATGTAGATCTAGAACTAGTTTAGCCGTCTCTACATCATCTAGATCTAAATCTAATCAGATAGAGGTAGATCTCTAGATCTATCATCTAGGCACTGAAACAGATCAATTTCAGATTTGTTCCACCAAGAAATTGGGTTGTCAACCTAGACTTAGCACTGCATCTATTGACCTGGAATGTTGTTTTTTTTCATTGACAAACACATTGTTGATAGTCTTGTCAGCAAAATAAATAGCTATGCTGACCATAGGATTAAATTGAACACCCCTGCTAGAATAAGATCCATTTTCAGAGAATGGAGACCTATAACTATAAAGAAAGACAGAGTATGTAAACACTGTAGGTCAGGGAGAACGGTTTATGTTTGCGCTGGATGGGCGTCAAACCCACACATTCATATTGACTGCTTCCATGAATATCACAACTAGAAGGAATATTTATATACTAAGTACATGAAGAACTTTAGAAGAAAATACTATAAATATATATATATGCTGTACAGTTGGACTACTTTAGGGTAAAAGTGTTTTGTTCCAAGAGTGTTGCTTTTTTTATGGGCTTTTTCGTTAAAGTAGTGACATTGGATTATTAGTTCCAGTTTATTATTTTTTGCATCTATTGCTGTTTCTTCTATGGTGTTCTGTAAACAAATGGATAAAAATGAGAAAAAAAGCTATTTGAATTCAATTTGAACAATAAATTTCTTTAAACATGCAATTGGATGGATATTTTCAATGTCAGTTGGTGAGTTTTTAATTTTTATATTCAAAACCCAAAATTACAAAACATCATGATTTGCAAACTAGAAAACATAAGAAATGGAAAGAGCATCCATTTCTCTTTAATTCTATATCAAATTTATTATTTTCCAATAATAAATAAAAAAAGTTATACAAGTTATATCGAAGCAAAGTAGCGCACTCTGAAATGGCGGGAAAATTAATTCCGTCCAAAAGTGGAAAATAATTCAGAAGTAATTCCGGAGTCAAAGAGTTAAGTGTAATTTTTCCTTAGGAGCCAAGGGGAATAGGAAATTAAGGGCAGGGAACTGAGGGTTGAAAGGGTTAAACATAGTAATACTATCAAGAGCAAAAAGTCAAAGTAAAAAGCAACCATTTGAGACCTTGTGATCTATAGGTCAGATGATGTAAAGATCATCTGTTTATTTGGCTGATAGTTAACAAGGGTGTTATGTTGCCAGCACAAGAACAAACAGCCTTTACTTTCACCAACTAATGTCAGGTACTCATCAGAGTTAGGTAGACTCAGGGGTGTCCTAAAATCTCAAAATTTAAAAACATAGTCTTTATCTACATTTGAACCTGAGTCCATTTAGTTTAGAAGCCTAGTGCTCTACCACTCAGCCACCACACTATCAAGAGTAATTATCCTATTTGTTCAGTAGCACAAAATCTTACTGGAGACGTATAGTTGGCATCATACTCAAACTCCTCAACATTACAAGACGACAAGGCAAGAGTCCCATTGATGTAGTTTGCTGTTACATCCACTCCTAAATAGAAGGAAAACAAATGAACATGAACCTAAGTTTTGAAATCAATCATTGTATTTATTGATTTATAAAATGTTGACATACATAGAGTGTACAGAAAAAAAAAAGAGTAAACATAAGAGGGTACAGAAAAAAAAAGAGTAATAAGAAAAAAGATACAATCGGAGTCGAATACATACCTCCTTGGATACTTTTAGCACCATCCAGAGCTAATGGACACCTCAGAACGTTGAAGTCCCTTGAACATGTTTCATTACTCTGGGATGAACAAAAGCAGTAAAGGTTCTGATCCAAAAAGGTGCTGTTGTCTGTTTCACAAACACCACGATAGTGAGATGATGCTGGATTGACTCTGTCATCAAAAGTAAATTACGCAAGTATAATATATGAGACCAGTATCTGACATAAAATAAATTATTCTTAATAAATAAATTTATTCTTCAAACCTCCATGATAACGAGAATTTGTCTGTGTCCCTTGAATTTACAGACAACATTTCACCAGTGGACAAGAGGAAATCATCAGCTGCATCTCCATTGGCATTACCACAAAGACCTGAAAGTAAAATTTGATGCATATTTATTTTCAAGTAATTTTTTTTATGCAAAGTAAAAATAATGGTAAAATTGAATGATAACCCACTAAATGAGAAATAAATAAATTTAAAAAATCTCTATTTTTTAAAATCAAATTACAATTGGCTGGCAAAAATTAAAAAACCTTTAATGCCCAGTTCATGACAATTAAGTTTAAAAACATTTTTTTTTGTATTACAACTCACAGAATTGAAACAAAGTTGTAATGACAATTGTGTTTGGTTTTTACCTAAAGAGTTGTTGAAGTCTAAAGCTGAAGCCTGCAGCCATACATTCAAAAATTTGTTACCAGCTATAACCTTAACTTGCATTCCAGTGGGTAATAGAATCTGAAAGATTTTTAATCAGAATAAGACAAAGTTTTTACATAGTAAGAAAAACAGCAATCAAAATGGTCTTTGTTGTAACTGTCATAGTATTAATTAGAAGTCAATGTGTTACTATACTGTGTATTTTCTGCCTTCCAGTTGTTGAATTATTTGAGTGTTTGGTGTAAAATCTCTATTTCTGAAGACTTTGATGTCCAATGCTATTAAAGGTGGAGACATTTTAGGGCCACACTTATCTATGAGGATGACATCATTGCCAGATTTCACCGTCACTGCACAGTTACAAGCTGCTCGTTCATTGCATCTACGGTAGAATACATGAACCTAAAAAAAAAAAGGATATTGTACAATACAAAAAATATGCTTATTTATTTAAATTCAAAATAAAAAGAACATATTTTTTACCATCACAATTTTTGTAGTAATTAAAGAGATCAGTTAGTTAATCAGTTAGCCTTAAATCTAATCTGTAGGCCTATGTATATTTACTACTTGCTTACTTCATAGGGAAGTGTTGCATGCTTGTAAAGGGTGAATTCTCCTTCTTTGAAAACATCATATTTTCTGAAACAGAAAGCAATTGTTTAATATATAGAGAGATATCAAATGGAGCAGAAACATTAACACAAATGTATATATTGCAATGAAGCCAAACTGAACCTACATTTTGTCAAAGGTAGTAATATGAGGGTCATTGACTGAGCCACACAATGTAGGCTGGTCTCTGTCAATAATTTTTACCTATATGAATATAAAACAAACAGTTTATCCTTACATTGATAGTTAAAAAAAAAAAAAAAAGTTACTCTTAACACGGAAATGTTATGCTACAATTGTTAACATTTATGACCATAAATACCTCTTGCCTGCCAATGGATATTTTACTTTCTAATGTAGAATTGTACTCCATCCTAATAGACACTTCAATTGATCTTTTGACATCCCCATCTACAAAAGAGTCCAAAGTGGCAACAACTGGTATGTTCAAAATACCAGGCCATCTCAGATATTGTATACTACAGAATTTTTCTCCTACAAAATAAATTAAGCAGTGTTTGGAAAATATCTGTATAGCTTAGAAAATCCAGAGCATTTTATCCATCTATAGAAAACATCTTACTCTATAGATTTGTTAAGCTATTTTCAACTAAATCTCACCATTATTCCTAACATCGTATGGGAAGCTTAGCTGCTGAATGAAAGTAGTCTCACTGCTTGGACAAAGTAACTCATTTGATGATTTGATGTAAGTAAGAGAAGCATAGACAGAGCAAAGACTGGAATCTTCTCCTTGACAAAGTAGATTTGGTGGAACATTTGATGACACTTGAATGTAAGCAGTTCCTGATCCTTCTATTACAAACACTTCTTGTGGTACAATCTTTAATTATAACACAATTTTGTAATAGTTATGTTAATACTTAGGTCATTATAAACTGCTATTAGTTTGAAATAATTTTGAAACTTGCAGACCGTCTGTAAATGCATACATTCATATAAAGAGAAAGTAGAAACTGTCATTTGTTAGTAAAAGTTTTAACTACAATACACAAAAATGTTTATTTTAATTTACAAAAACATACCTTTATTTCCACTGAAAATAAATTACTGATTTTCTGTGGACTTAGTGTACGGCTACAGTTGTCTTTGAAACAAGCAGTAAGAATACAAGAAACCTGCAATACACAGAAATGTTTACTTATCAATCATAACAAATTGAAAACAAATTTTTTTTTTTTAAATAAACAGCTTTATCTGTTGTTTTCTATAATACTAAAGAAGAAAGCTGAGATGGCCAGCATCATTTACTTTTGGCCAGATAATACCATCTCCCATTTAGATACAAGTAAGCTGGTTTGCTGATCAAGGGAAAAATGCATTAGATACAACCTCATCACACAACTCAGCTGCCTTTCAGAAGCAATAAAATTTTAATACAATATCTTCTTGCTGTCCAGAACAATGGAGCTAGTAAACTTACAAAACTAGTTGAACAAATAATGCTTTGGCTTGAATTAAATATTATGTTTTCTTACATTTATTTAGACAACGAATAATGAATATTTTTGGCATCCCACTACTTATATCTGGCCAACTTACATTTGACATGAATCCAAAGTGAGAGATGGAAATAGATGTCAGAGTGACAACTGTTGAATTAAGTCCGATGTCCGACACATTCCTCTTGACCTCTGTCTGATTGTTATGCTGCCATTCAATAAAATAGTAAACATTGTCTCTTGCATGTTCAAAGAATTCACATTGGAATAGAAACTCATTTGTGCTTTCATTATATCTTGTGGAGAGCTGAGGTTTGCCTTTTACATATGGGTAGTCTGTAACAAACAATAAAGCAACTGCAAACATCAAAAAATGAAAAATCTAGAAATCTTTGGAATTACAGATTGTCCCTCATAATGATTTTATATTTTTCTCTTTCCCTCTAAATATATATAAACTTGAAATAATACAGAAAACCGTTAAATATTTTTGAAGATATAAATTCAGACATTACAAAAATGCTCAGCCATTGTATCTTTGTTTCATACAACAACAAAAAAATAAAATGAACAACCTTCTTTGCGACTCCATGAGTTAACGCTTTGATAATTGTCACAGACAAGAGAATAGTTAACTGGATTTTCAGCTCCATAGGCATAGCAACTATTGTCAATAAAGCATGTTTCTTCCTGAAAATTGACAATGTTAAAAAAACAATCAAACATAAATCTGAACAGTGCTTGGGATATTCAAATGTATTTTACAAAGACAAGTATAACCAGACTTTCAGTTATAACAGTAAAGAAAGGAACACAGTCTAGTAAAAGGTATATTTTACTAACTTACAAAGTTAATTGTGAATTGACTATTAAATCACTCAATGAGTCTGCATTAAAGTAAATCATAAACAAATGTATCACATTGTTTATGTGAAACATCACATCCATCACACTTGTTTGGATCTTGTTTACATGTAATGAATGTGAACTAAAACTGAAGTACTACAAGAACTCACAAGCAGCCTGCAGACTCCAGAAGCACTGCACCTATGGCATTGAGGGTGGTATAAAGTGAAGATGAAGACATCACTGAATGACTGATTGTTGTTTGAGACTTGCACTTGATAGCTACCAGCCACAGGAGGAACACATGTTATGTCATTGAAGGAAAAGTAATCAGCTTGCTGGTAAATAGGTGTGCTTTTAGTAACTGTTGTGTTGTCAAGAAGCTGAAGAAAATACAAGGACAGAATTATTTAAAAAAAAAAAAAAACACTTTTATTTAAAATTAATTTCTACATTAAAAATAAATTTATAATAAAATTAATAATAGCACAATATGTTTTCTTTATTTAATTTTTTTTTTTTTTTGCATTAAGGTTAAATAAGAAATTTCTTGCCTCAATTTGTTGTAGTTTACAAATCAGAGTATCCGAGTAAGCAAAGGTTGCACCAAATAGTTGTATGGCATCACATCTGCTTGTTGTAATATCACAAAGACCATTATTTGCCAGGGATGTAATTAGTGGGCTGATGGTGATATTCAAAGAGCAGTCAGCTAAACCAAACCCAGGAGAGCACTTGCAAGAGCCTGAGGATTACAAAAATGACAGTTCAATACTGTTGAACCATGTTTACTTAAAAGTTATACAAGACTAAATTAGTTCCACTAGTTTGGATATAATGAAATATTCATAGTTCATTTTACCTGAAGAACAATTTCCATTATTTGAACAAGAATTAAAACAGAAGCTGTTAATGACATCCTGATTGATTGTTGTACTGTTCTGCCAAAGTTTTATATTAGACATGTATTCCAAGCGGCACAGAGATGTAAAAACTGATAGGCTGGATTTTGCCCAAAATAAATCATCAGACAGCTGATTAGAAAAAAAGATCATCAAAAATCAATTTCAAATGTATGTATTAATATGTTGGGCTACATTTAATAAAGTATAACAGTAATAAGAAAAAACATATCAGGCAATAAAATGATTTCCTTATGAGAATATAACTTTCATCAAAAAGATTCTGTCATAGAGACTACGAGTAAAGACAAGTGTCATGTGACTGTATTCATTTAAACAAAATTAAAGCATCCTCTGAATATTCTTGGTTTCTATGTATTAAAATGTTGAAAGATAGATCTACCTGAATATCTTTGACACAGGCTGACACAGAGATTTCATAACGCTGTGCTAGAAGGTTACTACACTGTACACTACCAGTCCTATTGATCATTTCAGCACAGTAACTTTTGGCAAAGGATTCAGTGTAGTTGGAAGGTGTAGGCCAGGTAGCAGTCTGAAAGGTCAAACACATCTTTTACCAAATTATAAATGCCAAGTCAAAGCAAAATGCTGTCAAGACAACATAAAGCATTTTATATATTGTTGATATTATCAAATACTATTTATATTTATAATTATTAAACTAAATTACCACTACAATAAATAAATCTTTTAAAAAAAACAATGTTAAAAACAATTCATAAAAAAATTAATAAGCATTTAAAATATTTATACAATTATTTTTTTTTGTTTCTTCTTGAAAAAAAAAGTAAAAAATTAAAAAAAAATGGAAATTCTATTTGTCTATGTTAGACCAAGTGCTTATAAATATTTATTATCTAAAATGAGTATTATCAATAGTAGGTATTTCCCTCAAGTAAAAATTGGTTATTTCATGCAAATACTACTTACTTGGTTATATATAAAATACAGGAATTAGTACTGTATTGAATGTTCTTTTTTTAATAATAAAATATAAAAATTCAAAATGGACATGAATCAACCGCAGTCTTTAATGTAATTAAATATATAAGTAAATGTATAGCTACTTTTAAAAGAAGGTTTTTTAAGTATAATAATTTTAGAAGTAATTGTATAAAATAACTCAGTTTCCCACATGCATTAAAAAAAACTATAAATAAAAGTCTATCTATTAAAATAAAATATATTATGTTATAAAATCTTACCAAAGTAAAATTCTGTATTTGTATAATTAAAAAAAAATAATGTATGCATGAAAACAAAAGACAATGACATTTTAGTCATAAATATTCAAATATATATAGTTAAATGCTAGAGTAAAGATAAGTCCAGTACTTCTTTTTTACTCTTAATAGCAACACTTGCTTACCCCAGCATTCTGAGATGCACTGTACTCAAAGACAATAGCCCTATTACATAATGGAGGTAGAGCTCTCTTCTGTAGTTTCATTGTGATGTCTTCACCTACACACATGGTAGCTAGTTAGCATCATATTATATGTTGTCATTCTTTTGTTCATCCTACCATATTCTGCTATTGTACATTTACTATAAAGTGATGTGATTAATTTTTTTAAGGTAAAAAAAAAGCATGCATAAATAGTCTAATTAAAGGCTAACCACTATCTCAAAACAACGCTACTAATATTGAATTAAAACCTTAGTACATTGATTTTGTCTTATACTATATAAAATAGAGTCCAAGCACTTATGTTTTGATAGTTAAATGTTACCTTTGTAATAACTGTAAGGATCATTACTCTTATCACATGTGTAGATATCACCATTTTGATTGCATGAACTACTGGCTTTACATTGGCATAATGTATTTGAAATTGTTGTAGTTAGATTACTTCCGCAGTAACCTGAATATATACTTTCAGTTGGCTTAACCCTGAAAAATATTTAGATCAATCAATTATTTACTCACAATTTGCTTAGATATAATTTAACATGAGTAAATATTAAAGACTTTACTAAAAATGTATTAAAAAAAAGATTACCTCCAAGAAATAGAGAATGGATCAGGTCGATTTCCAGTTTGTATAAACAAAGTATTATCCGATTTTAACAGCTGTAAATCTTTATCTCCATTGTAGACTCCACACAGACCTAAAATACATTTTTCAAGATGATCAAGTCATGTAAGTCTAAAAATATATTTTTTTTAACTTTTACTTAATTTTTTTATTTGGATAGTTCAAATATTGAGCTCAACTTTTCCAAATTAAAAGAAAAACACCAGAATAAGCTGTATTTAGGCATTGTATAGTTATAATAATATGTATATAATATATATATATATAATAATATAACATAATATAAGAATATGTCATTATTTAATAACAATGAGACTAAACATATATTTTTTTGATATATCACATGGTAGACTCTTACCCTTGGTCCTGTTAAAATCATAAGCTGAAGGTATTATAAGTACATTCAAATGTTCAGGCTGCACATCTACTTCTATCACAGTTCCAGTTGGAATGGAAATCTTTATAAAAAAAAAAAGGTAAACTTAGTTTATTTTATCTTGTTTTTAGTAATGATGAATAATAACCAAAACAAACCAAATCTAAAATTTCTGTGAAAGTGTATGTATTAAGAATAAAAAAACAATACCTCATATTTAAAACCACCTCCAATGCGTCTTACACTTGTACCAAGTGTTAGATCTCCTTTTTGATACAGCTTAATGTTGATAGACTGCTTGGTGCTTGCTGTTGAAGATGCTCCGCAACGATCAATCACAATGACATCATCCACTGATTTCACAGCTACTGCACAAGTACAAGATCCTAATATTTTCTTATTGCAACGTCGATAGAAACTGCGAACCTAGTGTTGAGAAAGAATAAAATAAATGAACATTTCAAATGTAATAATTTTTTTTTCCAACTCTAATAAGTTTCATTGCTTTACAAAAAAAAAGACTTCAAAATAAAAGATGATGTACCTCATATGGAAGCTCTGTATGGGCATAAATGACGTATTCCCCTTCATAAAACATCTCATAATATCGACCATCAAATGTGACTATGTAAGGATCATTCATTGAAATACACACAGCTCCAGTGTCTTGATTCACTGCTGTTATCTTAATTAAGAAACATTGATAGTAGTTATTTCACACACACACACACAAATTTAATAGAATCATAAATCATTAATATTCTCAAAGTTAAATGACTTGATTTACAGGTTTTCTAAAAGATTGTCTATGGCATGTGTATTATTTATAGCACTGAACATTTGAATGAAGCTATAGTTTGGAGTGCATTTCTTATACACTAAAAAGCTATGCTGAATGAGTAGCACTTTTGAATATTTTTTCTGAAACATGTTTATTCAGTATTTGTCATAAAAATATTGGGGGGAAAAAATTCATTATACTATAAACTCTATACTCACTGTAAGCTTTTGTAGAGCACTAATCCATAGGTTTTGATTGTTCTTGGCCTTTACTATTCCTGTAATATTCACCAGTCTAGTTTGATTTCCATCTTGAACATTATCTATTTTAGCCACAACTGTAATTACTACCATTTTCTCCCAATTCTTAGAGTTAATCTCAACACCACATGGCACTGAATTGTTAGACTGGTCAGTGCCCAATGAAAACATAAGTTGTGAGATAGATCCAGACACAGGGCATAAAAGATCACCATTGTTCTCATCTACAGCAGCTTTAATCACTATGGAGCAATCAGAAGTGGAGTTGGCTGTGTTGCACATGAAAGCTGGTGGAAAAGAGCTCTTGATCTGGATGACTTTTCCTTGTTTTCCTTCTACCACTACAAGACTTGGGGCACTCATCACCTTCAATGAAGTGTTTTAACAATTTTTCAAAAAATACAACTTTTTAAATTCTTAACTAAAAGCAAAATAATACTTTTTTTTTTAAATGCCTCTTACAATTTCATAATAGATATTTCTTCATTGCATGAGAGATTTACCATTTGTATATATATATTCTACATCAACCAACCCACAGGCACCCATTACAATATTTTGGTTACACATTTAGTCTATGGTATGAGTTAATACATTTTAACTCATCATTTGGTTATGGAGTGTACAACAATAATGTTAACATAGGTATGTTGTTTACAAGTTTCACAAAATGTTCAATAACAAGAACTATTTACTAGTCATGTGGGACAGTATCCATCTTTGGCGAGATATGTTATTTTACTATCTGGACAAATCTGGATAACGAGAAATAGGCCTACTATCCAGTGCAACCGTAGTAATAATGCACACTTTTTGCCTCATAAAGTTTCCATGTATCTATTAGATATCTGAAATTACCCTAAAGAGCTTATGAACATAAAATGTTCAAAATTTTATAATTATACTGTGAGAAATCATTAATATTAAGTTTAATTTTACATTCTATGTATTAAGTTTGCTTAAAATGTCACCTTTATTTCTAATGTTAACATCTGACTTCTTCTGAATCCACCTTTGGTTCTTTCACAACTGCTCTTGATGCATAAATCAATACCACAGGATAGCTGTAACAATCAAATAAGAAATTAGAAAAAAAATGTTTATAGCTTTTTTCAAATCTGTGCTGTAGATTGTACAAAAACAGAAAAAAGTCAATAGTTTTTACCTTGGTGCCATAAGGTAGATTGACCAGTTTGCTATTGTTCATAAAAACAGAATATCTTGATTTGTTTTGTACTGTTTCAAGTTTCAAATGCTCCATGACTTCATCTTCTATTAAAAACTCCACCTCAGCAATTTGAGTGTCATTAGTCTCAAAAATGTCAAAACTACAGCTGAGTGTATATGAGTTATCATCAGCAGAACTGGGATTTTTACTTATACTCACATTTGGATTAGCCACAGGTAACACAAAATTACCTTTAAAAAAGTGATGAAAGGAATAAAATTAATATTGAACTACATTTGCTATCTTAGCTTAATAATGATTTATATAATATAAAGCAAAAATTTTTGTAGAAGATCATTAGTTCTAGAAATGGTCATATAAGGCATACTAAACATAATAATTTGTGATCAATCAATTAAGATAGTACTATAATTACATCATTAAAAATCTTAAATAAACCAAATTAAACATAGGGCCTAATAATTTGTGATAAATTAATCAATATAACTATTAAAACTATAACTATTAAAACTGTTAATTTAAAGTTTGTTTTAATTCAAATTTCTAGACTACTAACCATCACCACAAGACCATTCTTGAAATACAAATCCTGGCCATCTAACTAACTTTTCTTTAGCTGTAGCAGAAGTCAACGGGGAAAGAGTACACTGATTAGCATCACTTATTAACTGGATAGACCTACAAAGGAAGTTTGTTTCCTTCAAACACCAGTTACGACATTCAACTATACTTGATGTGTTTTTAGTGATTCCAGAAGAATCAATGATAGTAAATCCAGGTTTTGACAGCCAAGTTATATTTCTGGTTGGGCAAGGTCCTGAAATACATTAGTGAAACAAAATATATATATTTTTTTGCCAGATAGAAAGAAGAAGTTCAACACTCATAAATGCTCTTATAAAATGTAGTACCTAACATTTTTGTGTTAATGTTTTTATTACTCTGCTAATATTATTTCATTCAATTGTAAATTTTATGTTTTACAATCAGAAGCCTATTATACAAGCAAGACTTAAGGTGAAAAATGAAAAACATTAAGTCGGTTTAACATAGCTAAATTTGAGATGTTTTAAAGTACAATTTACAAAACAGATTGGTATTTTCGCTAAATAAAATGGAGCATTAGCAGACAAATCACTATCAACCTGTAGATAATACAGTATAGGCTAGACTTTTTTCTAACATATGTAAGTTGACTAATACAATACAATACAATGTGATTATTTTTTTAAATTTGCAAACTATTTGCTAAGATGTTAAAAAAAAGGTATTACTGTTTTCACAAAGCCACATGTAATTATAAGTCTTTTCATCTGGGTAAAGGTCATCGTCCACACTGTTGAGACTACATTGTTGATTGGTTGAATTATAGTCAAAGGATAAGCACAAATCTTTTCCTACACCTGATGTGTTCAGACATGCTTGCTTACAACTATCAATACTTCCTGTAATCACAGTTCCATTCTTGATGTAGCCTTTTTCTTTCATCCACAATACATTCAAACCTTCGCAGGAATCTAGAATAAATAACAAATTGTAATAACTAATAAAACATTGGATAAAAGTGTAGTAAAACTCTTACAGCTTAAAATAAAGACATTACTTGATTGTGGTAGGGTTATTTGTTTATACAATATTATAGAGTGTAACCCATGAGTTGTTTTTTTCTTTTTCCAAATATAATATTTTGGACTTGATTTCATATTACTCAGAGAGTGTTTTAAGTGAACCTTTTAAATAGCACCATCAAATTTTTCAATCATGCTTACTTTTAATTTGTTTCATTATGAAAATATAATTATACTATTATTACATTTTGATATCGTTAGAACAGACTTGTTCAAGGACTTCAAATTGGTGAACATTAAATAATTTATTTAAGCTATAATATAATACATCCATTTTAAATTAAAATTAGATTTTTGTTTCTGGTAATTATTCAAATATTTTTTTAAAACATTATTTTAGAAAATAACAAAATAATTTTCATAAATATGTTTAAAATATACAGGAAAATTACCTGTCTTAGTAATAGTCTCCTGTTTTTTTTTTACTATTAACAGTAAATAGTTGTAAAAAACGGTCTATTTTATGAAAACACTGCTTGCATAGTTAATTAAAAAAATTAACTGATTCGCTTTAAGAAAATAAAAAAGTTTTCAGTTGCATCAGAACTTTGAAAGGTCTAAAATATTATGATGTCGGATTTTCCATTTCTTTTCTGTGATCTAAATGGGAAAGACAGATGGACGGGCGGACAGACCACACAAAACTAATAGCGGCTATTCCCGTTTAGGAGGCAATAAAAAAGAGACTAGGTAAAGAGAATGTGAAATCATCCGAACGACATTTATTCACATTAAATATTTAAAAAACAAAAACATTTAATTAACCATTACTAAGATTTTACACAAACATTAAAGTGAAAATGAAATTCATATTTTAAATAAAACTAAAATTACTGCAGCAAACATAAAAAGCTTCTCACCAATGGATTCCTGCCAAGTGCTAGAGCTTAAAGAGACATTGCAATACTGTCTTGGTGAAAGCGGGTTGTATTGTCCATCGTCATAGCAAGAATCAGCAATTAGACAAGATGATTTCTAAAAGTAACATCAAATATTGCCTTATTTTTATGTAGTAATTATGAAAATAATAGTAATAATAGTAGTGCAAAGAGAATTAAAATTAGGTCATTTCTACAATAATAATAAAAATACATTTTGGAAAAATTTTTAAATCGCAAAATATGTAACAAAATTTACCTTTGTGAAACAGGTTTGATTTTGAACAAAGCAATTATAACATAATGAGTCATATGCAAAGTAGTACAATGCTTCACTCCATAATGACCCATCATTGCTAATTTGTATCTGGTATGTTCCAGGGCCTGAGACAGGGCAAGAGAGTTCATTAACACTTAAAAAAGTTGCTGGTTTTTCAATTAAACCATCCTTTCCCAAATATGTTCCTGTTTCATTGGTCTAGAGAAGACAAAAAAATAATATCTATATCATGATATTTATAAATTATCTTGTGAATGAATTAGGCATATTTTTGAATTTTAAAAGGAAAGTAAATTAGAAAAGTTAAAGGTATCTCTGTAGGCTCTATAATCAAAATAGCTATATTTAAAATAAAGAATATATTTTCTATTTCTAAGGTTTATTGAACAAATTAATTTTTAATATTTTTTAGGACTAAATCACAAAATTTATTATGGAATAAAATTTGTTACAAAACTACTTACCATCATTTTCAGTATTCTACAAAGCAATTTGGGTGAGTTAACAGTGTTGTTATTGTAGACTATAACGTTATCACAACTTTCATCTCTTGTATCACATTGTCCACCATTGCTTAAATAAAAGGCTACAGGAGCAGTGCTTTGCTCCACAAAGCAATCACTTCCATTATATCCTGCCTTGCACTGACAAATGCCTAAGGAATTTTAAAATGTATACATATAAGAGAATTGATTGTCACCATAAAAGTAGATATATATTCAAAACATTGCTCATACTTAATATTAATCCTGTCCACAACCTGGCCTTCAAATGTGACTCGTTGGGTCAAGAAAACATGTTATCATTTACAGAAGAAAGAACAGGGGTAAGCAAATGGTGAGCAAACCAATAAACTTTGGGCAGGAGGGGCTAGTTAGCCTTGGCTGGCTAACAACCTAGGAATAGGAAAACTCTGAATCCTAACCTCTGCTGCCTTGCAGATATACCCAAACATGGGAAAGTCAATCAGGAGCAAAAATAAGGAACCAATGAGTCTTAGGCAGCTTGAACCACACAGTGGTAAACCCTTGAAAAAATCAGCTATATGGGGGGGGGGGGGGGGAATTGCTGAGCGGGTGACATTGTTTTGAACAAAGCTAATCCAGATCTTTCATCTCATTTCTATGAGATGATTCATAGTAGCTTCGTGACTGAAGGAGGTCATAGATGTAAAAAGTAAAGTATGAATACCTTTTACACAAGTACCAGAAAATCCACAATTTGCAATACAAAAGAGATCAGTGTAAGAGGCAGATGGTGATTTAGGAGAACCTTCCCACAATGAAGTGTTTCTTTCAACCTCAATCTGACATTGAGTAAGAATATTTTGAACACTAGCACTGTACCAGCTTGTATCCTCTGAGACCTAAGAAATTGATTGTACATAAAAGAAAAGCAATCAAAGCATTCAGTTATAGGCTTATTTAAATATATATAATATATTTTTTTTTTATAAATTATTAATTATAATATTGAAAGTTTATTCTAAATCATATTTAGATATGATTAATTACTTACATATAAATCCAATGCACAAGAAGATATTGCCAAATCTAATCTTACAGCAGAAAGCTGGCTACATTGAGTAACAACTGGATAAAATGTGTTCAGTGTAAAATCACACAATTTTTTACTTTGTACGTAATTACTAGTTCCTGAAGCAGTTGGTTTTGATGTGTCTATTACCTGGATAAAGCATTTTAGAAAATGTATTCATAATGCACCTTTATTGCCAGATATATATCTATATATATATATATATCTATATCTATATATATATTTAGAGAGAGAGAGAGAGAGAGTGAGAGAGATTGTTTAAAAAGGTGACTAGATCAAAAAGACCTAGTAAACTTAGGATAGAGATATTCCTAAAAATGAGGCAGAAGGGAGGAAATTTCTATGTAGATCTATCAAAACCCAAATGAGCAATTAAAATCTGAAATTGTAGCTACCTTGTATACTAGTTACAGGAGTAAATATTATAAGATACTTCTGATTTTTTTTTAGTATGTGCAAATAAAAAAAATTACAATGTTAGACTAAAGCATATATTTGTCAAACAAATTATTAGAAAGATATTTCTTTTAACATATCTGGCATATTGAGAACATGAAAATTATATTACACTTGAACAAAATCAAATCTATATAAAAATAATTATTATAAGTTTAACATTAACATGCTGAGTCTTCTACATACCTCTAAATTAGTATCAGGATTGTATTCAAATGATGGAAAGAGTGTATAACTGCTTTGCATGTTGAAACATTTCAGCGGATACAAAGCCTGAGTTAGAAGCCTATCAGTAATATCAGTCTGACCTATTAGTAATAATTATAATTAAATATCAATCAACAATTTCTTAACTTAAAAAAAAAAATGTTGAAAACATTGTATCATGAACAAAAGTTGACCAAATTGGACCAAATGTATCTAATAATAAATAACTTACTAACCTGTAGAGAATTTGTTATAAAATCGTACATTTTACAGTAATTCCCCCAAAAATTATAAGTTCAATACACAAATACATTAAATACAAAATTTTTTTTAACAAACAGTAAACCATTTCAAACAAGTAGAAACAAAAGTTAGTTTTTATTGAATAATTGAAAAGACATAGAAGAAAAAGAATAAGAAAGGTTTAAGCAGACAGAGTGCTGTAACAATCAGAGGTAGAGCTAAAGACTAAAGAAGTAGACAAACTTGAGTGTGTGCAAGATGACAATACAGTTTCCTCTTCTAGCACCTTATATCTTGAAAAAGTACACTCATTAAAAAGATGTTGAATGATAATATTTAAAACAAATCAATTTAAAAGTTATTCAGGTTTCTATGGCCAATGGTTAACAAGCAGGATGTCATGTGGCCAGCACAACAACCAATCATCTTTACTTCCCCCAACTAAAGCCAGGTACCAATTAGAGTTGGGAGGACTCAGTGGTGCCCTAAAAGATCCCGAAATTCAAACCCAGGACACCAGGTCCAGAAGCCAAGCCCTTAACCACTTATCCACTGCGCCCTCATTAGGTAAGTTAGTTACACTAATAAAAACATTGTGGGTCAGTTTTTATTGAAAGAAATTTTAAATATTTTTTCTTTTCATCAAAAGAAACAAATGACAAGTTTTTGTTACAAAAAAATGTAACAATTCTATAAAAAAAATGTACACACACACAAAATGAATCAACAAATAAAATAATAACAAAAGAACCTGTTTCCAAATATGGACATGTGATAAGGTCATATCCATAGCCACAGCTCTGTTCTCCATTTTTATCACAGTGACAGTAAGTGATTTGTTTATTAATTGACTCATCACTATTACAATATCCAGTATAGATGGTGTCACTATCTGAAGTCACTCTGTACATAATAAATAATGGGAAATATGAGTTAATGCTATCAATTCAAAATTAATTGTGAAATGAATGATACAGTTTCATATTTGATCCTTGAGTTAATATCTCCTCTTTTTAAATTCAAGAGTGAAGTCCTAAGTTTAAGAAAAATTACCCTTTTTAAAAAATCCAATGTATACCATTCCATTTTTTTTTCATAATTATATTAGAAATAAAAAAAATAGTAAATTAAATGACATTGCAATAAAATTTCAGTTTTATGTTGAAAAAGAAAAAAAAGACTGTAAACATCCAATTCTTAGTATTACAAAAAAAAAAGGCAAAATCTCACTATAATTGTATTGAACATTCTGTATGAGATAAGAAAAAAATCTTGATTGTAAAGTTTCATTAGTATAATGGGCTTTTCCTAATGAATTCAATCACATTCATATTCTATTAAAAATAAAATGTATTTAGAGTTGGTAGATGAACTTTACCTCCAGCTTTTAAAATATTCGATTGGCTGCTCTGATGTCCCCGCATAAAGTGTTCCATTAGGGAACATTAGGTCATTGCTGCTATTGCCATCGTATCTTCCACAAAGACCTACAGTACAAAATGATGTCATAAAAAGCAAAAGAAAAGCTTGTTTTAAAACTCGTTTCTATCATTTCATTGTTTGTTAACGCTACATACCAACCACTAAAATAAATTATTTTAATCATAAGAGTGCTAAAGTCGCTTCAAATTTCTGGAATCATTAAGTATAGATTTATAAAATATATTTAAAAAAAAACAAAACCTGTTGAGCTTCCTATGTCTCCAGGTGAAGGTTTTAGCCAGATATCAATGTAATTATATGCTTTTATTGCACTGCGATCTACATAAAGAATGGTTCCTGTAGGAAAGATTATCTGAAAAAAAAATCACTGATTTACATATGTATCCCAGCTGCCCAATCTTTTATAACTTCATAGGCAAGAATGAGCAGATTAGGAAGAAGTATATTATGTTAGTCCTTTATTAGTCTCTTACAAAAATTTCTCTCAACAGAACCAAGATAGTTATGGTCAGAGTACTAAATGATCTATACTTCTGATGCTAGACTTTTCAGCATCTTTCAATAGGGCATTTCATGAGATTCTGATGACTTGACTCTCCATTACTTTTGGTTTCATTAGAACTGTTCTGACCGAACATTTCCATGGTGCCATTGTTATGGGACAGATTTATCAAGTTCAGTATGTCCTCTGATGGGGGTGACAGGTTGAAATCCTATTGAAAACTAGAATTTGGGATTTCAGGATTTTTAGGATGCCCCTAAGTCCAACCAATTCTTATGAGTACCTAGTGTAAGTTTGGAAAAGTAAAGGTGGTTGGTTGTTGTGCCTAACTCAACTCTATCTTGAGCCTCTCTCTTATTAAGAGATCTATGGTCCTATATGTTTTTTTTAGAGCACCTTAAGCTAACATTGTTTGTAAATGGAACTAAATTAATGAATTTGAAAATTATTTTAATTATTAGATAATGATGTTTGAAATGAACAAATTTTGTGTAAGTATCACAAGTTGTTTTTAAGGACTATTTAGAAGTCTAATAAATAGCATGGAAATTACCTGATACTCCCTTCCTTCATACTGACTTAAAATTCTAAATCCTGGTGTCAAAGCTCCATTTCTAAATAATTTGACAGTCATTGGGAAAAAATTTCTGCTAGTGCTGTTCCTAAAAGGTCCACATTTATCAATGACAATCACATCATCTCCAGCTCGTGCTGCCACAGCACAATTACAAGAAGCTCTCTTAGCACAAGCACGGTAAAATGTTCTGATCTGTAGATAAATAAAAGTAATACAAGTTTCAGGTTATGGAGAAGTTTTTAAAGAAAAATAATGTAATTAAAGTACCATAAACATTATAGGTCTACTGTTATTTATTTTAGCTTGGTACCTCATACTGCAAAGTTGTATGTCTATAAAATACAAATTCTCCTTCCATAAAATTATGCATTAATCTGAAATAGTTTAAGAAAGGATGATAAAAAAATGTAAGGCATAATATTTATATGACATAGATTGACATCGTTATTTTGTGGAATGAGTTTAAAGGATAAACATTCAATCTTTAAAGTTATCACTATTCAGATTTCAGTATGCATCTGAACAAGCTCATGTGTTGCGTTTTTTTGAGAAACAAAAAATGAATAATGTATAAAACATTAACTCTTAAAAAAGAATGAAACAATTAAGAAATACTCAAACAAAAAACAATAGCTATTTTATAAAGTAGGATACTATTTGATAGTAGATGAATTAATTTTTTGTGATTATAATTGCTTATAATTAATTATTTTTGTTACTCACTTTCCATCAAAGGTTATAACATGAGGGTCATTCACAGAGGAACATAGGGCGTTGGTATCTTTGTCAAGAATGCTGACCTGAGCATAGAATAAGACAAACTATTTAAATACATAATGACAATATTTCCATTTTTGGCTCTAGTAAGAAACAAAACTCACAGAAAGAATTAAGCTAACCTTGATTACAGGGATAATCGTTGCTATCTCCAAATAATAAATGTAATATTTATTTTAATAATGAATGTAAATCTTTACTCAAAAAATGTTATCCACAATTTGCTTAAATTTGATTTTTTTGTATTTCATTAATGTTAAAATAGAAATGGTATTAAGTTTTCAATCTAAAAAAAACTGTTAAGGAACTTAAATGTATAAAAATAGTTTATCACCAGTACATAAAAAAATGGTAGAGTAAAGCTACTGTTATCATTAGCAATATTCAAGATAATTGCACAATTAATTTCTACCAAATAGATTTTTTTAATGACGACATTTGATTTACTGGTAATATAATTTTGACTTTTTCTACAATCTAAAAACAAAGTGAGAAGTATGCATGACAAAGTTCAAGTAAAACTATCTACTTACATGAGCAGCTAATTGCTGATAACTTTTAGTAGTACCATTAATCATATAGGCTTTTGTCAAATTCAAAGTTAGAACATGATCTCCATCATAAATGTGATCTATTGTTGCTTTTACATTTATAGTATAGATAGATTGCCAGTCTTCATTGGTTAACTGAATTCTACAAAGGCTTATATCATTGTTGTTTCTTCTGATATTAATGGCAGCTTGTGGAATAGTAGAACCTTAGCAATGAATATATAATATATTAATGATCAGATAAAAACCAAAAGAAAACATTGAGTAAAGTCAATTTTAAAATAAATAAAAATAAAGAAGCATGTTTTAGTTATTATTTAACTCTACCACCAGACCGCCTTACCCATTCTTCAGGAATCCCCAAAATGGTGCTATGCTCCTGTACCAAATATTGGGTACTTACATAGAACCAACCTATCATAATTAAACCACAAGTTTAGCCACTGTAAATATCTGCTCACATGTAAACTTTTTGTAGTTCAATGTTCTGAATATCTAAAGATTCACAATGTTAATTAACAAGCAGGTTTAAGGTATATGCACTTCACAAACCTAAATTTAATTGATATTTTGTGCAATTTACTTAAAAGTCAGAATTTTGTCAAGAATGAAGTTGAATTTTCATTCACAGAGATTGTTAGAGCTGAACTGGTATGAAAAATACTGAACTTTATTAGATCTAGAGCAAGATTAATAATAAGTAATGGGGGGAAAATTTCCTCAGAAACAAGGGACAGTTTGGTTTGGAGACTAAGTTCTGGTAGTGGTTTAAAATAAAAATAAAACAAAAGTTACATTCTGAAAGTTTCACCTCACATAGCTTTTCACCAATTTCTATGAGTAAAATAATTTCTATAAAGAAATAAAAATATTTAAGGGTCTACTTCTGATGCTGCTTACCATTAGGACAAAAGCTGTCAGCTGTGTCTGTAGTAGAAATTTCAATATTAATTTGGCATGATTCAGAACCAGGTCCCAAGTGTCGACATAAAACATATGGAGGGGCAGTAGCCTTCACCTTCACAGTATCCCCTATTGCACCTTCATCTAGAGTTAGATCTTTCCAGCTTGAAATCTTGAATGATGATGAGAACATTTATTAATAATTTTGAAACACTTAAAGCAGTATTGACTCATTAATGTTTGTTTGCTCACAGTTTAAGCTAGTTTAGTATTCTACCTCAATTTCCACTCTGTAGATGTCTGAGAAGATCAAGGGCCCTCTGATAGTTTCAGTTTCTCCTGATTTATAAACACTTACTGCACATTGGACCTGGGAATGATATTGTAAATATTTAATCATTATTACTTAGTATAAAAAATATTAATTCTTTTTATTCATACAATTTAGTTAGGACTTGCCTCATATATTATTTCTATTCAGACTTTAAAAAACATGTATAATGATAATATAGTAAATACTTAATTCATTAAAATAGATGTCTTATTTGTAAGTAATGAAAATAAGAACTAAATAGTCTAACTAATGTAATTATGTTAGTTAAGTATGCATAACACACAACTCTATCTTGCAAATATTTTTTAAATTACAACTCTCTAATACTTACAGTGTCATTGTACTGGAGTTTATTGCTAATATTTTTAGCCAGTGTAACTGAATCTTCATAGCTCCATAAACCATTGATGGCCCAGATCACATTATATTTTAAGAGAGGATCAGGCAGAGATTGAAAATTGCAGTTGAAGGTGTCATTGTTTGGTCCAACAAAAGAGGCAGTAACTAAAGGGGAAGTAACTAGATCCTTCTGTATTGATGATGATTCTGATTGTAAAAATGAAGGTATTTTCATTTCTTTATGTCAAAACATTTCCACTTATTTTTTCTTAAAAATTTAAACATAAATCAACTTTTTTTTGCACAATTATCAACTAATGTAAAAAAAATTGACACTTTAATATAATTTCAGTTTAAGAGAAATGATAATCAGGGGTTCTTATACTACTTTGAAAATGCATATACCTCCTCACCTCTTCACACACATACTTTCTAGTTTAAAAAAAAAAAAAAAAAAAAAAAAATCCGAAAAGGAAACTGCATACACTGTAAACATTTTGTTTTCCATATTATAGGTGTGTAATAAGTTAAAATGGGAATACTCTTTTCAATTTAGTGATTTATTTATATTAATCTTAGGAACTATCAAGGGTGTTGTAAACATATTAAGGAAAGAAGAAAAACATGAAAAAATACTTTAAAAAAACAACTTATATTATGTGTAAATGTATCAAATTAATTTGGATCAGTTGTGTAATTATATGCATAACCTAGCCAAAATAAATCTGTGCGCTTAGAAATATTTTTACCAATTGCTTTTGTTTAGTTTTTAGCTTTCTCAATGCACTATGATTGTATCACGTCTGGACCAGTTGTGAAAAGGGGAGGGAAGAAGGGGTATCTTGGTGAATGTTTACATGATCCTTTTTTTTAATGTATAAAAAACAAAGTTCACTCAGGGCTCAAGAGTACTTAAGGGAACTAAATAAACTTATCTGTCAAGTACACTTTCTATTCCTTGTTCAAGATAGCAAACAAAATAATTAATTACCAAGTTAATTAACTGATTGGTTAATGTTTTTATTGATTCTTTTGTTGTCAGGTAAAAGAAATAATTGTGCAAAATTTCAGCTTAATCCAAGATTGGATGTAGGAGAAATAATGTGTACAAACTTTTTAACACACAGAGAGACAGACAGGGTGAGTTGATACAAGCTTTGTAAAAACATTTTTAAAAAATATTTTGCATTATTGTATGAGATTTTCTGTAATAGCTTGTTATTTTGGCACATAGACCATATCGTTTAACAGGAAATGTTTACAATGATAACTTGTTAGAGCATACCATTTAAGCATTGATGGACTTCATGAACCCAGCCTGGAGCCAGCTTGCTTAATGTTACATTCTGTGTCACTGTAATGCAAATACCTCTCAAGTTCAAAAAGTTGACACCTGAACATTTGACATCATTCAAACACAGAGCATGACACGCTGATAATGTCCAAGTGTCATTAATTACTTTTAAAATGTTACCAGATGATATATCGCTTTCACTACTCCAATTTATTTCTTGTCCCTGACAAAAATCTGTAGAATATATGTACAAGTAACATCATAAAGTTAAAGAAAATTTTATCATTTTTGTTATTAGATGATTATTTATGAAATGTAATGATGAGATTATCATACATTTAAAATACTATTAACATTTTAGAAACTTCAAGCAACAGATAAATGTTTGACAAAATTTAAAAAAATAGTTAAATAGTAAAAAAAATGTTGATTTTTCTAATAGGGTAATAGGTAAAGCAGATGTGATATTTATTTCTAATTTTATTGTTAAAAAACTAATTACTATAATTATTTTTACAAAATTAAAGTAAAATGTAAAATGAAAATTCAAAAAGCACATTACCATTAGAGCAATATAAATCTTCATGGACAAATTCATTCATTGACAACAAATAATCTGGATATAATTTACTGCTGTATTTGAATACGCGACATTCCTTATTAGCAAAATTGTAATCATAGGATCGACATGGAAGATCTGAGTTTGCCAAGCAAGAATTTCTGCATGATATTTCATCCTTTCTGACATCAATAAGAGTATAGAGAAATGCTAAAGTAGAATTTGATGATCTGGTCCACTTAGAAGTAGAACCTAGGCAAGAATCTATGGAATATAATTTACACATATTTTTTTAATGCAATAAAAAAAAAACATTTTGAGTAATATTTTTTCTTATAATATACAATTGTTCATGTGGTTTTATTAAAACGATTATTACATTTTATAAGACAAAAATTATTTAACAGTAAACATTGGATACTAAATCTATTCTTTTTAGTAAATGCACTACAGTCATTAGCATAGACTATTCAAACATTAATAAATGCTGAATGAATGCGATGGGAATAGAACATTAGAGAATGGACAGGCCTGTCATTGAAACAGATTCTATGAAAGGCCAAAGAGAAATGGAGAAAGACAATCAACAGATCTTGTTTGGTGCCCCAATGGTCTAACAGGCTAAGGGACAGGTGAAGGTTTATTAAAAAGGAATGAAGCTAGATTTAGCATAAAAATTAGCTAAACAATGTTTCAATAATGGCTAAAATTCTGCTTTGCAAGCACAGTAGTCCCACATGATTAAATAATAATCTCCCTTCAAAATGTAAGTATAATAATTATGACTGAATTTTGCTAGATTGATAAATAAACAAGCAACAATTTAATAGCTAAAGAGCTTCCTTGAAGATATGAGTTAGTTTAAACCAGTACTTACCTGTACTTTTTGACCATTGAAGCACATTATTAGTGGCATTGCAAAACAAGGTGAGATTGTCTGGATTGAGATCTAAATGGTTAAAACATTGACCAGAAATATAACAGGTCGATGCCTGGGGGGAAAAAAATTCCATATAAAAATATCAAACATTTGTTGATTATCAAAACATAAATGATAGATCAAAAAAGAAAAAAAGCTTTTGCTAAAAACTATTGAAAATAAATACTATATTTTATCAATCTAATGGGCTTTTATTAAATGCATTCTGTACCTTATACAAAATTTCCAAATGAATTTTAAAAAAATTCTAAGCCAAGACTAAATATTCTGCAAAACGCTTGCCATTTGGCTACACTATCTCTTGGAACCATAAAGACAAGTATTATTTTTGAAGGAAAAAAATCTGGAAGTACTGTTACCATAATGCAAATAGTATGATTGTTGAAGTTGTGGATTTAGATTTTAAAAAATGTTTATTGCATGTATCATATATACTTATATTGTTTACATAATGGCCTACCTTTAATGAGCACTTTCCATTTGAGTAACATTGCATACACACTGGGTTGTATGTTATAAAAATTAGCGAGTTGTTTATCAGTCCTCTGGAGTTGTTGATACTAATGAGATAGTCACCTGGAGATGGCAAAGTGCATGAGATCTGACTGGAGCTGATGTAAACAGTGCTAGGTGCACTCAGTACATCTCCAGAAATATTGTACCCATTTTCATTGACCTGTTTAATTAGAAAAAAGTTTTATATTAGATAAATGAACATTTTATTTTATCTTAAACAAAAAGTCTATAAAACATTGAAAATAAAAAAATCAATTATGTACTTGAAAAACAATCTCTTTTTCCTAACAAAAAATGGTTTATAGCATGTGCCTACACGCTAGAAGTAAGAATAGAGAAACCTACATTTGAGACTGACTGCCTACACGCTAGAAGTAAGAATAGAGAAACCTACATTTGAGACTGACTGCCTACACGCTAGAAGTAAGAATAGAGAAACCTACATTTGAGACTGACTGCCTACAAGCTAGAAGTAAGAATAGAAAAACCTACATTTGAGACTGCCTACAAGCATAAGAATAGAGAAACCTACATTTGAGACTGACTTAACATAGATGTAGGAACTACTCCTCATCTTTTCTCACTAAAAAAAAGTACTTTTTGTAATTTTGTTTGGAAATATGGCAGCTAGTTTAGACATAAATAATACACATATAAAATAAAGCCATATTACAAAACATTTTTTAATTGTATATCCCATAAAAATGTCATTCCAAGTATGACATTAGTTTTGCAAGAATTTAGAACTACAAATTCTAATCTATTTTAAAGTTTAATCCTGATATTAATTTTTTTTAAGCTGTGTATATTAATAAGCTGCATCAATTTAATTTTAATTATCTAAATGCATCTTAAGATCAGAGAATGACAGCAAAAATAATCCAGTTTGGATTTAGTGTTTGTTCTGTTACATATACATGTTTTAAACTGAATTAAAGGTATTAACAGATTGTTTAATATTACCTCAATTTTTTGGTAAAGACACTTCACTTCAGTAGAAAAAAAGCCTCCAAAGACATTGACAGTTTGCATGTGTTGACACTCCTCTAAAAGAGAATTGCACAATTCTCTATCAAGTCTGAACAATGTAGGAGCAATGGAGCTACTGATAGAACAATCAGTCCCTGTGAATCCAGGGGAACAATCACAAGAACCTTACAAAAAAAAAAACAAAAAAAACTTATGAGTAACATATATTTACAAAAATAAGGTTATATTAAAACAATAAATCTGAAAAAAGTTTAATAAAAGTTAAATCCTTATTCTGTGACATTTTTTTTTACCTTAGAAAAAGATAGACATAGTAACTTTACAAGTAACAGTATCATCAGATTTTAAGACAATGAACTTAAAATGGAGATGGCAAACAGAACATTATTCATATACTTTTTTGTAGGTCTCAACATTTTATCTCAAATTAATTTAACTTGTTTAACAGAAACTAATTCAAGAATGTGTAATCTTATTTTTTTTTAAACTGTTTTGGTCTTTATTATAAAGAACTTGTAGTTTCAACATCATATCTCTTTATTCTTTTTATACAAAATTAAACCAAAGTAATTCATTTAATGAAAAATTTTTTTTTACCTTCAATACAAAATCCTTGATGGGAACAGCTATTTGCACACATAACATTAAGAACTGATTCTGGTACTGCTGTTTGACCATAAGAAGCCTCACATCTCTCTACAAAAACCTGGACAAGAGTCTGGCTATAGCCTCTTAAACCTGAATGCTGTGTAAAAAAATGCATTTAAAAGTATTAACTTTGTTCAGCAGTTAAAAGTATAAACTTTGTTACTTTGTTTAGATAAACAAACTGTATTTAGGCACTGGTTGAAATCATTTTATAAACACATTTTATTAGCTCAATTTATAAGAATACGTTCATATGATTGCAAAGGAAGCACTGAATGCTGAAGCAAAAGAAGAATTTAGATCTTGTGAGTAAATGCTATAGAAAATTACTGACTATACAATAGTTTCTACAATACTGGATGTAGAAAAAATGATTCTGTCATGCTATAGGTCCATTATTTGGAAGGCACAAAAGAGGAACTGTCTACATTGAGGAATTAGCAGGGATACATTGTTAGGCATGATTTACATGCCAAGATTATCCTTCAATATACTTTATACAGATTCTGTAAATATAGCCTTTAGAAATAAAAAAGGAGTTCGACACTGTGACAATAAGTACCAGCCAGTCTCTTAATTATAAAGTGTGGACAGGTTCTATTAGGACTGGAGAATGTAATAATACAACATACATACCATAATGTCCAGCACACAGTTATTAAAGTCTGCATCCTCTAATAAATTGAGTGGACATTGATCTCTAGCAATACTAGAATTAACTTCTTTTTCACACTCAGATCTTGCTGTTGTAGTGTTCCAAGCTGCTGTAGCCTTTAAATGAACAGTAAGAATGACTAATTAATTTCAATAAACGCCTATCTTTAAAATCATCATTGATTTGTTTTCATGAGGTGAGAAACAAGTATGTGACAACTTAATCACAAAACAAAAACTGTATATCATATCATTTTGTGACAACTTAATCACAAAACAAAAACTGTGTATCATATAATTTTGTTCACAATTTTTTTGTATAGTTTTGTTGTTGATGAATCCCTCAT
The DNA here is from genome assembly GCA_036873155.1 of Biomphalaria sudanica. Classification (NCBI taxonomy): domain Eukaryota; kingdom Metazoa; phylum Mollusca; class Gastropoda; family Planorbidae; genus Biomphalaria; species Biomphalaria sudanica. The sequence continues at coordinate 362,780 of JAZGLO010000534.1, read as the reverse complement.
GTATTGTAATCCTTTTCAAACCAGCCATGGCTTATATAAGTTATTCTGTGGCATTTTACGTCTCGAGAGACGATCTTTTCCCTTTGCAACTTCTTGTGTGACTAAAGAGGCCAATCCTTGATACACAGCTGCGATCGCAGGTTGGGCATATATAATCACTAGGCGCCGTTGCATTTTCACCCTTCTTTCTGCTTCTGTTGTGTATGGCATCTGCAATCTTTGACCCGTCCTTTATGCTCTCTCTCCATGAGGATCTGTCCAGTGCCACCTCTTCCCAGTTGCCAGTGTCGATTTTGAAGAGCTTCATGTCGCGTTTGCATACATCCGTATAACGTAAAAGTGGGCGACCAGCGGCTCTCCTGCCTTCTATCAGATCGCCATACAGGATGTCCTGTCGAAGTCGACCTTCTGGCATTCTACGAACGTGGCCAAGCCAGCCAAGGCGTCTGCTGCTGATAACAGAGCGGATGTCCTGGCACCCTGCTCTTTGTAGCACTTCCTCATTGGTTATCTTATCTTGCCACCTTATTTTAAAGATCCGCCTTAGGCATCGGAGGTGGAAAACATTCAGCTTTTTTTCCTGCCATGAGTAGGTTGACCATGTTTCACTTCCGTACAGCAAGGTGCTCAACACACAGGTCTGGTAGACTAGGGCTTTAGTACTGTTAGTCAGCAATATGTTGTCCCAGACTCTTTTCTGCAGCCGTGACATGGTGGCCATTGCCTTGGCTATCCTGTTGTTTATGTCTTTATCCAGTAGAGTGTTGTTGGATATGATGGAGCCAAGGTAACAAAAGTGATCAACAATTTCTAGTGGTTGGCCATTAATGCTTACTTGAGGTGCAGTGTTTGTGTTTTGGACAAGTATCTTAGTCTTGCTTTGACTGATGTTTAAGCCGAACTTCTGGCAAGCAGCAGATAATTTGTCAACCAGGCACTGTAGCTGAATATCAGAATCAGCCACAATAGCTGCATCATCAGCATACAGGAGTTCCCTGACGAGTAGCTTCCTAACCTTGGTTTTTGCCCGCAGCCTTGAAACATTAAATAGTTTTCCAGAGGATCTTGTATGGAGAAACACACCTTCGTTTATGTCGTTGTACGCATAATGCAGTAGACAGGAGAAGAATATGCCAAACAGAGTAGGTGCGAGCACACATCCCTGCTTGACACCACTGCAAACCTAGTGTAAAAGTGTAAAAAAAACTACACCATCCAGAATGCGAGTTTTTTGGATTTTTTTTTAATGATTGTAATGATTACCATAATCTTTATATGGTGTTGTGGGTAAAAATAAAACAACAGTACACTAGGTTAGATCTTGATGAAAGTGTGGAAGAAAAATCTGTAATAAAAAGCTCCTTCTAATGACTTCTTAATTAAAAATCCAAATCTCTGTATTGAAAAAAATGTATACATGCAATTTCTTACATTTTATTTAATATTTTGAGAAAACAGCATCTGATCCTTTATTCCATCTATTTTCTTTAAAACCATAAATCATTTTGCAAGGTCAATGTGGTGGTCTTCTAAAAACATTTTTATTACTCTTATCCATTTTAAAAAACTATTGATTTTTGTATTTCTTTTAATATAATAAGGACTAGTCTTCTTCATTCTGAAGTTCAACAAAATCTCTATCCAAATTTTATCAGGATTTGCCAAAAAACTGATAAAATGAAACTTTTAAATAATATTATTTTTTTATTGGGATAACTCATCTACAAGTCTTACATTTATTTTCAAATAAATGAAAGATAAATAAAATTATTCTTACATTGTTTGATGTAGCTGACTTCGATAATGTAAATTCTGGCAAAGTGTCACCTATCACACAATTACCAGGCATCTCAGATAACTCATGGAGAATTTCTGTGATGTCTGCATCTAAGCGAGAAAAGGTTGACAAAGTTATGAAGTCATGAATAATACTTCACTTCTAAATTCATACTGTCAATATAATTATAACCTATTTATTTCATTTCAACTTAGCAGCTAAAGGTAATAAAAAGTAAGTAACATTCTCCTTTCAGATCATGCAGCCTATAAGGCAGATAATGTAAAGGTCATCTGTTTCTGTGGCCCACAGTTAAAGAGGGTGACGTGGTCAGCACAACCACCAAACTTTTCCCCAACTAAAGTCAGGTACCCATTAGAGCTGGGTGGACTCAGAGGCCCCCTAAAATTCCTAAAATTAAAAATCTCAGTCTTCATCAGGATCTGAACCCGGGACTCCTGGTTCAGAAGCCAAGTGCTTTACCATTCAGCCACCATGCCTCCCTAAGAGCAATAGTTGCATAACAATTATTATATATGCCAATTTAGAATTAGAATTTTTAGAATTACACTGTAATTACAAACTTACATGTATTGTTTAATTTAGTTCCATTTACTTCGATATCAGTGACTGACACTAATCAAACCCACTATGGTTACAATTTTTTTTTTACTTTAAGATGTTCAGATGAAAAAAAAACTTTCACTGTTCAAATAGAGACATCTTTTCAAACTAATGTTAAAAGAATACAACTTTTGTCCCTCTGGCTGCATGAATAACATTGTTGAAGAGAGCATGCAAAGAAGATGTATAGAGATGACATACAATCTTAAAATAAAATAAAAAAAAAAAAAAAAACTCATGGATCTCAATATGGGAGCCTACATCGCTCCTTTAGGTCCCCAGATTTTAAGGGAGGCTAAAATGAAAATTTTGCCACCCAGAAAAGTTTGAGAAACACTGTCTTACTGTGTTTTATTTCAAGTCATTGTATAAATAACTTGTATTTGGAACATTTACTTTGTATTAAACTCAAGAAAAATATTCAGTGCTGTGTTGCTTCATTTCGTACCAGTTGGATCAATGTGTTTCCACGTATGTCAAATGATTGTGGAGACAATGCACTTCTCTCCAAAATACAATCGCGATAATCATGATAAACTTTTTCTGAACATTGAAAAAGTTACACTGTCAATGACTTTTGTATTTCGAGTCTTTTTTTTTATTCAGATTATTCTTTAACTTACAATAATACACAAGACAAACAAGTTAAAAATCCACGTCCAGACCATAGAACACTTGAGCAGTCAAGTTTATTGATGAATTGTATAGGCCTATATATCATAATCATTTACACTACCTGCCACAGTTCATCAGTTATAAATTCATTGTCGCAAATATGAGCATAAGCAAGTAGTCAGAACGAGATCAGCTTTTTATGTTCATCACTAAGAACCAGTTTTCAGATTTCTGAATGCACACAAATCTGTACATAGTGTGGTTCTTAGTTATACTTGTGGGATATAGCAACGGTGCGAATTTAAAAGGAAAAAAAAAAAGGAATGGTCTACAGAAATAGATTGAAATCAAAGGGCACATTTAATTTTAGTGTTCAGCTTAGTCTTAATGAATTTTTTTCTAGAAATTAAAAGGGGCGGGGGGGACTTATTGCAGCCACAATCCTCGCATTGGCCCTGCTGGTATGACCCTAGCATAGAGAAAAGGGCTGAGGTAGTCTTAGATAAGTGAAAGAAGCCATGTCTGGAAAACCAAAGGCAGAAGCAGGGCAGGCCTTAGATAATTGGAGGCTCTCTAGGCAAAGTAAATTTGATGGCCCCAAATGAAATAGAAAAATAAAAAATAAATAGCAAAAAGATCAAATTAAGCAATTTATTTAAAACATAGTGTACTCCAACAATAAACTGGGCAAAAGTTAAATCTATTTCTTCTCTAAAAAAATTGCTTTGAGTCCTGTGTGAGGCCCGCACCAATCTAATGCCCTAGGTGGCTGCCTAGTTTGCCTATACCTAGGCCAGCCCTAGTAGAAGAACTTCAATGCATGAACCATGACAAAGTTTGCTCCTGAACAAAAGGCATATATACTATTATCATATACTATACTCATTCACTTATCAGCATTCTTGATAAAGGCTATAGATCTATATGTTATTTATTTGTAGAACAAAACAGAATCCAGATATAAATGCAAAAGAAAAGCAAGGGACAATACCTTTATAATATTCTGACATCATGTCACATGTTAAATATGCACCAAAAGTCTTTGTGGTCCCTGTTATCTTTGGTGGACACTGTGATAAGCTGTCATAAGTGAATGTATCCAAAGATAATCCTTCTGGACAGCGACCATGGTAATAACTTTTTGTTTTATCACCAGTAATTCTGAAAGTTAAATATGAACTTAAATGAAGGGCTTACAAAGATGTTATTATTTATTTAAAAAAATTTAACATTAGATAGATCTATATTTTATCAAAATATCTTGATCATGCTTCCAAATTTAATGGACCTGATTTATGATAGATTTACCTGTACAGTCTACATGAGTATTGCTCTTTTCATGTGTAATAGTACTAATTGACAAGACCCTAGGCCCTAGTCTGTCTAATCATGCTTAGTCATGCTAGCTAAGCCTACTAGCTAGACAAGTAGGCCTATCTAGATCTATACTTATAGATTCTAGAGATCTAAGTCTAATGCCATGGAAGTCAATGACATTGTCATGGGAGTCTAAATTTATTCATTTATTGCATTTGGCGTGTTGCTCTTAAATTAAAATTTCGACTGAAGATTTCCTTTCCTATAGATCTAGATCCTACTTATAAGTTATATATCTAGATTCTATGTGAATGGATCCACTTTACTCCTCTTTTTAGAGCTAGAAGTAGAGTAGATCTAGATCTATATAGACTCTAGTTCTAGAGAGCTTAGACTCTAGATCCATATATTTTATAGTATAGATATTAGATCTAATGATCTATCGATTATCGAGTCTTACATCTAGTCTTCAGACTCATACATCTGCATCACCGTGACAGTGATCAGTCACAGTGCATGTTATCATTTCATTTCTATAATCTATGAAAAATAATCTCTCTATGGCCTATTACATATTAATCTAGTAGTCACAGGCCGGCTTAGCCTTAGGTAGGCTCATTATTAATTGGAGCCTTGCCCTAGGCGAAATAAATTTGGTGGCCCGGAATGAAATAGAAAACAATAGATATATCTAGAATCTGGGGTCAAGTTCAATGTTTCTCAAACTAGATCTAGAATCTAGATCTATGTTCTGTGAAACCCTAGTATTTGCAAGATTCCATTCTTTTATAAATAAAAAAATAATGCCTCTATTCAACTCATTTGCCTTATAGATCTAATTCATGGAACCTGGGTGGGCTTAAAAAAAACATTAACCTGGTCACAAATCTCGGAAATAGATTGTTTTGAATAGCGTTTGTAATTTATAAGATAAGTAGCCTAGCTGAGTCTAGACAAGATGAGTAGATCTTTAAAATTAAATTAGATAAGCCCATTTAAACTACACACGTTCGAATCCTTTAAAAGGAAAATTTAATCACAGATTCTAGTGTCAACTTTCGAATTTACTTTAGATGTCTAACTGGTCGTGTGGTATGCTTCTGGGCTGTCATCTCGATAGTTCTGGTTTCAAACCCTGCCCGCCGCCAGGAACATCAGAAACGTGAAAAACAAACACAACATTGATTTGTTTACCTCCAACTGTTTACGTCAGCGGTAGTAAAATTCCTATCACGAGATCCCGGCCCAAAAGATCCACAAAGACCTGCAAAACAATAAGTTAAATCATTAATATTAGAATCAAGTAGATCTGTATTCGAAGATGCTAAAAAGAAACCTGTTAGTCAGAGCTCATAGGAACGATCAAGGCACAGATAAGAGAAATAAACTCTTCAATCAGAGGCTCTTTTCTCATACTGTGGAGGAAGTTTCATGCACGGAATTCCACACGACACACAGGCCTATAATTCGTTTGCGAGAATAATAAACAACTGCAAAAAGAAACATGTTATGTCTTCTTAATATAGCTTAGATGGTAGTGTTACAGCTTACGATCTACTGATATAAATTGTAATCAATTTTTTTTTTATTACTGTTGTCTTTCTATATTACAATAACCCCACTAATATACAATTGAACTTAATGTGCAGTATTTTCCTTTTTACACTCGTGCATAATGTTCCGGAACTGTGAAACTATCTTACTAGTTTGTTACCTTGTGACTGCTGTCAAATTACAGTCAGTCAAAATCGACCAGTAATTATACTTGTTTAGTTTCCCCCCACCCAAAATATAATGCTTGTTCACTGGATGAGACAATATATGTTCCGGAAGTTAAATGTCGGGACGAGCGAAACATGCCTTTTTGGAGCATCACCAGAGAATGCTGACCATGTTCCATACTAAATCAGAGACCCGAACAGGACTCTGGCCCCAAAGCCCTCCTATAGAACCAAAACTTCGAAGAACTGCCTGATCTGGAAAACATTGCGCGGTTCATCTTAGATATAAAAATACTGATCTGAACTCTCCAACATGTTAAATGAGAACAAAGAAGAAGAAGAAAGGATGTATGTGTACCCAAATAGTATGAACAGCAGCACATTTTTTAAAGTGTTGACATGCAGATTCTGGCACTCAAAGGACTCCGGTGGAAGTACTGACTGGAAATTCTCTTTGCTCGGAGTTATGTCCTCTGGAACTAAATCGGCTTCTGGGCTAAATGGTGAGCTAATGGTATTGAAAACTGGTTCTTGTCGTCTTAAAATTTGCTTTTATAAATTGCAAAATTAAGGAATCTAAATAAGTGTTATACTTTTAATCATTTCACTAGAAATAATTTCACCTTTCAGCAAAGGAAAATGACAAAACCTGTTTTCTTTTGATTGCTTGTAGAAATAGGAAGGCCTTGTTTGAAAAGATTAAACATTCATTTACATTTCATATGCAAAAACTCATTGCAATGGCAATTATGAAACATGAAATCTGTCTTCCACACTTCATTAGAAATATTGGTAACAAGGTCACAGTCAATGTCCTTCAAGTAACATAATAAATTCTACCTTGAGATTTTAAAGTGTTCTCGTTTACCTTGCCCATGCTAGGATAGCGGATATATAGGTTTACTGTGTTCTTAATCGAAACTACCTGTGGTTAATACACCCTAGCTCTAATGAATTTGATTGCTACGATATCCCCACTGATAAAGTTTAAATTCTATGCAGGTTTGTGCAAACTTTCCTGTTTAAAGTTTATGGTTGGGGTATTTAAAAAAAAAAAAACATTTTACTGTCAGTTGTCACCCTTGCCATCTTATTCCAAGCATACTCAACATTCAACACAGTTCTTCATAGCATTGAATAAAACTGATTAGAGATTGTGTCTTGAATTGAGTGTATTGATGTATAGCCAATAAGCATAGTCTTCGTTTGCTTGAAACTTGAAACTCTCTCCGATTTCAAACAGATTATCTAATGTGTTGCGGCAGTTGAATACATCAGCCCGCTAAGTGTGACAGCGGCAGTGAAAATGTTTACGAAAACCTTTGAACACTTGTATTTTTAGAGTACAAGTCTCTCAGATCTTATGATGTCAACACAGGTGTGGTGGTAGACAGGATTGTTTTAGCCTTGCCTTGCACACCTCCATCCAAGTTAGTGAAGAAGGTGCGCTCTAGGTATTACCTTGCTAAAAAAGTAACTTCATATTATTTTTGCCTTGCCTTGCACACCTGCATTCAAGTTAGTGAAGAAGGTGCGCTCTAGGTATTACCTTGCTAAAAAAGTAACTTCATATTATTTTTGCCTTGCCTTGCACACCTCCATTCAAGTTAGTGAAGAAGGTGCGCTCTAGGTATTACCTTGCTAGAAAAGTAACTTCATATTGTTTTAGCCTTGCCTTGCACACCTCCATTCAAGTTAGTGAAGAAGGTGCGCTCTAGGTATTACCTTGCTAGAAAAGTAACTTCATATTGTTTTAGCCTTGCCTTGCACACCTCCATTCAAGTTAGTGAAGAAGGTGCGCTCTAGGTATTACCTTGCTAGAAAAGTAACTTCATATTGTTTTAGCCTTGCCTTGCACACCTCCATTCAAGTTAGTGAAGAAGGTGCGCTCTAGGTATTACCTTGCTAGAAACTCGACTTAAAATGGATGTCAGTATTAGAGAAACAAGGGAGTTCTGCCAAAGACTAGATGCTTATGAAGAAGCTTTGCTAAAGACATATCTTGTTCTTGTCCTCTTTAAGCTGCCTCTCTTAGATTTGTTGCAATATCAAATACTAGCAACATAGGTCTGCTGCAAAGCTAATGAGAAACACTGTGCTGCTTTCTGAGACAACGGATACTTGTTACGGCTACGTGAAACGTTGTTTGAACACTTAGTATTTGGTTAAATAAAGACAGTTCATGAATTGTAACAGGAACGCATTAAAAATGAACATTTCAAGGTCTCTTTAAAACCTATACGGAATACGATAATAAAAAAAGTTCCGTGTTAGTAAACAAACAAAAAAAGAATAAACTGTAGGTCTATAGCCAATATCATGTAGGTCAAACATGGACATCAAACAGGTTCAACAAATATTTAAATAAAAAGTATAACTGGACTGATGCAAATGCTCCGGTTCTGACAAAAAAAAAAACACTTCACTATTTATCGTGTTTAGAAAGAGAACTTTTTTTTTCACTTTCGAGATAACCAAAAGTTACCAAACCATTTACTCAAATACTGATAGAGGACTAAGTTATTTCCGAAAGGTGATTAGTTGTCTGTATAAATAATATTTCAAAGAACTTTACCTGTAGTTGAATTCACGTCTGCTACACTTGGATAAATCCAAATATTTATGGAGTCAAAAAAGTTTTTTTGTATCACCACTCGGCCACCTGTTGGCAAAATGACCTGAATAGACACAGATTAAGCTTTGTTTTAAAATGCAATTATACTATTTGACAACGTATTTATTCACTATTTATTATCGTATTCAACTTATAAGTAATGCACTAGATGACACCTTTCACTTCTGAACAAATTAGAATGAAAATTGTGTGTGCGCCATTGACATTGATTTATCAAATCAATGCCCATAAAAACAATACAAATTATGACAACAGCCAACAGGGCTTTGAAAGGGATATCAGTATTGGAGGCGAAAAACTGACAAGTGTCAGTAGTTTTAAATACCTCTGGCCAGAATTGCACAGTCCACAGCAGCACTTGCAAAACTCAAAACAATCAGGAAAGACAAATGCATAGCCCTCGACACTAAAATGAGACTGATGCGCTCCTAAGTCGTGGCCACAATCTTATTTGATTTCGAATTGTGTACGCTGACTGCAGAACTAGAGTATCCTAGCAATGGAATAGAGATGCTACAGAAATATCCTACATATCACATATAAAGACCTAATCACAAACAAAAAAGATTAGAAATAAGATTATAATGGCTATTGGGTCCCACAATGACCTGCTGACTACTCTCAAAAACGGCAAACAAAAACTTTATTACCAGATCACAAAGTCCTCAAGGCTTGCCAAGATCTTCCTTTAGAGAATACTCTACCAGAACAAAAGAAGCACACAAAGTCCTCAAGGCTTGCCAAGATCTTCCTTTAGGGAATACTCTACCAGAACAAAAGAAACACACAAAGTCCTCAAGGCTTGCCAAGATCTTCCTTTAGAGAATACTCTACCAGAACAAAAGAAGCACACAAAGTCCTCAAGGCTTGCCAAGATCTTCCTTTAGAGAATACTCTACCAGAACAAAAGAAGCACACAAAGTCCTCAAGGCTTGCCAAGATCTTCCTTTAGGGAATACTCTACCAGAACAAAAGAAGCACACAAAGTCCTCAAGGCTTGCCAAGATCTTCCTTTAGGGAATACTCTACCAGAACAAAAGAAGCACACAAAGTCCTCAAGGCTTGCCAAGATCTTCCTTTAGAGAATACTCTACCAGAACAAAAGAAGCACACAAAGTCCTCAAGGCTTGCCAAGATCTTCCTTTAGAGAATACTACCAGGACAAAAGAAGCACACTAAAAAAGCGATGGGAAGACAAACAAAACAAAAAAAAAGGACGAGCCTGTTATTGGCAGATGGCAACTAAAAAACAACAACAGAGGAATGGAGAAAGACGGTCAACAGATCATGTGCGGGGTCCCAATGGTTCAACAGAATAGGTGTTAGATGAGGGTGTTCCATTGTTTAAAGATTAAGGATTAAGCTTATTGAAGCATAATCACTAGCCTATGTATTATAGTAACTATTAGATTTAGGTGTGTGCAAAGTGTATGCTTTCACAGGGCTTCGAGCCTGAAAGCGATCTCGCAAGTTTTGTTTTCCTAAATCATCCAGTAAAATGACAGGAGAAGCAAATTATTGGGCCTCAAATGACGATTTGGTAGGACCTCAAGATACCAAAGTTGGTATACTAATGATTCTTTAACCTATCAGTATAAATACTTGACACATTTCAGTTGCCTACATCAAACTGTCTGCCTCCATCATAACGCCTGACGTAAAATTGGTCAGAAGTTTTTCCTCTGAATAATTTTGGTTCAAGTTCTTCTCCAGGCTGGCAACCTTTCAGTAGTACTACATCTTCATTGATCCTAACAGCCACAGCACATGTGCAACTCCTCTGACTTGGAGTGTTAAATGCACATTCTCGGTTGAATATGCGAACCTAAGATTAGATATAAAACAATAATGTAAAAATAAAAAACATAAAAATACTTTTTAAAAAAAGAAGCTTGTGTTAAGTGTAATAGTATCAATTAGTTTGGATCAGTCATGTAATTGACCGAATGATTGACCCAGACATAATAAATTTGTGTGAAAAAAAAATAGTCATAACTAAATAAAACTGAAATTTTAACTAAACTTATATTTATTAATACGAAGATTAAATATGCTCAAAATGAGAAAAACATATACAAAAGGAATTACTGGTACAATAAGTTGTTTTAATAAAAGGGAAATAACTTTGCTCCTATTTTTAGATTAAAATGCAACAAACCTCATAAGGATATAATGTATGTTTGTAGAAAACAAACTCCCCAGTCTCGTTGTTATCATAACGGCTGCAGAGATTAAAAATAACAATAGTTGACTATTCATTAACAATGGAAACAGTATCACGAGATTTTGTTTAAAATTGCATTGCTTTCTCTCAAGCTACATTTCAATCGTGTTTGTACATGAAAACGTTGCCATACCGTATGTATCTTCTTAATGCACAAGAATAGTAGTACGTCCTTTAAATTGATTTAGCAGGTCGATTGCTAATGATCCCCACAATCTTTCTACATTTCAAATTAAGGTTAATGAAATTCGAGGTTATTTATACGTACTTGAATTAAATTTCTTTCTTGAAGATAGATCTATAATTTTTTTAATTTAGTATTTTGTAAATATCAATTTAAAAGTTTGAACTCTATAGGAATTAAAACATTTTGTATGTTTTAAAATAGTATTAGTAAAAAGAAAGAGTACGTTAAATGCTAACATTATATTTGACCTTAAAAATTCTAAGTTTAGTAATACGTTCATAAATTAAAAATAGATGACATCTTTTCCAACGCTTACTGAGCCTATACCTTTGAAGAAATGACTTTCGGTTTTTATTATAGTAGTACAACGACATAGATGAGAGCTTTATATGTGTTTTAAGAAGAAAATTTTGCATTTTATTCCAAATGCCACAATATTACTAAAATGATTTTTAAATTTAATCAATTAAAAAAATTTTAACAGACAAATTTTTGTTCTATTTATTGTAATAAAATTTAGATTTGGGGGTATAGTACATTTAAATTGTAAAAAAATATTAATTTTTTTTTAATTTATATAAATAGAAAAAAGTACAATTTTAAAGTAAAGGTAATACACTTTGTACCGAAAAGTTTTATAAGTCTTCTTCAAATAAATGTCTTCTTTGCAAGGCCTATCACATGACTTTCGTTGAGAAGTTAAAGGGCCTTGGTCGTCGTGCTGCTCCTGAACTATTGACCATAAAGAATGAAATGACCTTAACATCATCTGCCCTATAGATCGCTAAGTCTGAAAGGAGAATTTTACTTTACGCATGAGGTCAAATACTCAATTACTTGCAAACCTTGTTGGACTATCCGCATCTTAGGGATTACACACACAACAGAACAGTAAGTCCACTTATTTGACGGTAATTTAATATCCTTACGTTCAGTAAAACTAATGATGTCAAGATTATTTCATATTTTAGCAAACCCTCAATTAGGTATCGACCCACCAAGCATTACGCGAATGCTCATATAGCCAGTCCGCCCCTGGTAATGCCTATTTTTTTTAACAAACAGGATTACATTAGTTTTTATGTGTATATATATAGTTTCTGAGATCTAAAAGTGACATACGGAGAGATTACATTGAACTAGTTTACAGCTTTTTCCCCCTCTAAAAATGTGCACCCCATTAACTTTTTATAGCGCCAGACATAATGAACAATTCTTTGCGTATCAATCGTGTTGGCTGCATGTTAATTGTGAATGTGGTAGCTAAAGGTGTTAGCTGTAAGAGTGTGTTGTAGATATGAGTGTATTCGATGTGAGTGTGTGAGAGTGTCTAGTCAAAACATGTTTTTATGCCAATCAGCTTACCTGCCCTGAAAAGTTCGTAAGTGAGAGATACCAGTAGACTCACAAACAGAAGTTTGTCTTTCGAAAGTCGCGTTGACCTGTCAAAGCAAAGTCATAATGTAAAGCTCTCTAATAAAACCTTTGTTACATGGCTTTTATACTTTTATGTTTTTTTTTAACATTGGCGTGTCAGGGAATTAAAAAAATCTGTAGGTATTCAACTATCTGTTAAAGTCAGCTCAGCATTTTTTTTTTCGTAAAAGTTTTCTTCTGTAAGGAATTGAGCCTGGCTGGCTGCTATTTCGATATATCTTAATCGTTAAATGTATATATTGGTATTAATGTAGCCTTAATTAAAAATAATAATCTCTCTTTCAAAGCTAGAAATAACAGAGATGACTTGGGTGTTTGATACTGAGCAAGGAGCTAATATCACTGGTGGTGTGGTATACACTTTGGACTGTCGTCTCGATGGTCCCGGGTTCGAAGCATGCCTTCCTCCTTCAGAACTTACAAAACAATACTAAATACAGTAATCTAGTTTGGGTGGAGTAGTTGAGGTTTTAACCGGAAGGCTTTATTTCAATGATCATGTTTAAACTTCATGTGAGTGAGAGCTTAAGACGTCCAAATCTTCTCTTTCAAAAGTCCTAGACAAAAACCTGGGGTTCAGCACAATGCGCGTATGTCACCATAAAAGTCAAGCGCATACGACTTCCCAGGACTGTCAATAAGTAATTTAACAAGTTTGGGACAGTAAAAAAGACAAAGAAAGACATTGAGTTTGGTCCGACAATGCAATGGCACAATGACCCGTCCTTCACTGTGATCAGTCCTGACTTCGATAATAGTTCAATGTTATTAATTATTTTAAAGAGTTGAAAATAGGTACTATCTTAAAAGTAGAGTTAAAAGTTTAAGCCTCTTACCCCGATTGTTTTATTGTAATTGCCTAATGTATTGTCCAGCTTAGCTTCAACTTTAATAGTACTGTAGTAAGGTCCATTGAGGTGCACACCAGAGTTTAAAGTGACAGCTATAAACTGCTCGAGGTTCCAGTTGTTATTAGTCAACAGAACTTCACAGTTGACAGCATCATTTTTTTTGGCCTTTACGTTGTTTGAAAAGAGTAGGTGGGGAAGTATTAGCTTGTCCTTCTCTTGGCAACTGAAACATTGTTTCTCGTTAGTTATTAAATGGCAGGTTAATGTAAGGCTCTAATAACATAATGGAAGGGTCCCGGATTGCACATTTGGAATACACAATAGTAGTAGAAAGAAGGGTGAAACTGCAACGGTGCCTGGTGATTACAGATGCCCGATCTGTGACCGCAGCTGTGTATCAAGGATTGGCCTCTTTAGTCGAGACCATTCTTTATAGAAGGCCTCAACACTTACCTGTAACGTCACAACCTATGTGCAGTTAGACCAATAACTCGTTGCCACGTCACATTTTTGTACGGCGTGGCAACAAGCTAATTGGTCTAAACTCCCCACAGGTTGTGACGTTGTAGGTCAGTGTTGAGGCCTTCTATAACGATGTAGGCACACAAGAAGTTGCAAAGGGAAAAGACCTTTTCACGAGACGTAAAATGCCGCATAGCAGATTACACTGAAGACAATCTGAAAGGTTATGAGTTAGGCTAAGTGGTTTTAAGTCAAATTATTAGGCTATGTTACTATTTTAATTAATAATTCTTTTACAAAAAAAAAAACAAAAAAAAAACACATTTGTTTTTAATCACATATACTTTTTAAGATGTTCACAATACCAGTAGCACACAAAGGACACCAAATTGAACTTCAATGTTGCCTACTATCAGTAAGGAATATTCTCTTTTAAATGTGTCCTACGAAAGTGATTTCTTGAACTCTATCTGAAGCGCAAATAGTTATTCATCGTTCAGGGGTCTGGTCTAAATTGGGTAGCTATACAGAATGAGAATGAAAAGGGAGACAAGCGCGGTAATAATTTTAATTACCAATGCACGGGACTTTTTTGTGACGGTACGCACCGCTACGGCGTACCGGCACCTTTTTCAATGTGGGGGAAAATTATTACTTTCCTTGTATTTTAACGTTTATTATTAATATATCAGTAGTTAAAAGTTGGGCAATCCATCACTGAGTACCGGCACCTATTTTTTGTTTTACAAACACTGCCAATGTATATTGTAGAAGCTGCTACAAATTCTGTAAACACACTATGTTAGTGTCTATCACTTGGATTTAAAGGGACAAAAGAATAATGTAGGTCTTTCGGTACTTTAAAAGTAGACGCCTAAACGAAGACAAATACTTTTTCAAAATCTATTTTACTTACATCGTTGCATTGTTGTCGTACGAAGTAGCTACGATAGTGATGTCGCAATCTAGTTGTTGTCCTGCTGTGGTGCATAGCAGATAGGGTGGGGCAGTGGCGTGAACCTTGACATACGTTGTCTCTCCTTCCCTGAGAACTAAAGACTCTGTATTTGTTATCTGCAAACAAGAGGGGGGGGGGAAGCATAAATTAGTTAATATCAAAGGTTTGTTAAAGTGTATTTGAGTTTAAAAATTCTTCAAAAATGTTGTTCGAATTTGATTCTCAGCCCTTACTTTCTATATTATCCTTTATAAGATCCTATTTTTCGGAAAATATATTTTTATTAACAAACTGTTGCAACTGTCACACCTATACAAGAATAATTGGTACATTTTGGTTTTGTTATATAGCCTGCCAATCACCTACTGGTTGGACCAAAGACACTTTGTTGGGTCTAAACGTGTTTGCGTGTATGTACGGGGGTGTGTGGCTTTTGACTTCATATGTGAAGTTAATAATTGCAATAATGCAGAACATTTTAAATAGTAGCCTTTAGCTGTTGGTCGTTGAGCTGGCTGTATGACACCGATGCGAACCGTTGACAGCTGATACCAAAGACCTTTAAAGGCACAGATCTTGTGCTTTACCGTCTATACCTGACCTCTATGTAGATGGAGGCCACTACAGTAGTCTTCAACTTCAAGGGGAACTTTGTCACAAAGACACTTCGGTTTAAAATTACTGTTAAAACTCTCCCGGCTCGTCCTAAACAAGTAGTTTAAACTACGTGCAAATGTTAAGGATTCTTGACTTAACATTGTAGTCCACAAAATGTAGCCTACAATACTTCCATACGAGAGTACTAAACTTTTTTTTTTATTCAACTCTTTAATAAAGTCTTGAAATCAGTTAACTATTTGACTGCAGATTCTAATAGCTGTAACATTCCAGACCTTTTATATATCATAAACCTTATCACGATTGTGTGTGTGTGTGTTCTCGGTTCTTTCAAGTTTTATTGAAAGGAACAGTTTTTGTTCATTTATAAAGTCAACAACTGATAAGAGGACCTAAAAGGTAGTGTTTATATTCAATCGAATATCTTGCATAAAAAAACATTCTGCAGAGCTCATTAACTTTTTCCCCCTCTTTACATGTAGTGTAAATTTCTCATTTGTAATGAACTTTTTATTTACTAACATTTTTAACCGATTATAACATGGGTACGTATAATCCCAGGCTGAGAAGTGCAAGGTGAGAATTTCTGAAAACTTAGTTTTAGTTATTTTCTTTTTAATCAGTTCCTACCTCGATGTCTGGAACGTATACATAACTAGAGTTTCCATTGCTATAAGTGGCATTGATTGAACAAAATGCTCGGTAACACGCTTGGACATGACATTTGTGCTGAGGAACGAAATCAATAGCATTGATTCACTTTATCTATCTATCTATCTATCTATCTATCTATCTATCTATCTATCTATCTATCTATCTATCTATCTATCTATCTATCTATCTATCTATCTATCTGTCGGTCTGTCTGTCTGTCTGTCTAATATCTGTCTAATATCTGGAAACGAATCACAGTAAACCCAATCTCAAACAGGTCTAGCTCTAATCTCAGAGAGAAAAGTAGATCCACTAAGTCATGTTGTTATTTCTTATATACATGCATTAATGTGTAATAAAAGCAATATAAGACATGTAACTTCTCTTTAAAAAATGACATATCAAATTATTATACATTTTTAGACTGGCTTGGTTAAAAGAAAATACCGTTTGTCGAGAGGAGAAATTATCCGCGGTCACATTGAGGTATGATGTCAAGGCATCATCAGTGAGTTTCTCTTCCAAGACTTTCTCTGTGTTTCTGTACCACGTGACTAGGTAATCGACAGCGAAGTAGGACAGAGTGGATGCACTGCATAGTAGCCTTAAGTCCACACTACTGCTGGCTGGATCAAATCTCACCTTTGGAATACTATTGTCTGGAGGGGCCATGTCTTAACATCGGAGATAAAACACAATACATCACATGAAAATTAAAAAAAAAAAATTTTTAAGCAAAGCTTGTAGTAGGCGTAGTTGTATCCATTAGTTTGGATCAATCGTGTAAATAAATTTGTAACAGATCTAGACTAACAATAATAAATCAGTGCGATTAGACATATTTTTACTAATTGTTCAAATTCACGATTTAGCAATCTCACTACTCTATGATTCTATCACTTGTCTGGAACAGTTGAGAAAAAAATGTGTGAAAGGGGGTAGGGAGAGAAGGGGTAACTGTGTTAAAGATACCTTTATCGCTTTTTAAATGCATTTATTTAAAGAAAAGTTGAAAGACCTGAATTCGAACTCGAGGTCTCAAACCTCCTCAAGCCAGCACACTAACCTCTATGCCGGTGAATTGTTTATGAAAATAGATGGTTTTATAGTTATCCAGTGTAAGCTTCAAACTTAAAGTGGCAACCTATAAAGTATAAAGGGGGCTAATTCAGCTTACAACATCACACCAGTCAAGTACAATTTCTTTGCCTTGTTCGATATTTTAAAAAAATACCAATAGGTAATTAACTAATTGGTTATTATTTTAGAATTGATTCTTGTTTAGTAAGGTAAAAGAAATAAGTGGGAAATTTTTTTAGCTTCATTCGAGATTGGGTGTGTAACATGTAAAAATATTTGACCAGACAGACAGACAGGGTGATTTGATATACGTTGTGTACAAATCTTGTGGCATCAAACTAGCAATATAGTAACTCTTTTACAAGAGATCTCGTCGAAGTGCTACACTATCTAAATGTTCAATGATCTGCTTTCAGATTATAAATAACGCAACAATTACCGAGTGATTAGGTCTTTATTTTAATCTCGTGACAAACTTGAATTAAAATCCTAATTGCACTGCTAACGCATTGAATAAAGCCCATTATACAGTTAACGGTGATTTATAATGAAAAACTTAAACCTTTACCACCCCTACACTTCAAAGACATTGGATTTAAACTGAAATAAAACGGCAGATAATTTGTGCAGCCCTCCTGTAGGAAGCAAACTAAACGAAGCATGCATGATGTGTCATCTGGTTGTGTCAACTGTAAGCTTAACGTTACAATGGTTTAATTTCAAAAACTTCTAATTTAACTTCAACAAACTTCTAATTTAATTACAATACGTTTTAATTTCAATAGCTTATAATTTAATTTCAATAATTTATAATTTAGTTTCAATAACCGATGATGCAACTTCAATAACTACTTTTAGAGCGATGATACAGAAGTAAGAAAGAAATTGTATGTATATTTTTTTTTTATCATTTCATGCAGAGCCACTATATAGGCTACACAAGTGACATTGCAAGTAACTTTTTTTAAAAATTCATTTTAAATCGTATTGATAACTTATTTCTAGTAATGAAATGAGAACAATAAACGGCTTATTAGTCCACACGTCTAACCAATAATAACAAGCACCTTGTATCGCTACTTTTCTATGGAAATAAGAGAGAAAAAAAGAGCCAAACAGCTTAGCTTCAAATATTTGGCTAGTAGAAAATACGTCTTTTAAAATCTCAGTGAGTTACACCAGCCACACGAGGAGGCACAAAACCCCAGTGCAAAGTCCTCAGCCCCCTGGATGGCAAAAGTGGTCATCATCGAACCATGGTTGGGTATTTAATTTGTTTATTATGAGGACAAAACATATAAGATCATAGTAAGTTTGATTGAAATATATACATAACCAGATTAATCAAGTGTTATTTGTAAAGATAATATCTTCCATTACTGATGTCATTGATCTTTGATTGTAGGTACTAATCCTTTTAAAAAAACATAGTCAACTAAATTCTTAAAGCATAACTTTTAGAAAGTAATGAATGCTATTTTTTTCCTGACGTTTTTGAGGGGTTAAAAAACAACTCTTCCTACCAACAGGGCAGCCTCTAATGTCCAGTCTCATGCAAGGTCTGTCCATGTAGTTGACCACAATAATTCTAATCCGCCTGGCTATAACCGGTATCGATAAATTCAGAATGAACTGACCATTACTATAAACAGCATCTATCACCTGGTGAATAAGTTAAATAATTAATGAATGGGGCGGGCTACAGCAAATACATAAATGATACATAAATGTCTTTTTTATAGTATTTTTTTTATATGTGCATTAAAATGTAACTTATTAGTTCCATTTAATTGAAACATTCGTTTTATAATGTTATTCAGGCTATAAACATTTAATTGCCTTTGCTCCGTGTAAGCATTTCAGAAGTTTAAATATTTATTAACAATATGTTTTTAACTACCTCCTGGTCCGTCCCATTGTTCTTATGTGTATATTTGGTCAACACATCGAACTGGTCTCTGGCATCTTCGTACAGCAATCTGAACTGTGTTACTGTGGGCGGGGACGCACCAGCGGCGATATAGGGCTTCTGCAGGACAACTACGGTGACGTTAACAGCTGACGTAAACCTGACGTCATACCATTCGTCACTTCTGTTGGTCGCATGGCACCAGCCTCCTAAACTGAGAGCTAAAAAGTACAAATAGTTCATTAGCTTCACTGTCGGGTTTCTACTAAAGTAAGATTACATTTTTACATTTCTTTTAATGGGGCGCCTGTGGAGTGTGTAAGCTTGCTTGTAAAAAAAAAAGTAAAGTTCCTCTTTCAGACTTTGCGATCTATGGAGCAGCTGATGTAACGGTCAACTGTTTCTGTGGCCTACGATAAATAGGAGTATCATGTGGTCAGCACAATGATAAATCGTATTTACTTTTACCCAACTAATGAGCCCATTAGAGCTGGGTAAACTCAGAGGAGCCCTAAAAATCTAGAAATTAAAAATCTCATTCTTCACCAGGATTCGAACCTGGGACCTCCCTCTCCCAGTTCGTGAGCCAAGCGCTTTATCACCACGCCACGAATACTGATTAAACCTTAGGATTTAGGATTGATGCAGATGATAAAAAGTGGTCGAACGACTGATGAAAGCAATGAAGTCAGAGACGAGAGACAGAGCTACCAGTGAAAGCAGTGTAGTCAGAGACGAGAGATAGAGCTACCAGTGAAAGCAGTGTAGTCAGAGACGAGAGACAGAGCTACCAGTGAAAGCAATGAAGTCAGAGACGAGAGATAGAGCTACCAGTGAAAGCAATGAAGTCAGAGACGAGAGACAGAGCTACCATTGAAAGCAATGAAGTCAGAGACGAGAGACAGAGCTACCAGTGAAAGCAATGAAGTCAGAGACGAGAGATAGAGCTACCAGTGAAAGCAATGAAGTCAGAGACGAGAGACAGAGCTACCAGTGAAAGCAATGAAGTCAGAGACGAGAGACAAAGCTACCAGTGAAAGCAATGAAGTCAGAGACGAGAGATAGAGCTACCAGTGAAAGCAATGAAGTCAGAGACGAGAGACAGAGCTAACTGGGAAAGCAATGAAGTCAAAGACGAGAGACAGAGCTACCTGTGAAAGCAGTGTAGTCAGAGACGAGAGACAGAGCTACCAGTGAAAGCAATGAAGTCAGAGACGAGATACAGAGCTACCAGTGAAAGCAGTGTAGTCAGAGACGAGTGACAGAGCTACCAGTAAAAGCAGTGTAGTCAGAGACGAGAGATAGAGCTACCAGTGAAAGCAATGAAGTCAGAGACGAGAGACAGAGCTACCAGTGAAAGCAATGAAGTCAGAGACAAGAGACAGAGCTACCAGTGAAAGCAGTGTAGTCAGAGACGAGAGACAGAGCTACCAGTGAAAGCAATGAAGTCAGAGACGAGAAACAGAGCTACCAGTGAAAGCAATGAAGTCAGAGACGAGAGACAGAGCTACCAGTGAAAGCAATGAAGTCAGAGACGAGAGACAGAGCTACCAGTGAAAGCAATGAAGTCAGAGACGAGAGATAGAGCTACCAGTGAAAGCAATGAAGTCAGAGACGAGAGACAGAGCTAACTGGGAAAGCAATGAAGTCAGAGACGAGAGACAGAGCTACCTGTGAAAGCAGTGTAGTCAGAGACGAGAGACAGAGCTACCAGTGAAAGCAATGAAGTCAGAGACGAGAGATAGAGCTACCAGTGAAAGCAATGAAGTCAGAGACGAGAGACAGAGCTACCAGTGAAAGCAGTGTAGTCAGAGACGAGAGAGCTACCAGTGAAAGCAGTGTAGTCAGAGACGAGAGATAGAGCTACCAGTGAAAGCAGTGTAGTCAGAGACAAGAGATAGAGCTACCAGTGAAAGCAATGAAGTCAGAGACGAGAGATAGAGCTACCAGTGAAAGCAATGAAGTCAGAGACGAGAGACAGAGCTACCAGTGAAAGCAATGAAGTCAGAGACAAGAGATAGAGCTATCAGTGAATGCAATGAAGTCAGAGATGAGAGATAGAGCTACCAGTGAAAGCAATGAAGTCAGAGACGAGAGGCAGAGCTCCCAGTGAAAGCAATGAAGTCAGAGACAAGAGATAGAGCTACCAGTGAAAGCAATGAAGTCAGAGACAAGAGATAGAGCTACCAGTGAAAGCAATGAAGTCAGAGACAAGAGATAGAGCTACCAGTGAAAGCAATGTAGTCAGAGACAAGAGACTGAGCTACCCGTGAAAGCAATGAAGTCAGAGACGAGAGACAGAGCTACCCGTGAAAGCAATGAAGTCAGAGACGAGAGACAGAGCTACCAGTGAAAGCAATGAAGTCAGAGACGAGAGATAGAGCTACCAGTGAAAGCAATGAAGTCAGAGACAAGAGACAGAGCTACCAGTGAAAGCAATGAAGTCAGAGACGAGAGATAGAGCTACCAGTGAAAGCAATGAAGTCAGAGACAAGAGACAGAGCTACCAGTGAAAGCAATGAAGTCAGAGACGAGAGATAGAGCTACCAGTGAAAGCAATGGTCAGAGACGAGAAACAGAGCTACCAGTGAAAGCAATGAAGTCAGAGACAAGAGATAGAGCTACCAGTGAAAGCAATGAAGTCAGAGACGAGAGATAGAGCTACCAGTGAAAGCAATGAAGTCAGAGACGAGAAACAGAGCTACCAGTGAAAGCAATGTAGTCAGAGACAAGAGATAGAGCTACCAGTGAAAGCAATGAAGTCAGAGACGAGAGATAGAGCTACCAGTGAAAGCAATGGTCAGAGACGAGAAACAGAGCTACCAGTGAAAGCAATGAAGTCAGAGACGAGAGATAGAGCTACCAGTGAAAGCAATGGTCAGAGACGAGAAACAGAGCTACCAGTGAAAGCAATGAAGTCAGAGACGAGAGATAGAGCTACCAGTGAAAGCAATGAAGTCAGAGACGAGAGATAGAGCTACCAGTGAAAGCAATGAAGTCAGAGACGAGAAACAGAGCTACCAGTGAAAGCAATGAAGTCAGAGACGAGAAACAGAGCTACCAGTGAAAGCAATGAAGTCAGAGACGAGAAACAGAGCTACCAGTGAAAGCAATGAAGTCAGAGACGAGAGACAGAGCTACCAGTGAAAGCAATGAAGTCAGAGACGAGAAACAGAGCTACCAGTGAAAGCAATGAAGTCAGAGACGAGAGATAGAGCTACCAGTGAAAGCAATGAAGTCAGAGACGAGAGATAGAGCTACCAGTGAAAGCAGTGTAGTCAGAGACGAGAGATAGAGCTACCAGTGAAAGCAATGAAGTCAGAGACGAGAGATAGAGCTACCAGTGAAAGCAGTTAAGTCAGAGACGAGAAACAGAGCTACCAGTGAAAGCAATGAAGTCAGAGACGAGAGACAGAGCTACCAGTGAAAGCAATGAAGTCAGAGACGAGAGATAGAGCTACCAGTGAAAGCAATGAAGTCAGAGACGAGAGATAGAGCTACCAGTGAAAGCAATGAAGTCAGAGACGAGAAACAGAGCTACCAATGAAAGCAATGAAGTCAGAGACGAGAGATGGAGCTACCAGTGAAAGCAATGAAGTCAGAGACGAGAGAGCTACCAGTGAAAGCAGTGTAGTCAGAGACGAGAGATAGAGCTACCAGTGAAAGCAGTGTAGTCAGAGACAAGAGATAGAGCTACCAGTGAAAGCAATGAAGTCAGAGACAAGAGACAGAGCTACCAGTGAAAGCAATGAAGTCAGAGACGAGAGATAGAGCTACCAGTGAAAGCAATGGTCAGAGACGAGAAACAGAGCTACCAGTGAAAGCAATGAAGTCAGAGACAAGAGATAGAGCTACCAGTGAAAGCAATGAAGTCAGAGACGAGAGATAGAGCTACCAGTGAAAGCAATGAAGTCAGAGACGAGAAACAGAGCTACCAGTGAAAGCAATGTAGTCAGAGACAAGAGATAGAGCTACCAGTGAAAGCAATGAAGTCAGAGACGAGAGATAGAGCTACCAGTGAAAGCAATGGTCAGAGACGAGAAACAGAGCTACCAGTGAAAGCAATGAAGTCAGAGACGAGAGATAGAGCTACCAGTGAAAGCAATGGTCAGAGACGAGAAACAGAGCTACCAGTGAAAGCAATGAAGTCAGAGACGAGAGATAGAGCTACCAGTGAAAGCAATGAAGTCAGAGACGAGAGATAGAGCTACCAGTGAAAGCAATGAAGTCAGAGACGAGAAACAGAGCTACCAGTGAAAGCAATGAAGTCAGAGACGAGAAACAGAGCTACCAGTGAAAGCAATGAAGTCAGAGACGAGAAACAGAGCTACCAGTGAAAGCAATGAAGTCAGAGACGAGAGACAGAGCTACCAGTGAAAGCAATGAAGTCAGAGACGAGAAACAGAGCTACCAGTGAAAGCAATGAAGTCAGAGACGAGAGATAGAGCTACCAGTGAAAGCAATGAAGTCAGAGACGAGAGATAGAGCTACCAGTGAAAGCAGTGTAGTCAGAGACGAGAGATAGAGCTACCAGTGAAAGCAATGAAGTCAGAGACGAGAGATAGAGCTACCAGTGAAAGCAGTTAAGTCAGAGACGAGAAACAGAGCTACCAGTGAAAGCAATGAAGTCAGAGACGAGAGACAGAGCTACCAGTGAAAGCAATGAAGTCAGAGACGAGAGATAGAGCTACCAGTGAAAGCAATGAAGTCAGAGACGAGAGATAGAGCTACCAGTGAAAGCAATGAAGTCAGAGACGAGAAACAGAGCTACCAATGAAAGCAATGAAGTCAGAGACGAGAGATGGAGCTACCAGTGAAAGCAATGAAGTCAGAGACGAGAAACAGAGCTACCAGTGTGCTTACTGTATGGCGGGATAGAGAAGTTGGAGGTGAGTTAGAGTATTTTGTTTAAATCATTCGACATCTACTTATTTCAGTTGAAAATATAAAAGGTAAATATTTTTGAGCAAAAAAAATGCTTTTTTAAAAAGTTTTTTTTGTAAGTTTCGTATAGATGGGCCTACAATGGTTAGTCATCTGTCTGGAGATACAAGTCAGAGCACTGCTGAATTAACAGGGTGAAATCTAACAAGCAACACTTTGGTAATTAACTAATATTGTTTCATTGGAGAGAAACCTATGTACATGTAATTTGTATAATCTACATTCAACAACAGTATCAGTGACAGAAATGGATTCGCTTACAGAGGTGTCAATGCGAACGAACTCTCGTACAATACTAATGTTTATACAGCTTGATATCAACAAGATAGGGTCAGGGTGACGTTGTATGTAAGCCGGATGCATATTGACTGCAGGACAGTTTTGTGCGTTGGCGAAAGAGAAAGTAACCTGGACTACAAATAGGTCTACGTTAATTTACAAACGACAGTGGGCTCATAAACATGGTTGTCGCCCATTTATTGCGACCTCAACCTACATTGATGTCTATAGTTATAGAATAGAGACTACAGATATGCATCTTATTATGTTGTTGTTTTTCTTTTGTCCTTTCTAGACTTTTATTGTTATTAACTTATCTAAGAACGCAGTCGACATTAAGGATATAAGATGAAAGGCACTAAAGGAGAGGGATCAGATGAACCTGTATTTTAATTTGTCAATTTTAAATTCATTGCTTATTCATTGTTAGAGTGCAGATCATAAAATTAGCGGCTGGGGCTCTTGGAGAAAACAATTTTCAAAACAGGAACGTTCGACGGTGGCAGATAGGACATTGGTCCCTAGATACAAGCGGTGTATTCAAATAGAAAGCCGCGGATCATTGGTCCCTAGATACAAGCTGTGTATTCAAATAGAAAGCCGCGGATCATTGGTCCCTAGATACAAGCTGTGTATTCAAATAGAAAGCCGCGGATCATTGGTCCCTAGATACAAGCTGTGTATTCAAATAGAAAGCCGCGGATCATTGGTCCCTAGATACAAGCTGTGTATTCAAATAGAAAGCCGCGGATCATTGGTCCCTAGATACAAGCTGTGTATTCAAATAGAAAGCCGCGGATCATTGGTCCCTAGATACAAGCTGTGTATTCAAATAGAAAGCCGCGGATCATTGCTTTGTAGTCATGGAGGACATGGTGGGGACTTTTGACGCAGCCATTTTGAAGCTAGACGTTTTGACGCAAAATGTTATAGTGACATTATATTTGTTCATATTATTGTTCACTTTAAAATTACAAATCAATACGATGGAGCGACCCATTCATACAAATGCATAAATTTAAAGAGTAAAAACAGTTAACAAAGAAGTACAACATTTTTATACTGTTTATATGATTATATCACAAATTAAAAAAAATAAAATAAAACAACATCCGTACATTTCGACCAATACTTTTAATGTCCACATTGGTCTTTAAATCAGATGGTTTGTCAAGACTACGAAGATATCACATGTCACGTTGCCCTGATGATGACCAATGTGACCAATAGGAAATCTAAATGATTATTGTTGAGTAGACACTTAGTTGAAACATTTGTATAGAGGGGTTACAGTCTTTGGGACTTACTATTACAACAGTCGTAAACTCCATATTCCACACTAAGGCCGCTTGCTGTTGATGAGGCTGTTAATTGGCTGGTCCTTGGTGTCACTTGACTAGTAGGTTTATCACACACTGTTGAAAGGACACAAAAAAAAAACCAGCTGTAAGTCTCGTTGACAGGGAACTTAAAGCCATAAATAAAAAATAAACATGTCAATAATATTTCACATAGACTAGACCAGAGCTAAGCTAAACTCAGAAGACTCTAAGAAGCGCTGTTATTCTAATGTCTTAGGTCGAACAGTAGGCCTATAGACCTTTACAATCGCTCATGTTTCTAAATAACGTGACTTATTTGGCCTACAACAAAAAGTTGTTTTAAACAATCTAACTGGTTAATAACTTTTCTCTGGTGATTAAACATCCTTGATTGGTCACACAATTTGAATCGTCTATAGTCTATAACAAAACCTTCTAATTTTTATCCATTCTACGATAAGTTTGTTTAAGGGGTTAAAAAAAAAGGTTCCTCTTTCAGACCTATCTCAAAGTCTCGAGAGCTGTTAAAAATATAATTTTATGTTTTCTCGCTCTTAAAAAAATAACGTGGCTATTGTTTCGTTTGTTTGATAAGTCATTTGTGCATTTTGCATTCAAAAGTAAAAAAAAAGATTGCCCACATTTTAAAATAGACTCACAACCATAGACATAAATAAATATAGACTTGAAGTAGGAAGTTATTTTTATTTGGGGGAAGTCAAACATGGTTTATGTACTATATCTATGTAAAAAAAAATGGCGGCAATTGAGCTATAAATTCTAGGACTAACATTTCGGTCAATATATAATTATGATCTTTAGTTTTGAAAAGTACAAAACTGACATATTCCCAATATTTTGCCTTTGTTTCATAATCATAGACATAGGCAAATAATATATAGGTTTGTGATGTGGATCTATGTTTGTTGACATGGCTTCTTTATTAATGTATGGCGGTCGTCTTATCGATTCAAATTTTAGTCAAAAAAGTCAGAGAAAATGAGCAAATCGTGCTCTAATATTCGTAGTACGATAGGCCAAGGGATAAATTCTAAAGGTTGAAAAAAAAACCTGAATATTATACACACACAACACAGTAACTTTCAGTTTCAGTAAGTCAGAATAATTTAGTATCACTGTGACTGTGACTAATTTAATATTGATAGATCTAAATCTAATAATTATGACTAATATTTGTAATAACTAATAACTAGGTCTAATACCTTTCATAATTTTTACTACTAACTATTAAACTAGTCAGTCTAACATCTATGCATGCAGGCTATAGACTAGTAGATCTAGTATAAGTATAGATTATAGATCTAGTGACAATCTAGTCTTAGACTATTTATATACGAACTATAGACTAAGGACTAGACTATACAGATTACAATTATAGTTTATAGTATAGTATAGTAGTATAGTACTAGTAGTAAGTAGTATTTTTTTTACTATAGTATTTATATAGACTAGATCTAAATCTAGTATTTAAAACTATTTATAATTATTTCAATTATGTAAATTTAATAGAAAAAAAAAAACATGGCATATATAAAATCTAGAATTCTAGGGGTATATAGGTTATGGCTGAAAAAAACAAACAAACTATAAATGCTTTTAATTTTACACTGCTCATAACTGCTGTATATTCATACAAACTTACCTTTTCCCAAATGTTTCCCATAATAATGTTTACTTTATCGTCCAGTCTATATATATATATATATATATATATATATGTCTATGCTCACAACAAATATAAAGCTAACATGCCGATTTGTATGTTAGTAAATCATTCTAACAGCCAATTAGTTACCAGACTCACAGTTTCTAACATTTAAATTTTAATGACCTCTATTTGTAAACATCTCTTTTTGAAATATCTAAAACTACGCCAGTGAGATCATAGTTATTATTAACAAACAAGGTAAGTTGCGCTTCAACTTACAACCAAAACAAAAGTTTAAATAACTGAAAAGATTTCTACAAATAAAAATGTCTTATTAAACTTCAGTTTTATTTTTTGACTAGCATATTTCATATAATAAATATGAAGGGATGTTTTATATGTACAATAACTAAAGCTGTTTAATTCTCGAAAGCAGAATGTATGACTGTGTTCGTATTACAAATATATCTATTGTATATATTTCTTGTATATTTCAACATTGCTTCTAAATTATTATGAGAAATCCATAATAAGCTAACTAAAAAGGGGACTCGAATTTGAATTCCAATGTAGGTAAGGAATTGTAAAATGGTATTTGACTCGGGGCAGAGTTGTGTTTGCTAAGCGTCTAAAAAAAAGCCCGGAAACCTGCTCCCAGATACAAAAGCGATTAGACCAAAGCGCACGGAACATGCTAGAACATAAAAGAAGCGCTATACGAAGGAAGTTTCAAAACATACAAATCTTTTTTAGTTTTTGTTTTACACGTATGAAGAAAACATTCTGGCCTAAGACGATTAGGAGTTATTCTGTTTCTAGATGATAAAGTAGCACTCAAGTCTTAGGTGTAACCTGAGGATCACGGGACTTTAAGTGCGAACATATAGGCTACTATAGTCACCTATACCGTTGGGGATTAATGCGATGAATGCAAACTGCATACTATGTCTTGCTTTAAAAAATACACATTGCAGTGTATGCATATACTTATTTCGTAAAAACAAAAGGGTCATGGAAGACAAAATAGTTTGATTATTTTTCTTGCGAATGTTTTAATCACTATGCAGAAGTACACACTCAATAAGACTTTAAATTTGTTTTTAAATATGATGGTTCTCAAATTCGAGGTTACGTAAAAACAGCAAATGTAATTTTAAAAAAACCAAAGCTCATAGTAAGTGTAATTGTATTAATTAGTTTAGATCAGTCATGTAATTAAATTTGCAATGGATCTAGACTAACAATAATAAATCGGTTCCCGGTCATTTCATCCCCGGTCACTTCATCCCCGGTCATTTCATCTTCTGGTCACTTCATCCCCTGGTCACTTCATTCCCCGGTCACTTCATCCCCGGTCACTTCATCCCCCGGTCACTTCATCCCCGGTCATTTCATCCCCGGTCACTTCATCCCCGGTCACTTCATCCCCGGTCACTTCATCCCCGGTCACTTCATCCCCCGGTCACTTCATCCCCGGTCATTTCATCCCCTGATATTTTCATCATCTGATCATTTTTATCTAGCAAATTGGAATTTTAAAAATCATGAAATGAGCAATATTTAATGTATTCATTTTTTTTTATTTAAATGACAAAATTGTAACACGTTAATGTTTAAAAGGAATTAAAGCAAAACTTATACAGGTGACATGATATCACGAGGATGGGTGAACTCCGCCTTTATTAGAAAAAAATAAAACCTTATTTCAAGGCTAAAAATGAAAGAGCGATTGAAAAATAAAATTAAAGTGAAACATGGTTGTACTTTCACCACACCTTGGCCTTTGATGATAAGTTATCAGTGGCACGGTCAAAATTATTCTAATCGCACTTCTATCTCTCAAATAATTTTCACTTTTTCCACCAAACCTTGGCCTTTGATCAGGATAATATGAAGTGACCAGGGGATGAAGTGACCAGGGTATGAAATGACCGGGGATGAAGTGACCGGGGATGAAATGACCGGGGATGAAATGACCGGTCACCAATAAATCTGTGCGACTAGAACTATTGTTACCGTTTGTTTTCGTTTAGCGCAATTTCATGATTTTAGAGTTGTCAATGTGCTATGATCCTATCACTTGTTTGGACCAGTTGGGAAGGAGCGTGGGATAAAGAAGGGGTATCTGAGAAGGTTACTGTGGTCGCTTTTTATATGCATTTTATAAAAAAAAGGTATATTCGTATTCGAGCGCTCAAGCATTCACTAACCACTGTGCCAGCCAAGTGCTTATGAAAATAGAAGGTTTTATAGTTATCTATTGTTATTTTCATTTCTTTAATCCACGACTTGCTTCTCGATTCGAAGTATCAAAGGGACTAATTAAACATATGCCACCACCTTTTTCCAAAAAACTAAATAATTACCAATTGTTTATTTACAAAATGATTTGTTAATTTTTAAATTAATTCTTCTTTTGTCAGGTAAAAGAAATAATTTTGCAAATTTCAACTTTATCCAAGAGTAGGTGTGAGAGAAATAATGTGTAGAAAATTTTATCAGACAGACAGAAGGACAGAGTGAGTTGATATAAGCTTTGCCGTTGCAATAATTCCAAGCACATTAGGCCCCCTAGATATGATGACGTAATCTATTTTCTATAGCGCGTTTTGTTTTTAAGTTTTTCACAGTACATATGACGAACGGACAGACGATTAGACGGACAACACAAAACCATAAGCAACTTTTTCCCTAAAAAAATCCAATGCTTGTTTTGATTGCGGATTACAACAGAACTGCATTAAGTATATCTAATTGTTTCATGTGCCCAATGAAACGTTTATTTTCAGTTGTTGTTTTTTATCTCTTCAAGGACATCCACGTGCTATTCCATCTTAGACTAAAGCAATTCGATGGCGTCTTATTTCCCTATTTCCTACGTTCAAGTGAATACAATGATGATTCAATTTTTTTTTGTCACTTTCTGATATCAATGCCTGCACATTAAAAAATGTCTATTGAAAGAAAGCTCATGAAGTTTGTATCATGCTGAAGTGTCTCTATTTTGTATGTTCTTTAGTAATCTCTTGACTTATGTAACACACATAGTATACAATCTTTGTATGTTCTTTAAGGAAAGATACAAAGATAAAGGCACGTTCCTTGTTCCATATGCTAGGACAAATGTGTACAAATGCTCCTTCTTTGCTAGTGCTATTAGAGCATGAAATGGGTTGCCTGAGTCATCCAGGAAAACCAATGACTTGGCAGGAATTAAGACATTGATTAGCATACATGACTAGATTGACCTAGGAACACACGTAGGACATAATTATCTTTTTTTTTTGATAAACTCTATTTTTCAAAAGATAATAATCTCTAAACTTGTGTAACACACATCGTATAACTAAATAATAGGTCAACAACTAACGAGAATCAGTTCCATGTATGCGATAGTAAAAGTATACAAAATGACAATATTAACAGACTATAAGAATACAAGAACAAACAATCAGTTTTTGCTGAATTAGATTTCTAAGTGTAATCAGGAAGTAAAGTTTATTTTTAACAACACGGCGGCTCATTGAAATGGGTTTCGGCTATTCTTCTGAGCAAGTCAACGGGAGCCATTGTAACTCTTTCTTTGCTGTCGTCTGACTGAGCAGGGTGTCACTTGTGAAATCTTTAGACTCTGTCCTGTTCTGGTATTCATGGTTTGTCAGGCATGACCGAAGAGCGGCCTCATTTCTCAAAGAACAGAACTAGTCATTGATCATTGAATAAGTTTAGCTTCTGTGTCCTACAACGATGTGTGGAGAGTGTGGATCAGGCTGTTGCTAAATATACAGGCTTAAAGTTTATGTGTGCATGCAGATTCCTAAAAATGTAGATAAGGAAGATAGAAAAATATTGTTGAAAATCTAAAGCAGGCAACTCAACGAAGTTCTATAGTATACAGATATGTGTGTTTATTGAAATTATTCACCAGGATAAACACAGCCTTCTACATTCAAAGAGTCTTGTTCCTAATTCTACCAATCCTTTCTCCACCAAACCTGAATGTGAATATGGACCAACGACAGCCTTCCCTGCTTCGCTCCAGGTTCCTATTACAATAGGCAGCACAAAAGGTTCCCTAGTTCCCTACAATTCAGACTTTCCCTAATCACTTGATACACTGTTCTTTCTTCACATACAGTCTTCCTGTCCTTGTTCAATAGTGCGCTCGTACGCTCCTCAAGCACTGGTGCAAGCAGGGTTACGACAGTATATAACTAGAAGTTTTTAAAACATGTATTTGCATGGTTCCATGCATATATGATCTTTTGTAATTCCTATACTCTTAAGCGAGCAATTCTTGTATGTATGTATGTATGTATGTATGTATGTATGTATATATATATATATATATATATATATATATATATATATATATATATATATATATATATATATATATATATATATATATATATATATATATATATATATGGTTCCGCAAGGTTGTTAACGCCGGAAGTGGTAATGGTCTTAAGCCCATCATTACCTACAAAGTGCTTCCAATGGCATGCGTCTCAAATAGCCTCTGACAACCAGTCCAACTCCTGGCCTTTACGTGTGGCTCAGTTACTGAGCCTGGCGGAACCGTTACCACAGATAGGAGAAGGGGCAAAGGCGAGCAACTGACGCCTAAACCAGTAAGCTTCGGGCAGAAGGGGCTCGTTAGCCTTGGTTGGCTACCCATCTAGGAGAAGGAAAACTCTGAATCCAAACCTCCGCTGCCCTGCGGCTATACCCAAACATGGGAAAGGCTTCGGGAGACAACCCTGAGGAAAAATCAGGAGCTGGTGACCCTTAGGCAGACTGTGGCACACCGTTCTACAGCCTGGCAGATCCTGCGGCGCTACTGATCCCAAACTGTACCGGATACTCCGTTCCTTTGGTCACATCAGCTGCGCGGAGAGGGGGGAACTGCTGTGTGGGCGACATCGTTCCGACCATAAACAATGCCCAGGCTTTCATCTCACTTATTCAAAGCCCTAACCTAAAAAACTGGAGAGGACACTCCAGCTTCGCCTTAGGCGTCGGCCAAACACGGGAAGTGGCAGTCACCGGTTAGCTGACTCTGGATCAATCAAAGAAAAAGACTACTCCTTCTTCTGCTCTTAGCGAGATCCCAACCACGGAACAGGTTATCATCCTCGGCGACCTCAATGCACGCGTTGGATCTGACAACTCTGCATGGGACAGTTGTATTGGGCGTTTTGGTGTCGGAAAAGTAAATGAAAAGGGACAAAGGCTCCTCGAGGTTTGCTCACTACACTCCCTCTGCGTCACTAATACCTATTTCAAGACTAAACCGCAGCACAGAGTATCTTGGCGGCACCCTCGCTCCAAACACTGGCACCAACTAGACCTAATCATGGTAAGACAAAAGTGCTTAAAATTTGTCAAGCTTACCAGGTCCTACCACAGTGCAGACTGCGACACAGATCACTCCTTGGTATGTTGTAAGATCAATCTCCTCCCCAAAAAAATCCACCATACCAAGCAGATTGGAAGACCCCAATAGGATGTAAGCAAGATGTGTCAACCTGATCTCCAGATACAGTTTGCGGAATCTTTTGAACGCGAGTATAAAAATATCTCTGAGAATACAGCAACTGAAAAATGGGAACACCTCAAGTCCACCATACAAAAGACTTCCCTGGAAATCTTTGGAAGAAAAATTACAAAACAAAATGATTGGTTCGACTCTAAAGCAGTTATTTTAGCACCTGTCATCAGAGCAAAGAGAGATGCACTCGCTACTTACAAGGCAAAACCTACCCAACACAACCTGCTAAACCTGAAAGAAGCTAGAGCCAATGCACAGAGGACAGCAAGGATCTGTGCCAATGAATACTGGGTAGAGCTCAGTGAACATCAATACTGACAATTGGGAAGACATAGCTCTAGACCGCAACAGGTGGAGAGAGACAGTGACAAAGAAAGCTATGGACAGTGAAAGTACATGGGTCTCAGCCCAGGAAGAAAAACGCACAAACCGAAAAACGGCCAGCTCCTCTACCACCGAAGCAAAAGCCAAGGGGACCCTAACTTGCGCTATCTGTGGACGGGAGTGTCTCTCCAAAATAGGGCTCCACAGCCACATGAGGAAGTGTGCTCTGAGATGAACCATAGTCGTCCTACGACTGAAGGAGGCCAATGATGATGATATATTTATAAATTTTATTTCGAAAACGGCTCTAACGATTTTCTTTAAAATTTCAAGGTATGTGCATATTAGTGAGAAAAAAATTCTCAGCTCATCGGCCACATCGGGAAAACTCGAGGTCGACCGTTTTATCGGTTTGAAAATGCCTCATTATCGAAAATTTAATATTGGCTAGAATGTTTTATGAATAAAAATTTTCCATGACGTAAACGGGAAAAACGCTGCTTACGTCACTGGGCTTACCGCAGTACACTAAAATATTTCTTTGCAAACAAGAACGAGTTTTAAAGAATCAATAGACCTAAATAAACATTTGCGCACCATCTTACTGTAGATTGGTTTATTATAGAACTATGAAAGAAAAGTAATGAAATTAAATGTGCCAATGTATGATTAGTTATTGTGTTTTAAGTGCTTAATACATTGTTTACTCTTTAATTGCGTAGAGTGGTGTAGATACCTTTTACTTTGTTGTTTATTTTGCTGGTGACCTCCAGCTGTCTCGTTCTGAGGCCGCATGCAACCATGTGCTCTCTTCTATCTCAGCTAAGCCAAGTTGGCGCCTAAACTGGGCTTTTAAGCGTTACGGTGTTACGTCGACCACTTTTTAGCTCACCAAAAAAGACTGCCTTAGGCATACGTTCGTCTGAGATTCGTCTCCCATACAGGATACTGCTCTATCTAGCGTAACTGTCCGACTTATATAATTCACTCTATACAAAGGCCGCGGATACACATTTGAGACGCTAAAAGAAAATCTTAATCGAGCACCGCGGACAATGTTTATGCTTGCCCTGGATGTGCCAAAATATGTAAGTCACAGCTGCAATCCTCATTAATTTTCGGACTCGAAGACAAGCCTTATTATTATTTTGCTGGTGATTTATTACCATGTGTTCATGCTTCGGTGTCTACTGTCCTGTACCAAAACAAAGGAAATGGTCATAACACAGCTTCTCTACGCCTTACTTGCTCACACTAAATATGATGTCCATCTAGCGGTCAACGAGTTTGCGTACGCTGCAGCCTCTTATGATTTAATTATAAACCTCGGTAAAAAGCTTGGAGTTAGGGCGTGTTGACGGAAGGCCCAGGAGAGATCTGAATGGAGAGATCTGTAAAAGCAGGCCATATCCCTCTACGAGCTGTAGCACCACTGGGATGGATGGATGGATGACAAAAGCCGGTATGAACTTCTTATAGTCCGACAGTCAGGCTGGGCAGGGCACGTATCCCGTATGGGGGACGAACATATTTTTCGGCGTAACAAAGGTGCCCCACGGAAACGTTTCTTTAGAAAACTAATGCAACGATTTAAGTCTATTAAGAAAAAATTTGCCATTTTACTTTGACACAAAGTGCCTGCTTTACCCTATAACGTAGAGATTTGCGTCACTTGATGTTTCGTACTAAAGCCATAATGAATATATACTAATTCCATAATTAAATGTCTGAACGTTACCATCTGAGAAGTAACACTGCAAAGACTTTCTTCCAAGCCAATAATAGTAGGCTTACAATAGTTTTACGCAAAAGATGGATTGTAAAACTATAAGACGGATTTGAGCTGTGGTTTGTCTAGACTGTAGGAGGACTTAAGAGACTTTATATTTAATCGCCGTGTACAATTACATTTAGAACTAACAGAACACTAAAGCAACTCTTCAGATTAGTAGTCTTTATCTGATCGTTCATTTTCGTAATTACAACAATATCCCAATAGTTTTACGCGAAAGAAGCAATGTAAAACGTTAACACGTGAGCTGTGGTTTTCTATAGGCCTACTGTTGGGGGGACTTTCTATTCTAATCGCCATGTACAATTTCATTGAGAACTGACAGAACGAAAAAGCAACTCTTCGGATTGATAGTCTTTACCCGATCGTTCATTTTCGTAATTACAACAATATTCCCAAAATGACTTCGGGAATATATCCTTCCTTAACGAATTATTCATCCGAGCGAGGCTCGGTCACCTGATATTGAATGTAGTTCATCAAAGTCTTCAATTCAAATGATCACTATCAAATTGTCTTGTTACTTTCGGACGTTCATTCAGGGGATTATTACGTCCTACCCCAAACCTCGCGCAGGACGGGTTGCGGGCAGGGTTCAAACCCAAGACGATTATCACGACAGTTCACAACAGATTATACCGCACGGCCAGGCAGCAGTGAGACGTCATGGGGCTTAGACTTACCCTCCTTTTTATTTCCTGGCTTCAAAATGTTATTTAATGTTAGCACAATTGTATTTGTTTGAAAGAATGACTAACATAGGAGTTCATGTTTTTCAAGAAATGTTATCAGCGTTAAAGAGAAGATAATCAATAGTCCTTCTCGGGCGTTGTAATGCGTAAACTAAGATTAATGCAATCATTAAATACGTCATGTTTTTTTTTTTCAAATTACGTCATTTCTCTTCGGGTAACTAGTTTTATATTGATAGTTAAAATTGTTATGCTATTTATATTTTCATAAAGTACAAAGTACTAAAAGGAAAGTATAATATTAAATGTGTATTTTCTACTATCGTGGCCAAAGAAAAACAGCCACTCAAGGATGTACATTTCACCTTGAGTACTGAGAATAGAAAGCAAATAGAAATGTAATATTGCTATTGAGAGTATGAAGTTCTAAACAAATAATTTCTTGGATGTCGGTAGATGCATTAACCGTCAACTTGAACTACAATTAAACACTGTACTATTTTTACTTCTCTGGTTGGGGGGGGGGGGTGCAACCAACCAGATATACGTCATTCTAAAGCTGAAGACCGATATCTTGTTTTCATATCAAGAAATCTACAAGCGCACATAAAACTTTAGGTAAATAATAGTTGTCCCCGAAGCTTCGGCCTTTGTCTGTAGGGCGTGGTTCAAAGACAGTGTGGAGGACATGAAATATTACAAAGGAATTCAACTTGAGATGGAACTAAAGAGTCACGCACAATATGACGTTCTGGTTTCTAAGTCAAATTTCTTGTTACAAATTTTGTGTCTAGTTTTAAAATGTTCAAATAAGATGATATCGTTAAATTCTATTATTCAATACTCTTGAAGAAAAGTACAGCAGCAGGCATTACACTGAGTATAACAAATGAATATATATATATATAACTTTTTTAAAAAGCAAAGCTTATCTTAGGTGTAATTGTATCAATTAGTTTGGATCAGTCGTGCAATTAAATTTGTAATAGATCTAGACCAACAGCAATAAATCTGTGCGATTAGAAATATTTTTACCAAATGTTTTTGTTTAGCGCTATTTCATGCTTTTAGCTTTCTCAATGCGCTATGATCCTATCATTTGTCTGGGACAGTTGGGATAATAGGTTTGGGGGAGGGGAAACAAGGGTGTATCTCTTTGAAAGTTACCGTGAGTGCTTTTAAAATGCATATAAAAAAGTGTACGACTTGAATTCGAACTCAGTACTCAAGCCTCCTCTATGGGACTAATTTAGCTTTAATCAAGTACAATTTCTTTTCCCTTGTTTGATCCCAAAATTAATAACCAAAAGTTAATTAAATAACTGGTTATTTTTTCCTTTGATTCTTGTTTTGTCAAATACATAAAATAATTGCGAAAATTTTCAACTTGATTTGAGATCGGGTGTGGGAGAAATAGCGTGTACAAACTTGTTAACATACAGACTTGATATAAGCTTTGCACAAATGTTTTTCGTTTCCTTCTGTACATAGTAGACTACAAGTTGTTATTAAAATACACCAAGAATGCAGCAATAGAGTAAATTTGTTATTATCCTTGTAGGCCCCATAAGCCTATCTATATAACCTAGTAGCGTGGGAAGAGTGGTCGAGAGGCTAAGTACGCTTAAACTTGGCTTGGTTTGTCTACCTATGAATGGGGCTCGAGGTTCGACACCCGAGTCGGTTAGAATTGTGTTAACTGAGCGCCTAAAAGCAGCAAGGAAATCCTTCTTCCAGATACTCACTTCCCCCCCCCCTCCCCACCTGGTCCACAAATGAGATTGAACCATAGCCCTCTGAGCATGCTATAAGCATGAAAGTAGCGCTATATAAAAGTTATAATTTATTTAGTCTAGAAGTCATTACCACTAGAACTATAGACAAAGAAAAGTAGACCTAATTACCCTTGATAATCTGCAGCACAAAGAATATATAGGATACATCTAAGCCTACATGCCAACAAGTCCATAAATTTTATAGGAAAAAAAACTGTTGCTATTACGCTTATTGCCATATTTATTACATTGGTAGATCCTCATTAATCTTCGGACTCGAAGACAAGCCTTATTATTAGATCGACATACTAAATCGTGTATTCCGTGTATTTATGTGGAGCAAAATCTCTATACTTTTATTTTAGCGTCTGAATCAAATAGCAATATTATAGATTGATGTTCTCATTAGTTACTAATTGATACTCTCATTAGATTTTACAAAGCTTACATCAATTCATTCTGTCTTCTGTCTGGTACAAATTTTGAACACGTAATTTTTCCCGGACCCACCAAAATCAAATTGAAATTTTACACAATTGTCTACTGTACTTAAGAAAACGCGAATCAATTAAAATGTTTACCAATTAGTCAATTATGTGTACTTTTTTTTATTGACATCGAAAAAACGATTGTACGTCATTGAGAGATATGGTTGTAAATGTGTACCTCTTCTCCTTAGATAAGATTTGATTTTTTGTTAACGTATTTTTGTATATATAATAACAATAAGGCTTGTCTTCGAGTCCGAAGATTAGTGAAGAGTGTAGTATTTCCCGTGGCTGCGCAGACCCAGCTGTGACCGACGTATTTTGCCACATCCAGGGCAAGCAGTACCATTGTCTGCAGGTGGTCGATTTAGATTTTCTTTTCGTCGTCTGCGTTTGCCCTCGGCAGCGGATTTTCTTTTGGTCTCAAATGTGTACCTCGCGGCCTTCGTGAGTGACCTCCAGCTGTCTCGTTCTGAGGCCGCATGCAACCAGGTGCTCTCTTCTATGTCAGTTAAGGAAAGTTGACGCCTAAGCTGGTCTTTGAAGCGTTTCCGTGGGCGCCTCTGTTACGTCGACCACCTTTTATCTGACCAAAAAAGACTGCCTATGGCATACGTTCGTCTCCCACACGGGATACGTGCCCTACCCAGCGTGACTGCCGGACCATAAGAAGTCCCTCTATACTGTCCATATCGGCGTTCGCAAGGACATCGCTGTTTGTAGTGCGGTACTGCCACCGTATGTCCATGATGGAGCGCATGTTATTATTTGTATCAATGGATCATTCTGACCGCCCAGGCACCCCCCCTTTTTTTTCACCCTCTAAACATTTCGCACTTATCGCACCTCCCTACCTTTTTGTCGTTATTTCTTATCATTTGTTAACTTAAGTAGGAATTATACTTTCTAGATAAGACGATCGGTACCGCCCTTAATTATTTGATATTGAATGTCGGCTGGTAGCACAGTTTAGACTCAAGAATAGGATTTATCGTTGAAAACAATGGGGATATTATTTTCAACATCAATCTCAAAGTTTGACTTTAGAAATTGTGCCGCTACTAATGAACTAAATCTATATTAAATATTCTCATTAACATTTAGTGTTAACTAGGACATTTGTTTTTTACTGTGTTATGTTATAAATTGATCAAACATTAAAGCAATGACATATGATCAGAGTTTTTGCACTAACACATATTTACAAGATGCTATATTACTACGTGAGGACTTTTCCTTAGTGATTAGAGACGTGATCAATGGGCAAGACTTGGATAGCAACAACATCCATCTCTTAGACTACACACACAAAAAAAAGACACTAAACTCTTCTTTGGGTTCGTAAAAGTCTATGTTCAAATTTATCAAATATGTCGGCCTGGTGTGTGATTATGCGATGCTATACGTCAACACTGCCAACAGAACAAAACAGCACGTGGATTAAGCAACGTTCCCTTTGTTAATACTTGATATGTAAGTTATAGCCCTTAGTCATTGTGAGTTATGCGTCTTTTGTTGTGAACAGGGGCTTCCTGCATAAGATGGCGTCCAGCGTTGAATGATTAAAAGTGTTCGGCCCAACTACGACAATAGTTGCCTTAAGTCTTCAAGACATACTTAACACCCTTTTGAAACAAAGCGACATTCAATGAAAATGAAGTTGATCAGTTTCATAGGTTGCCGCTTAACGAACTATCAAGTGCTCAACACAACGACCAGACGCCTATGCAAACATCGGAGCTAGGCTTGAAAAGCCTCAATTCAACCCTACAACTTTTCGAGTCTTCACCCTCAGGCTTTAAATCCTCGGTTCTTAAGACGATCTTTTTACCACCTTTTATATCTAATCATTTAATTTTTTTTTAAAGATTTGCGTTTAGGGGTTGACGTTATAGGCATAATCCCATGACGTCCTCGGCATTAGGCCTGTGTATTTTTTGTGTGGGCGATAGCAGTTACGTATTTTTGTAGGATACATAATCTTGACATAACCCCATACAGAACTAACTAACCACTGATGTACTGACAACAGAGAAGACGACAACAAATAAATCCACACACTAAATCTGCAGGACGTGTTCTTATTTTCTGGTGGACCCCTCCACTCTCCACACACTAAATCTGCAGGACGTGTTCTGATTTTCTGGTGGCCCCCTCCACTCTCCACACACTAAATCTGCAGGACGTGTTCTTATTTTCTGGTGGCCCCCTCCACTCTCCACACACTAAATCTGCAGGACGTG
Source organism: Biomphalaria sudanica (assembly GCA_036873155.1). NCBI lineage: Eukaryota > Metazoa > Mollusca > Gastropoda > Planorbidae > Biomphalaria > Biomphalaria sudanica. The sequence goes on along the minus strand of JAZGLO010000534.1, from coordinate 322,626 downwards.
TTCTTATTTTCTGGTGGCCCCCTCCACTCTCCACACACTAAATCTGCAGGACGTGTTCTGATTTTCTGGTGGCCCCCTCCACTCTCCACACACTAAATCTGCAGGACGTGTTCTTATTTTCTGGTGGCCCCCTCCACTCTCCACACACTAAATCTGCAGGACGTGTTCTGATTTTCTGGTGGCCCCCTCCACTCTCCACACACTAAATCTGCAGGACGTGTTCTTATTTTCTGGTGGCCCCCTCCACTCTCCACACACTAAATCTGCAGGACGTGTTCTTATTTTCTGGTGGCCCCCTCCACTCTCCACACACTAAATCTGCAGGACGTGTTCTGATTTTCTGGTGCCCCCCTTCCCTCTCCACACGTTAACAAAACAGTGGGACTACCACTTCCACAGTTCATACAGAAGAACGCTTAGAATGTCATCTAGATAAAGAGCTGTTCTCTTAACAAAATACAAACCTACCCATTACCAGCTATCTCTTGTTCGCTCATGCAAGACACACACAAGAGACACCCTACAGTGTTCCATAATCGTCCTCATTGAAAATGTAAAAAAAATAAGGTTTAGATCTAGAATTCCTTTATTAAAAAAAAAAAGGATGGTTAAGATAAATGTATTTATTTATCAATATCTATGGGCGAAATTGGAATGGGATTTAGTCACAGAGTGAAAGAAAAATTGAGCTTATTTAGAAAAGAGCTCGCATATTGTTGATAATAATCTTTGACCTGCCTTCATCTCGTTTAGTAATTAAGGGTTTACATTACGCCTGACAATTTATTATATTCTCAAAGCCACCCATTTCCGTTGCTATAATAACTTGGGAAGTTTGGCCACAAGACCTCCATCAAATCCAAACAAACGAAAAAGACAAACAATTACTATAAAATAGGCTTTTAGCTTATTTAGTTAACATATTTAATCTAATTAAGCGTATGCCTTTTTTTTTTACTTAGATCCAACAGGGTTTCTTGTACGTAGTCTATTGTATTCTTCTTTACTGTTGTTCACCCCTGCACGTTCGACCTCATTATTACAGTACCTCTATTCAAGTCACTCCTTCAGGAACATTTTGCGCACCGTCTTCTAAATCTGTATATAAATGGCTATCATTAGAATATTACAATGTCTAGAAGATTTATACATGGATATTTTTTTTTCTCGTTTTTCCTTTTTTTAACATTCATTGGTTATTAAGAGCAAAATAATGGCTCTATTAGTTGTATTTGGTATTGTCTTCTTTCTTTTTGAAAGTATTTTTTGATGTGTTTCTTGTTTTTGAAGGTAATGGGTGTATGGGTAAACCCAATAGATTCTCCAAACTTGAATTCAAATCAGTTACGAAGGGTGAAGGTCATTTCGTCTGTATATAATAACTGGACAATGCAAGTGTTCGACCAAATTAAAAAAAAACCAACTCATTTTATTTGTAACAAACATTGAACTAAGAAGTTCAGCAAAGAGACCAACTGTTAGTAACGCTTTGGGAAAGTGTGTACAAGGAAATAAAACTTACATTTCAATAAGAGTGACTGTCAATATGGGCACACGCACAATGGCTCACAGACAAATAGTTCACACGACTCATAGTTCCTTGACCATTGGCTCATATTAGATAATCAGAATCTAAATGCAGGCCATCAAATCCGGAATCTTTTCTCTCCAGCACTAGAATAGAGGCTATTGAATCCGGAATCTTTGCTCTCCAGAACTAGAATAGAGGCTATTGAATCCGGAATCTTTTCTCTCCAGCACTAGAATAGAGGCTATTGAATCCGGAATCTTTGCTCTCCAGAACTAGAATAGATGCTATTGAATCCGGAATCTTTGCTCTCCAGAACTAGAATAGAGGCTATTGAATCCGGAATCTTTGCTCTCCAGAACTAGAATAGAGGCTATTGAATCCGGAATCTTTGCTCTCCAGAACTAGAATAGAGGCTATTGAATCCGGAATCTTTGCTCTCCAGAACTAGAATAGAGGCTATTGAATCCGGAATCTTTGCTCTCCAGAACTAGAATAGAGGCTATTGAATCCGGAATCTTTTCTCTCCAGCACTAGAATAGAGGCTATTGAATCCGGAATCTTTGCTCTCCAGAACTAGAATAGATGCTATTGAATCCGGAATCTTTGCTCTCCAGAACTAGAATAGAGGCTATTGAATCCGGAATCTTTGCTCTCCAGAACTAGAATAGAGGCTATTGAATCCGGAATCTTTGCTCTCCAGAACTAGAATAGAGGCTATTGAATCCGGAATCTTTGCTCTCCAGAACTAGAATAGAGGCTATTGAATCCGGAATCTTTGCTCTCCAGAACTAGAATAGAGGCTATTGAATCCGGAATCTTTGCTCTCCAGAACTAGAATAGAGGCTATTGAATCCGGAATCTTTGCTCTCCAGAACTAGAATAGAGGCTATTGAATCCGGAATCTTTGCTCTCCATAACTAGAATAGAGGCTATTGAATCCGGAATCTTTGCTCTCCAGAACTAGAATATAGGCCATCAAAGCCGGAATGTAGATTATCAAAGCTAGAATCTAGGTGAGCAATTAAGCCATCTAGAGTATCAGAGTAGGAGTTTAAGCCGATATTATGTAATCCGGGACCATTATACACAATCTATACGATCAGAGCAATGACCTCTATAAGTTTGCACTTCGACCGGATGCACGATGAAAGCGATTCACGATCATGTTTATTATTTAAAAACCAAAAAAAAAAACCAATCAATATTGGACTTGATAAAGTGTGTAGTTGAGGGGTAGAATAATAATTGATAATTATAAACACAGTAGCTAGTCATCCGAAGCATTGTTTTAAAATTCATTCATGGGGTTCAATAGTTCGTTACATTTAGTGGCACTATTGATTTCCATAAAGACCTGAACGAGCCGCAGTTTGATTAGCTCGGATTCAAACAAAGATAACAGGAATTTTTTGACTGACATTATGCTCCATTTCATAACACTTTTTAAAAAAATATTTGTCAGATCCATGCTATTAAATTTGTTCTTATAACTTAGTTCTTTTCTATTTAATACTCAGCACCTAAACAGCTCAAGTAATAGAAAATAATCAGTCAACAATTATAGTTCTCAAGTTTAAAAGTGTATGATGCATAAACTATTATACCTGTATATTATTTGAACAAAATATCTTTCAGATAATTGTCAACAATCTGTAGCTAGGCCTACATTCCAGTTTTGTTAACGTCTTTAAAACAAATGTGCAAATGAAAAAAAAACGACTTCTCGTGATAACATGACCTATATATTGTAGGTCGTCGAAATCATTCTAGACAGATGCATTAATTCACCAAAACATGTCATGTGGCTGAAAACATATTTCTCGGTGTCCTGTCTATGCTAAGTATGGCATACCTTTTTAAAACAAATCAAATATAAAAGCACGTGTGTATTAGGTTTGCATCTTCATGTGGTGAAATGATACTTACGTTTTAGTTATGTTGTTCAAGTTGATAAATGTCAAAGAGTTGATATCGATAACTTTAATCCTAAATATAATAAGGGCAGATCAAAAATCGATTTGATTGACTGCTAACTAGCAGCAAACAAGATGGTGAATGAATTTCTAGAAAGTAAACCGTAGAATTTTATCACACAATAACACACACATGCAACAATTTTATTTCACATGATTTTAGCTCTGGGAGTTATTCCCCCATTAAGACCACCTGAAATGCTCAAGCATGTATACAGCATGACTTAAGGGCTAATCTTCTTCCCTGCTTCAAGAAGTTTATGTTCGTTTTTTGATTGAATTACTGAATTGTAAAGATTAAAAATCTAAAGGTTTTCTTTTTAGCTAAAGTGGCTCTGTGAGATACATCCATTGGTAAACATCTTCGACCTAATACCTCAGAATAGGAGGCCCCAAAACTTTCGGTAGTCGGAGGTGCAACTTCTAGAATAAAACAAACAGGAGGGAGACGAATCTCTTCCAAAATATTTGTATCCTTTTAGTTTGGCTTGATATGTTTGTTTGTTTTACATGTTTCGGATGTTCCTTCAGAGTTGAAGATAATTACTTCCTAGTCCAAACCTCCCGCAAGACTATGGGGGATGGAAGCGGGCAGGGTTTGAACCCTGGACCACCGATAAATCTGAACGACAATCCAGCGCGCAAACCGCACGATATTTAATGTTTGGGAGCATCGTGGAGTTGACGCCGCTAGGAAGAGATATTGCTTATGTTCTGTTTCAAGCAAAGCTTTTAAAAGTGTAGACCTAGAGGACATTGATAAAGATCAGTACAATCAAATTATAGAGGGTGGGGTTCATAACTACAGGTGCGACTAGCTATTTTTTTTCTCTCTCGCTCATTTTCTCTCTGTTACTTACTCCTCCCCAACCTCACTCTCTCTCTCTCTTTCACTCTCTCTCCTTTTCACTCTCTCTCTCTCTTTCACTCTTTTAACGATTCATTTTTCCCCCGCCTTTTGTCTTTCATATTGCGTACATTGAAATCAAACAAAAAGTTGATATCCGGTTGTTGTAATTTATGAATTAAAAACAACCTAACGTTCGTCTGCCAAAATGTTTATCTCCCTTAGTGTATCTGCTTGTATTCATAAGTGGGACGTACTCAGGTGTCAACCTAAGTGGGCAGGTACTAATTGCTCAATACGATGTTTATCTCCTGAACCTAAACTGCTGGCGTGTGACCGCACTGAAGAAGGGAGTAGTCTGCAGAAGTTACCTCCAAAATATCTGCGTCTAAAGGATGCATCAGAATTAAAAGCTTATATGAATATTTAAATAGGGGTAGGCCTACATGATTCTGCAGCTTCTTTCGGTACCCCGCTTCCCTATGAAGATAATGACAACTCGTGAGAGAAATGAAATATTTGTATTGTTTATTTTTACACCAATAAACTGAAAAAAATAAAAACATCAAACCGTTGCTACTTACAACATACTAATAAACCTAAAAGTATAGAGTCTTATAGGTGTAAAGTTCAAAGAAAAACCACTAGCTCACACACACACACACCTGAACACTAAGAAACACACACACACATTATCCATATGTAATAACTTCATTATAAAGTTTTTAAAAAAATACGATATTGTCACAGTATACGAATGTATGTCACTAGCATGTGTAAACAGACAAGCAAATGAGGTCACGAGTAAAAAAAAAAGAAGAAAAACAAGCTTGGAAAAGTCAAGTAATGTGTCTTCTCCTAGTCATTTCTAAAGACGAAAAGAGCAGACGAAAAAATGAGGCCACTTAAGTTGCAGCCTGAATCACAACCTCAACAGATAACGGAATCAGATGTTGAATGTTCTTTGGGGCCATTCCACAGTATTCCACACTCCCATCTGTGGACTACAAGACAATGCCTGATAAGTCTTTACTTAGTTTCCACATAAAGTAGGCCTCGATACTAAAACCTTTTTCACCGTCGGACTCAAGAAAGGAAAAAAAAGGGGGGGGGGGTAGTTTTGTTTATAAATTACATAATTAGTCAATAACTAAAATTATTTCAGCTAATTATTCATGATTTTAAATCTATTTTTTTATATTGTGTCGTACCTCCCCCCCCCCCATTCCATTTTTAATAGAAAAAAAAGGAGGGAGTGGTAAAGCAGCTCTGATTGGTTAAAAAAATTTCGTAATAAAAATATGAGATGCAGAGGAACGGTGCTGGTTTTAGTGTTAACTCTGTTACAACCCTCGCCACACTCCACCATGAATCTGTTACAACCCTCGCCACACTCCACCATGAATCTGTTACAACCCTCTCCACACTCCACCATGAATCTGTTACAACCCTCTCCACCATGAATCAAAAAAAGACAGTGCACCACGACGAGACTGTATGCTTCACTTATTCTATAATTCAAAGGTTATAAAATGCTTATTATCTATTCGTCATACATAGCCAAATGCAAGTCTTTGTTTCGTATTGAAAGGACAACGTTTGAAGGAATCGATTAAATAATAGTATGACATGTAATCGCCCCCAATTCAAATAAAAAGATCACTTTGCACAAGTTTTTAAAAAGTTTAAAACATGGACACTGCATAATAGTTTTTGGTTTAAAAACGATTAACTCAATAGCAGAGAATTCTTTTTTTCAGAGACTTATTTATTGTTATCTATTTACTGACTGTGCCATACAACTTGTATTTGTACACTACATCGAACTCTCACTTGATTGCACCACGCAAATGCAAAACCAATTTAATTAATTAAACTCAGCTTGGTAACAGATTTTACTTGAGGTCTTAATGTGAAACTTGCACTGTTTTAGAAACATGCAGATATACAATGCATAACAATGCAGCATGAACAAATGTTTGACAAGAAGGTAAGAACAAGCTATAAGCGAATCTAATGTTCAAAAATGATGGTATTTTGTTCTTCGTTCCACATATCTGGTATATGACCTGTATATATAGATCAGATTTTATAATGCACACTAGTCTTACCTTCAGCAGTGGATGTTTGGACAAGTAAGGTCATGATTGCACATGTCCAAAGATGCAATAGTCTCTGTCCAGACATTGTCAGTGAGAGCAATGACCACTTTAAGTGGTCTGACACAAAGAGAAGGCCAGATCAAGAATCACATATAAAATTATCCAGTAAGAGAACAAAAAAATGTCTTTTGCTTGTTCAAAATTTATCTTTAAAAATCTTTTCTTCAATTCCAATAAACACTTAAATCATTTTAAAACTAGTCAATACAACCAAAACAAAGTCATAATTATAACATAAATCGGCGCTCTTGTAAAACCCAGCTCCTGGAAACGTCTCAAAACGTTTGTGCCGGATTGTTCTCTGAAAATACGTTCTCGCTGAGACAACGCCCTGCGTTCCCCCAGAACAGTCCACTGCTCCCCCTCACTTGACAGTTGGAGACTAGAGCCACAGACTATAGAACAATTTAATATAGATTACTAAGGTCCCTAGTGTTGAATATATCGAGGAAAAAAATGGAGGGGGGGGGAGGCATAGAGGAGAGACAGTTACTTATTTGAGAAGGTGGTGGGCTGGGTGCGGAGGGTATAAAAAAAGCGGTAGGGGGGGATTATGCGCGTTTGAATTTTTAAGCGCATTGGCGACTTCTTTGAAAAAGAATGAAAGTCACGAGCGTGCAGTGGAGAGACAGTGGCATGCATAGCATTGAGGGTAGGGGAGTAACTGGCGATGGAGGGGGGGTATTTTAATGACAGTTTCACGTCATAACTCTATCAAAAAAAATGTTCAGAAGATCAAATCCTCTACTGGCACTACAAGCGTGGGAGTGGTTTGGCTTTTCTTTTTGTTTTGTAATCCAGTGCTAAGTGTATAACTAACTTTTGGATCATTTGATTTGGCCATTATCTTAGGTCTAGAAGCTACACATGACTTATACCTGTGGCATTTTACGTCTCGAGAGACGATCTTTTCCCTTTGCAACTTCTTGTGTGACTAAAGAGGCCAATCCTTGATACACAGCTGCGATCGCAGGTTGGGCATATATAATCACCAGACGCCGTTGCATTTTCACCCTTCTTTCTGCTTCTGTTGTGTATGGCATCTGCAATCTTTGACCCTTCCTTTATGCTCTCTCTCCATGAGGATCTGTCCAGTGCCACCTCTTCCCAGTTGCCAGTGTCGATTTTGAAGAGCTTCATGTCGCGTTTGCATACATCCGTATAACGTAAAAGTGGGCGACCAGCGGCTCTCCTGCCTTCTATCAGATCGCCATACAGGATGTCCTGTGGAAGTCGACCTTCTGGCATTCTACGAACGTGGCCAAGCCAGCCAAGGCGTCTGCTGCTGATAACAGAGCGGATGTCCTGGCACCCTGCTCTTTGTAGCACTTCCTCATTGGTTATCTTATCTTGCCACCTTATTTTAAAGATCCGCCTTAGGCATCGGAGGTGGAAAACATTCAGCTTTTTTTCCTGCCATGAGTAGGTTGACCATGTTTCACTTCCGTACAGCAAGGTGCTCAACACACAGGTCCGGTAGACTAGGGCTTTAGTACTGTTAGTCAGCAATATGTTGTCCCAGACTCTTTTCTGCAGCCGTGACATGGTGGCCATTGCCTTGGCTATCCTGTTGTTTATGTCTTTATCCAGTAGAGTGTTGTTGGATATGATGGAGCCAAGGTAACAAAAGTGATCAACAATTTCTAGTGGTTGGCCATTAATGCTTACTTGAGGTGCAGTGTTTGTGTTTTGGACAAGTATCTTAGTCTTGCTTTGACTGATGTTTAAGCCGAACTTCTGGCAAGCAGCAGATAATTTGTCAACCAGGCACTGTAGCTGAATATCAGAATCAGCCACAATAGCTGCATCATCAGCATACAGGAGTTCCCTGACGAGTAGCTTCCTAACCTTGGTTTTTGCCCGCAGCCTTGAAACATTAAATAGTTTTCCAGAGGATCTTGTATGGAGAAACACACCTTCGTTTATGTCGTTGTATGCATAATGCAGTAGACAGGAGAAGAATATGCCAAACAGAGTAGGTGCGAGCACACATCCCTGCTTGACACCACTGCAAACCTCAAAAGGTGCTGATTGGGCTCCATTGAATTTGACAGTGCATTTAGTTTCCTCGTGAAAACACTCAATGAACTGCAGTAGTTTGGGAGGGCAACCTATTTTCCTCAAGAGTTTGAAAAGGCCACTTCTGCTGACCATGTCAAAAGCTTTAGTCAGATCAACAAAAACGATGTAAAGGGGTCTGTCTCTCTCTCTGAATTTCTCCTGCAGTAGTCGTAGAGAAGATATCATGTCTACAGTGGATCTACCACTTCTGAATCCACACTGAGACTCTGGGTAGACTCTAGAAGCTATCACTTGCAGCCTGGATAGTGCCACTCTAGCAAAGATCTTGCCCACTATACTGAGGAGAGAGATACCCCTGTAATTGTTGCAGTCACTCCGATCCCCTTTGTTCTTGTATATTGTGACTATAGTTGCGTCACGCATGTCCTGTGGGACATGACCTGTTTCCCAACAGCGGCAGAGGAGAATATAGAGTTCAGGGAGCAGGAGTGATTCGTTGACTTTCACTACTTCCACTGGGATACCATCACTCCCAGGAGATTTTCTATTTTTTATGCAGTTAATTGCTTTTTTAAGGTCACTGAGGCTCGGAAGATCATCTAGGCATTCCAGTACTGGAAGATCTGGTAGAGAAGCCAGGGCGACATCGTCTACTGTGTTCTGTGTGGCATAGACTTCGAGGTAGTGTTCTGTCCAACGTTCTAGCTGCTTGGTTTGATCAGTAATTTTTTCTCCTGATTTGGATAGAAGGGGGGCAGGCTTAGACACTGTTGGACCCAGGGCCGCTTTAATGCCATCAAATAGAGCTTTGCTATTTCCTGCGTGGAGACTGTCTTGGATTCTGTTGCAGGTATCCCTCCAAAAGGTGTTAGCACATTTTCTAGCCATTTGTTTCGCCTCTTTATTAGCACTTTTGAAGGCCTCCAAAGATCTTGGACTTGGCTTTGTCTTGAGAGCGAGTTGTGCAGATCGCTTTTTCTCGATGCAAGGTTCCATTTGTGCTAGATTTGCCTCAAACCAGTCTACATTTTTGTGTTTTTGAGGCCCAAAGGCCGTGATTGCCGAACTGTAGATTACATCTCTTAATTTCTCCCATCTGATAGAGATGTCTTCTTCATTACTTAACGAGGGGATTGAACTGTTCAAAAGCTTGCCAAAGAGTGCACACTTCTCTGGGTCACCTACATGGTTGACGTTAATTCGCCTAGTTCTGGGTTGAGTGGAAGTATAAGCCTTCTTGAGAAGTAGTTTGATTTTGCTTAGCACTAGTGAATGGTCTGAGTTGCAGTCCGCACTATGGTATGAACGGGTGTGGATGACACTTTTCAGATCCATCCTTCGGGTGATGCAGAGGTCAAGCTGGTGCCACCTTTTTGAGCGTGGGTGCTGCCAAGAGACTTTATGGCGTTCCTTGCCAGAGAAGAATGTATTTGTTACACACAGTTCATGAGAGCTACAAAACTCGAGTAGCCTTTGGCCATTGTCATTGATTTTGCCAACACCATGAGGTCCCAAGCATTGTGGCCATGCATCATTTCCACCACCAACACGGGCATTAAAGTCTCCATTTATATAGAGGTGCTCGGATTTTGGAATACTTTTAATTACGTCCTCTAGAGCTTGATAGAATCTGTCTTTGTCCTCTTCCGGTGCAGCAAGGGTTGGTGAGTAAGCACAGATTATATTAACTTTGCCTTGCGGTGATGCAAATTTCATGTGTGATACTCTTTCATTGCCAATGGGAAACATCGCGATGCAGGGGACGAGACTGTTTCTTATTGCGAAGCCGACGCCATGTATTCTAGGGCTTTGTTCTGGTTTTCCTTGCCAGTAGAATGTATAGTTGCTTTCTGTGAGAGATCCGCTGTCTGCCAGTCTGGTTTCTTGCAGGCAGGCCACATCAATGTTTAGTCTGCTGAGTTCTCTGTCGATGATAGCTGTTTGACGCATGTCTGTGACTAGTTCAGGGTCAGTATTGAAGCCAGGACACATTGTCCGTATGTTCCAGCTTGCTAAACGCAAACATTTAAACATGACTTATACATTCCTCACTATACATATCTCCAGTTAAATTAATGGGCTGAGAAAACCTTTTAGCAAAATTTTTTGTCTATGTAGAATGACGTATTCTTTGGGATACAGTTTTATGTCCTTTTTATATGCAGTGTACACATGTTTATAATAGTAACGATCATATTTACTTTACTTCATTATTAGTATTTATCAGAATCTGTTTTAAAAAATAAATTAGTTGCCGAGTACAGACAACTTTAATGCTTACTAGACATTTTAAGTGATGTCCTTGTATCCACTAAGCTTTAATGCCAATATGACATTTTAAGCGATGTCCTTGTATCCACTAAGTATTAATGCCAATATGACAGTTTAAGCGATGTCCTTGTATCCACTAAGCTTTAATGCCAATATGGCATTTTAAGTGATGTCCTTGTATCCACTAAGTTTTAATGCCAATATGACATTTTAAGCAATGTCCTTGTATCCACTAAGTATTAATGCAAATATGACAGTTTAAGCGATGTCCTTGTATCCACTAAGCTTTAATGCCAATATGACATTTTAAGTGATGTCCTTGTATCCACTAAGTTTTAATGCCAATATGACATTTTAAGCGATGTCCTTGTATCCACTAAGTTTTAATGCCAATATTACATTTTAAGCGATGTCCTTGTATCCACTAAGTTTTAATGCCAATATGACATTTTAAGTGATGTCCTTGTATCCACTAAGCTTTAATGCCAATATGACATTTTAAGCGATGTCCTCGTGTTTAATCCGTTTTAATAGCTATCTGATTTTTTTGTGTGTTGAAAGTAAATGAGTTTGGTAATTGTGCTGACTTCTGGCCATTTATCAATATGCTTAACTGTAGACAAACAAAGCATGATCTTTAAATCATTTACTGCCTAGACCGAAATTTTTCGAAGTGCAAATAGTTAATTACATTTAAAAGAAAAATGAATACACTTTTGTTTTAGAATGCTATCAACAATGCCATTCGATAATTCCGTGTGAATTTATAAAAAGCCAGATTTAAGTAAGTGGATGCCCCAGGCAGTTTTTTTGTGTGGAGACCCCCCCCACCACCACCACCCTTCAGTGACAATACACTTACGTCGGAAACGTTTCTTGTCAAATTAATTCCGCGCTTTCCTTCTGGATTAAATATTTAGTTTGAATATTTAAAACAAACTTTTTTTTTTCATTTTCGAAGGTCTCCATTTGAGGATGCGGCCCCGGTCCGCTGCAGTGTCTGGGCTCTGAATAGCTTTAGCCTTCAATGTAGGCTGTTGAAATTCGAGATTATTCACTGGACAACATTAATCTTCGATGTAGGCTGTTGAAATTCGAGATTAATGTTGTCCAGTGAATAAAGGACAGCAAGTGTAATGCTAGCAATTGTTCGTACTAAAAGGAATGGAGTTTGACTTAGTCTAATCTACGTGGGTCTTTGTGAGGGGGTGGTGCACCAACAATGAGTTTACCTTTTTATCAACAATGCTATCCATTAAATAAAAAAATATTTCCTTGTACGATAAGGTAAACCCCCACTTCGTCTGAAAAATATTAAATAGGTTTGTTTAGCCTCGGGCGTTTGTAATTGAAATTCGCGTTGTTGTTTTTTGTTGTTTTTTTTGAATGGGTAGGCCCCACACTTAAACATGTTATATAATGTAAGGACACAGGCATGAACGTCCCAAACTGATGCAGCGATTCTAATTAGTATTTAAAACATGTTTAGTCTCTTCATAGGTCCTGGGAGAAGAGTACGTTTTAGGTGCCCAGATATAACATCCATTTTTTTTCCATGCTCTAATTACACTTGCATATTGAACAAGAAATGTGCCTTTATCTTTGCGTTTTCTTTCTGAGAATTTTATTAGATTGTATTTTTACATTTCCATTCTTCGTAACTTTTCCATAAACATGTAATAGATGGAACTTTTGTGGAAATGTCATTTCTTTTCAATCTCTAGTTCCCAGCTACACAAATTTCAGCACATCTGGAAAAAAAAATAACAATTTGTTTATTGATTAATTTTAATTATGGTGTTAATTTTTGCTTTTTATTAAAATATGTGATGTTTAGTATTAGCTATAACTGCATATAAAGTATTTGTTTTAATAATTTTGAATAATAAGTCACTTCGACTTATGGACATATCACATATAGCCTTGATTAGTTTCTCAAGGAAATGTTAAATGTGGGCTTATGAGATAAATAACACCACTACCACCAGTGGATAACAGCAGTTAAAAACACACCTACCATGAAATTTTTTGTCCGACTGTTAATGTCATTACAATATCCTATAGATTTTTTAATTTCTCTGTATTTTAGGGCCCTTAGTAAAGAACGTGTACACATAGTGCAAAGTAATAAAATAACAGATTTTGTTACGCACATAAATAGTTTGTTCAAAGAGAAACGCTTGTGTGCCAACAAACAATCCTGCAGATTAAACAAAGGGGAGGCCAACCATTGTGATTTTTTAAATGTTTGTCGGCTTTTCCTTTTCAGGTCTGTAGGTAAATATACGAAGAGGGGGCACTAACCAGACTTCTCTAAGGCTGGCATCAAATAGTAGGCCTACAGTTGATAGCGAAAACAGATTTACTTTTCTTATCAGTAATGTCTATCTGTAAGCGCTGTAGCCACCTAGCTGGTATTATTTCAGAACAAAGCTTTTAACCCATCGTCAACAAGTGAACAAGCTACATAGATCTATGACCATTTGAACCCGATATGAAACGAAGAAATCTTTAAACTGATGCCTGTTGATACATATTAGTTTCGATTCCATCATAGTGACACCTACACGATAGTTGTTTACATCCATATAGGATAGGTGATCTCATGCTGTAGTCCAGAATATTTTCGCAATAATTATGAAACTAACATTCTAGACTTTTGAAAATAAGTTGTGTTTCTTTGATCTCATCTCGAAGTTGTCATTTTTAAAATGGATTGTGACTCTACAAAATCTGGGCCCAAAACACCCCAATAGAAAGAAAACTATATGGAGAACTCCCTGATTTGGGAACCACTGCGCAGTTCATTTCATATATTGGTCTAGTCATCTGAGTCATATAGAGTGACACCTTTAGTACAATCACTAAATTTAGAAAAGCCTTCAGGATAGAAGACTCAAAAGTAAAGTAGCAATTATACATAAAACACTGAGCCATAATCTTCAAATACAAAAGCAAAATCTAATAAAATACTCAGAAGGATACAAAGATAAAGGCACATTCCTCGTCCCATATGCTAGGACATATTTGTATAAACGCTCCTTCTTCCCTAATTCTATTAGAGCATGGAATGGGTTGACTGGGCTAGCCAGGAAAACCGGTGACTTGGCAGAATTTAGGTAATTTGGTTAATATGCATGACTAAATGCATGACGCGTAGGACGTAATTATCTTCTTTTTTGAAGTAAAGTCTGTATTCTATAAGATAAGATAAGATAAGATAAGAACGCTGCAACATAAAAATGAGAACAAGGAGGACGAAGAAAACTAAGAAGCATTGCTTTGGATTTGACAAGAGACCTACCGTACAATGTGAAGTGTTTGTACGTGAATGTGTAACCCATACACAGGTAGATGATCAAATTGTTGAGTAGGTGGCAAGACGAGATTTAGAGCGTGAAATTATGACAAGTTTGTAGCAGTTCACGCGGTTTCCTTATTCTAGTGCTTAAAAATTACTTTCACTTTAAACTTGTAATAATCGCTTTCACTATTGACTTGAGAGAGTCACGTGTCTACGTGTGATACGAGAGGACATTTTTTTTGTTAGTCCAAGTATTAGAGTAACATGACCAGACTAGATACTGTGTTTATCTTTGTATCAAAAGAACAGGTTCCTTAGTTCCTGCTGTGACTATCGCTAGTTTAATAAGAGGGAACAACAAATATAGTGATATAGTTTCATTATAACGTGATGTATTGACTCTCATAACATACGGGGGAAAATGGGAGCAGGGAAAGACATTCATGCAGATTTCTCAAGGTTATAATAATAGGGCATGGAATACACATTCGATGGTTTTATTTCATGAGTTTGGGACATGAAAGGCTTGATTGAAAACTTAAGCTAAGATGAGCTTGGATGACCCCTGTTCAGGAACATGGGCCACGAGCACATCACTAAAGATAAATGCAAAGAGGCACAGCAAGTTTCTTGTTAAATTGATTGAGACATTGGTGAAGTGTAATACTTAACTTGTGTACAGAAAAGATACATTTATTTTTTTTATGCGTTCTGTTTGTATTAAGTCGAAAGTTTTCAATTCAATGATATCTCATTCTGCAAATATGCCATAATACAGTCAACGATATTGCTCTTAGTTAGGACTTGAAAATACAACAGAAAAAAAACAAACGCGATAAATACATAAGTTGCAATAAGAGCCAGAGTGAAAGACATAGTTCACTCAAACATTTTCCAATTATTAATTTAATGACACTAGTTCTTGTGCTGTTAAATAAGAAAACTAAAATATTCAAGTGGTACACAATCGACATGTAAGTGCTATTACCTTAGGTATATTTTTCCGCCGTTTGGGCTTCTAATGTGGAGTAACAAAAAGCATTAATACGTTCGCTTGGTAAATGCACAGACACACATACATTCAAACAACTCCCAACAGATGATACACATTAATGCCAATTCGAGCTGGACACAAGGCTCCGTGACAATTATGCATAAAACACTAAACCATAACCATCATCTTCAAATACAAAAGCAAAACCTAATAAAATACTCAATCTCTCTCGTATCATCTCAGAGGATGAATTTATACAAATGCTCATTCTTTCCTATTGCTATTAGAGCATGGAATGGATTGCCTGAGCTAGCGAGGAAAACCAACGACTTGGCAGAATTTAAGACATTGGTTAACATGCATGACTAGATGCATGACGTCTGTATTTTATAAGATAAGAAGATAAGATAAGAAAATACTAATCTAGTGACTTGTAAAGGAATCGATCTCAGGATCCTTGTTTTTATAGTAATGTGATAGTGTGTTACAATCTGTTTAGATTCTAACTTCAAGTTATAAATAATTTTCTAAACCTCCATTTACGAAATTACAAGGTCTTTTCAAAACAGGGATAAAATGTCGTCAAGTTTGTATACTAACAACTTTCCCTCAAATCTCTACCCTTAAACTCTCTGAAATCTCTACCCTTTAACTCCCTGAAATCTCTATCCTTAAACTCCCTCAATTCTCTACTCTTAACTCCCTCAAATCTCTACCCTTAACTCTCTCAAATCTCTACCCTTTAACTCCCTGAAATCTCTACCCTTAACTCCCTCAAATATCTACCCTTAAACTCCCTCAAATCTCTACCCTTTAACTCCCTCAAATCTCTATCCTTAAACTCCCTGAAATCTCTACCCTTAAACTCCCTCAAATCTCTACCTTTAACTCCCTCAAATCTCTACCCTTAACTCCCTCAAATCTACTCTTAAACTCCTCAAATCTCTAAACTCATTAGTTTCTGTTCTAAACATAGCAGTTTGGTTCTAGAATGTAACTTATAAATTACAGCCGTTTCTTAAAAAGAGAAAATACCCTTAACTCCCTCAAATATCTACCCTTTAACTCCCTGAAATCTCTACCCTTTAACTCCCTCAAATCTCTATCCTTAAACTCCCTCAAATCTCTACCCTTAACTCCCTCAAATCTTTACCCTTAAACTCCCTGAAATCTCTACCATTAAACTCCCTCAAATCTCTACCCTTTAACTCCCTCAAATCTCTACCCTTAACTCCCTTAAATCTACTCTTAAACTCCTCAAATCTCTAAACTCATTAGTTTCTGTTGTAAACATAGCAGTTTGGTTCTAGAATGTAACTTATAAATTACAGCCGTTTCTTAAAAAGAGAAAATAAATACGCCCTACGCGTGATATTCTAGTCGTGCATGCAAATTATAGACCTAAACTCTTTCCTGGCTAATTCAAGCAACCCGTTCCAATCCAATGGCCACAAGCAAGAAGGAGCACTTGGATGAATTTGTCCTGGCATATGGAATAAGAAATATGCCTATATCCTGATACTAGGAATGTATCCTGACAATAGTTAGACTCCTCCACGAATATTGCAGTAAACATTGATGATCTATTTTAACAACTCCTCCTATTAGCTTGCTAATTCTTCAATGGTTCAAAAGATGGGCAAACACTTTGAAATCTCGAAAACGCCTCTAACGATTGGCTATTTTCAGCGAGTACTTTTGCACTCGACTCAAACGTTTCTTGATATTGTAGTGACCTAGTTTTGTTTAGAGATTATGTTAGGTTTGTAAGTAAATATAGTGTATATTGTTTTCAGCAACAGTAAAAGTAGTGAGTAGTCAGACAGACGAATGACGTTGCAGAATAAGCGTACATGGAGAACAAGATGACTAGAGCTTAGAGAAGTAAGGATAGGGATAGAGACGAATAAGTAACACGACGGATAGAGAGACAAGACAAGCATCCCCAGCTGTAAATAAATACATCAGTTGAAGTCTTCTGAAGTCTTGATTGTGAATTGCAATGTCCCTTGACTAATTTAGACTGGTTGAGTGAAGTATTGTTAGATTTGCGCAGCACACAAAATCCTAGTCAGGACAAATGGACCTCATTCACCAATCGTAAACAAACAACATTTAGCCACGTGATTCTATATATCTTCTATACAAACTATGTAGTCCTTAGTGGTTGTCACGTGATACGTATTTTTCATTGTTTTATCAATATTATGACGTGGCTAAATGTGTTTATGAGGTCCATTGACAGAAATAGAAGGGTTACCTAAATTGATGGTTTATTTGTTTTCTCCAGACACGAAATACGACACATAAAAAATCTTTCTTTCTTTGCACTTTGCTTGCCAACTATCAGGAATAATAATTTTTTTCCGCTCTTTAATCTTATGAGGACCATAGAAACGTGGCACTGGTTTTATCTGAGAAAAAAAAAGAATAACATTAATACAAGGACAACAAGGCTATAGATACCACTACTTGAAGACTTTAGTGATATTGTAAATCGTGTTGGCACGCCCAGTATTCTTTATTCAAATAGATCGATCATTTATCAAAACCTAAAAATAAAAATATTAAATAGATTATGATAATATTCATTGCCCACATACATTCCATTCCGGTGTCTAGTCACTCGCACTGATTACGTAAGCTATATAGGTAGTCTACTTGAAAGCTCCACTGCAATGCACTTAAAATGTATGATTCTAAACACCGAAAATAGTCAATCTCTTAGGTGCAAGAATTTTTTGTCCCTTTTTCTTAGTTCGTTTATGCCAAAATACTGATAAAGAAAGTAAATAAAGTTGAAACATATGCATGGCGGGACAAAAAAAGCAACTTGTTTGATGTTATGGATTATTAGCGGGAGTCAAAAGATCAACTAGGCAACCATACCTGTTTTTTTTTAAGGTAAGGAGCAGCTAGCAGCGAGCAGGAAGTTAAAAGCTGTTTGCTAGAGCGTGAGGCATGGAGGACACAGGCCATACAAGGAAAACTAGGAGAGCAAAGAAAGGCTTAATCACAAATACAAATGATATAAAGATTTCATGATTAAACTAGAAGTTGAAAACAAAAGTTCCAGAAACTTTCAACCCCACCCAAATTATAGAAAGGAGAGAGAAAAGAGAGATCGAAAGTTTAGAAAAGTGTTAGGAGGGAAAAAAGGATGTTTATTTCAATATTTGCAATTAAAAAGAATAAAAGCAGATTTAAAAGTTAATTAAATAATGAATGAAACTGATTGAAACATCTGGAAATAATTCAGGCTAAAGTATTTCATGTCGTTTATTCAAATATTCTAGGAAGTTTTAATTTTAAAATGCATTTTTAAATCAGTAGGATTAAATGTAGTTTGACTGAAATTAAACTATAGATCAAACTACAGATCAAACTATATATTCAAACTACAGATTCAAACTACATATAAACTACAGATCAAACTAGAGATTCAAACTACAGATCAAACTACAGATTGTTTACAATCAACACATGGTAGATGTTGAATGGCTTACAATCAACACATGGTAGATGTTGACTTGCTTACAATCAACACATGGTAGAGGTTAACTTGCTTACAATCAATACATGGTAGATGTTAAATTGTTTACAATCAACACATGGTAGATGTTCAATAGCTTACAATCAACACATGGTAGATGTTGAGTGGCTTACAATCAACACATGGTAAATGTTGAATTGCTTACAATCAACACATGGTAGATGTTGAAAATCAACACATGGTAGATGTTGAATTGTTAACAATCAACACATGGTAGATGTTGAATTGCTTACAATCAACACATGGTAGATGTTGACTGTTTACAATCAACACATGGTAGATGTTGAATTGCTTACAATCAACACATGGTAGATGTTGAGTGGCTTACAATCAACACATGGTAAATGTTGAATTGCTTACAATCAACACATGGTAGATGTTGACAATCAACACATGGTAGATGTTGAATGGCTTACAATCAACACATGGTAGATGTTGAATGGCTTAAAATCAACACATGGTAGATGTTGAATGGCTTACAATCAACACATGGTAGATGTTGAATGGCTTACAATCAACACATGGTAGATGTTTACAATCAACACATGGTAGATGTTTACAATCAACACATGGTAGATGTTGAATTGTTTACAATCAACACATGGTAGATGTTGAATGGCTTACAATCAACACATGGTAGATGTTGAATAGCTTACAATCAACACATGGTAGATGTTGAATTGTTTACAATCAACACATGGTAGATGTTGAATGGCTTACAATCACTACATGGTAGATGTTAAATGGCTTACAATCAACACATGGTAGATGTTGAATTCTTTACAATAAACACATGGTAGAGGTTGAGTGGCTTACATTTTGCACATGGTAGATGTTGAATGGCTTACAATCAACACATGGTAGATGTTAAATGGCTTACAATCAACACATGGTAGATGTTGAATAACTTACAATCAACACATGGAAGATGTTGAATAGCTTACAATCAACACATGGTAGAAGTTAAATGGCTTACAATCAACACATGGTAGATGTTCAAAAGCTTACAATCAACACATAGTAGATGTTGAATTGTTTACAATCAACACATGGTCGATGTTGAATAGCTTACAATCAACACATGGTAGATGTTGAATTGTTTACAATCAACACATGGTAGATGTTGAATGGCTTACAATCACTACATGGTAAATGTTGAATAGCTTACAATTAAACATATGTTAGATGTTGAATTCTTTACAATAAACACATGGTAGGGGTTGAGTGGCTTACAATCAGCACATGGTACATGTTGAATAGCTTACAATCAACACATGGTAGATGTTGAATTCTTTACAATAAACACATGATAGAGGTTGAGTGGCTTACAATCAGCACATGGTAGATGTTGAATGGCTTACAATCAACACATGGTAGATGTTGAATGGCTTACAATCAACATATGGTAGATGTTGAATAGCTTAAAATCAACATATAGTAGATGTTGAATAGCTTACAATCAACACATGGTTGATGTTGAATAGCTTACAATCAACACATGGTAGATGTTGAATAGCTTACAATCAACACATAGTAGATGTTGAATAGCTTACAATCAACACATGGTAGATGTTCAATTGTTTACAATCAACACATGGTAGATGTTCAATAGCTTACAATCAACACATGGTAGATGTTGAAATGTTTACAATCAACACATGTTAGATGTTGAATTGTTTACAATTAACACATGGTAGATGTTGAGTAGCTTCCAATTAACACATGGTAGATGTTAAATGGCTTACAATTAACACATGGTAGATGTTGAATTGTTTACAATCAACACGTGGTAGATGTTGAATTGTTTACAATCAACACATGGTAGATGTTGAATGGCTTACAATCACTACATGGTAGATGTTAAATGGCTTACAATCAACACATGGTAGATGTTGAATTCTTTACAATAAACACATGATAGAGGTTGAGTGGCTTACAATCAGCACATGGTAGATGTTGAATGGCTTACAATCAACACATGGTAGATGTTGAATGGCTTACAATCAACATATGGTAGATGTTGAATAGCTTACAATCAACATATAGTAGATGTTGAATAGCTTACAATCAACACATGGTTGATGTTGAATAGCTTACAATCAACACATGGTAGATGTTGAATAGCTTACAATCAACACATGGTAGATGTTGAATAGCTTACAATCAACACATGGTAGATGTTCAATTGTTTACAATCAACACATGGTAGATGTTCAATAGCTTACAATCAACACATGGTAGATGTTGAAATGTTTACAATCAACACATGTTAGATGTTGAATTGTTTACAATCAACACATGGTAGATGTTGAGTAGCTTACAATTAACACATGGTAGATGTTAAATGGCTTACAATTAACACATGGTAGATGTTGAATTGTTTACAATCAACACGTGGTAGATGTTGAATAGCTTACAATTAACACATGGTAGATGTTGAATGGCTTACAATCAAGACAAGGTAGAGGTTGAGTGGTTTGCAATCAACACATGGTAGATGTTGAATGGCTTACAATGAAGACAAGGTAGATGTTGAATGGCTTACAATCAATACATGGTAGATGTTGAATGGCTTGCAATCAACACATGGTAGATGTTGAATGGCTTACAATCAATACATGGTAGATGTTGACAATCAACACATGGTAGATGTTAAATGGCTTGCAATCAACATATGGTAAATGTTGAATGGCTTACAATCAACACATGGTAGATGTTGAATAGCTTACAATAAACACATGGTAGATGTTGAATAGTTTACAATCAACACATGGTAGATGTTGAATGGCTTACAATCACTACATGGTAGATGTTAAATGGCTTACAATCAACACATGGTAGATGTTGAATTCTTTACAATAAACACATGGTAGAGGTTGAGTGGCTTACATTTTGCACATGGTAGATGTTGAATGGCTTACAATCAACACATGGTAGATGTTAAATGGCTTACAATCAACACATGGTAGATGTTGAATAGCTTACAATCAACACATGGAAGATGTTGAATAGCTTACAATCAACACATGGTAGAAGTTAAATGGCTTACAATCAACACATGGTAGATGTTCAAAAGCTTACAATCAACACATAGTAGATGTTGAATTGTTTACAATCAACACATGGTAGATGTTGAATAGCTTACAATCAACACATGGTAGATGTTGAATTGTTTACAATCAACACATGGTAGATGTTGAATGGCTTACAATCACTACATGGTAGATGTTGAATAGCTTACAATTAAACATATGTTAGATGTTGAATTCTTTACAATAAACACATGGTAGGGGTTGAGTGGCTTACAATCAGCACATGGTAGATGTTGAATAGCTTACAATCAACACATGGTAGATGTTGAATTCTTTACAATAAACACATGATAGAGGTTGAGTGGCTTACAATCAGCACATGGTAGATGTTAAATGGCTTACAATCAACACATGGTAGATGTTGAATGGCTTACAATCAACATATGGTAGATGTTGAATAGCTTACAATCAACATATAGTAGATGTTGAATAGCTTACAATCAACACATGGTTGATGTTGAATAGCTTACAATCAACACATGGTAGATGTTGAATAGCTTACAATCAACACATGGTAGATGTTCAATAGCTTACAATCAACACATGGTAGATGTTGAGTGGCTTACAATCAACACATGGTAAATGTTGAATTGCTTACAATCAACACATGGTAGATGTTGAAAATCAACACATGGTATATGTTGAATTGTTAACAATCAACACATGGTAGATGTTGAATTGCTTACAATCAACACATGGTAGATGTTGACTGTTTACAATCAAGACATGGTAGATGTTGAATTGCTTGCAATCAACACATGGTAGATGTTGAGTGGCTTACAATCAACACATGGTAAATGTTGAATTGCTTACAATCAACACATGGTAGATGTTGACAATCAACACCTTGTAGATGTTGAATGGCTTACAATCAACACATGGTAGATGTTGAATGGCTTAAAATCAACACATGGTAGATGTTGAATGGCTTACAATCAACACATGGTAGATGTTGAATGGCTTACAATCAACACATGGTAGATGTTTACAATCAACACATGGTAGATGTTTACAATCAACACATGGTAGATGTTGAATTGTTTACAATCAACACATGGTAGATGTTGAATGGCTTACAATCAAAACATGGTAGATGTTGAATAGCTTACAATCAACACATGGTAGATGTTGAATTGTTTACAATCAACACATGGTAGATGTTGAATGGCTTACAATCACTACATGGTAGATGTTAAATGGCTTACAATCAACACATGGTAGATGTTGAATTCTTTACAATAAACACATGGTAGAGGTTGAGTGGCTTACATTTTGCACATGGTAGATGTTGAATGGCTTACAATCAACACATGGTAGATGTTAAATGGCTTACAATCAACACATGGTAGATGTTGAATAACTTACAATCAACACATGGAAGATGTTGAATAGCTTACAATCAACACATGGGAGAAGTTAAATGGCTTACAATCAACACATGGTAGATGTTCAAAAGCTTACAATCAACACATAGTAGATGTTGAATTGTTTACAATCAACACATGGTAGATGTTGAATAGCTTACAATCAACACATGGTAGATGTTGAATTGTTTACAATCAACACATGGTAGATGTTGAATGGCTTACAATCACTACATGGTAGATGTTGAATAGCTTACAATTAAACATATGTTAGATGTTGAATTCTTTACAATAAACACATGGTAGGGGTTGAGTGGCTTACAATCAGCACATGGTAGATGTTTAATAGCTTACAATCAACACATGGTAGATGTTGAATTCTTTACAATAAACACATGATAGAGGTTGAGTGGCTTACAATCAGCACATGGTAGATGTTGAATGGCTTACAATCAACACATGGTAGATGTTGAATGGCTTACAATCAACATATGGTAGATGTTGAATAGCTTAAAATCAACATATAGTAGATGTTAAATAGCTTACAATCAACACATGGTTGATGTTGAATAGCTTACAATCAACACATGGTAGATGTTGAATAGCTTACAATCAACACATGGTAGATGTTGAATAGCTTACAATCAACACATGGTAGATGTTCAATTGTTTACAATCAACACATGGTAGATGTTCAATAGCTTACAATCAACACATGGTAGATGTTGAAATGTTTACAATCAACACATGTTAGATGTTGAATTGTTTACAATCAACACATGGTAGATGTTGAGTAGCTTACAATTAACACATGGTAGATGTTAAATGGCTTACAATTAACACATGGTAGATGTTGAATTGTTTACAATCAACACGTGGTAGATGTTGAATTGTTTACAATCAACACATGGTAGATGTTGAATGGCTTACAATCACTACATGGTAGATGTTAAATGGCTTACAATCAACACATGGTAGATGTTGAATTCTTTACAATAAACACATGATAGAGGTTGAGTGGCTTACAATCAGCACATGGTAGATGTTGAATGGCTTACAATCAACACATGGTAGATGTTGAATGGCTTACAATCAACATATGGTAGTATTGAATAGCTTACAATCAACATATAGTAGATGTTGAATAGCTTACAATCAACACATGGTTGATGTTGAATAGCTTACAATCAACACATGGTAGATGTTGAATAGCTTACAATCAACACATGGTAGATGTTGAATAGCTTACAATCAACACATGGTAGATGTTCAATTGTTTACAATCAACACATGGTAGATGTTCAATAGCTTACAATCAACACATGGTAGATGTTGAAATGTTTACAATCAACACATGTTAGATGTTGAATTGTTTACAATCAACACATGGTAGATGTTGAGTAGCTTACAATTAACACATGGTAGATGTTAAATGGCTTACAATTAACACATGGTAGATGTTGAATTGTTTACAATCAACACGTGGTAGATGTTGAATAGCTTACAATTAACACATGGTAGATGTTGAATGGCTTACAATCAAGACAAGGTAGAGGTTGAGTGGTTTGCAATCAACACATGGTAGATGTTGAATGGCTTACAATCAAGACAAGGTAGATGTTAAATGGCTTACAATCAATACATGGTAGATGTTGAATGGCTTGCAATCAACACATGGTAGATGTTGAATGGCTTACAATCAATACATGGTAGATGTTGAATTGTTTACAATCAACACATAATAGATGTTAAATGGCTTGCAATCAACATATGGTAGATGTTGAATGGCTTACAATCAACACATGGTAGATGTTGAATAGCTTACAATCAACACATGGTAGATGTTGAATTGTTTACAATCAACACATGGTAGATGTTGAATGGCTTACAATCACTACATGGTAGATGTTAAATGGCTTACAATCAACACATGGTAGATGTTGAATTCTTTACAATAAACACATGGTAGAGGTTGAGTGGCTTACATTTTGCACATGGTAGATGTTGAATGGCTTACAATCAACACATGGTAGATGTTAAATGGCTTACAATCAACACATGGTAGATGTTGAATAGCTTACAATCAACACATGGAAGATGTTGAATAGCTTACAATCAACACATGGTAGAAGTTAAATGGCTTACAATCAACACATGGTAGATGTTCAAAAGCTTACAATTAACACATAGTAGATGTTGAATTGTTTACAATCAACACATGGTAGATGTTGAATAGCTTACAATCAACACATGGTAGATGTTGAATTGTTTACAATCAACACATGGTAGATGTTGAATGGCTTACAATCACTACATGGTAGATGTTGAATAGCTTACAATTAAACATATGTTAGATGTTGAATTCTTTACAATAAACACATGGTAGGGGTTGAGTGGCTTACAATCAGCACATGGTAGATGTTGAATAGCTTACAATCAACACATGGTAGATGTTGAATTCTTTACAATAAACACATGATAGAGGTTGAGTGGCTTACAATCAGCACATGGTAGATGTTAAATGGCTTACAATCAACACATGGTAGATGTTGAATGGCTTACAATCAACATATGGTAGATGTTAAATAGCTTACAATCAACATATAGTAGATGTTGAATAGCTTACAATCAACACATGGTTGATGTTTAATAGCTTACAATCAACACATGGTAGATGTTGAATAGCTTACAGTCAACACATGGTAGATGTTGAATAGCTTACAATCAACACATGGTAGATGTTCAATTGTTTACAATCAACACATGGTAGATGTTCAATAGCTTACAATCAACGCATGGTAGATGTTGAAATGTTTACAATCAACACATGTTAGATGTTGAATTGTTTACAATCAACACATGGTAGATGTTGAGTAGCTTACAATTAACACATGGTAGATGTTAAATGGCTTACAATTAACACATGGTAGATGTTGAATTGTTTACAATCAACACGTGGTAGATGTTGAATAGCTTACAATTAACACATGGTAGATGTTGAATGGCTTACAATCAAGACAAGGTAGATGTTGAATGGCTTACAATCAATACATGGTAGATGTTGAATGGCTTGCAATCAACACATGGTAGATGTTGAATGGCTTACAATCAATACATGGTAGATGTTGAATTGTTTACATTCAACACATAATAGATGTTAAATGGCTTGCAATCAACATATGGTAGATGTTGAATGGCTTACAATCAACACATGGTAGATGTTGAATAGCTTACAATCAACACATAGTAGATGTTGAATAGCTTACAATCAACACATGGTTGATGTTCAATAGCTTACAATCAACACATGGTAGATGTTGAATTGTTTACAATCAACACATGGTAGATGTTGAATGGCTTACAATCAACACATTGTAGATGTTGAATAGCTTACAATCAACACATGGTAGATGTTGAATGGCTTACAATCACTACATGGTAGATGTTGAATAGCTTACAATCAACACATGGTAGATGTTGAATTCTTTACTATAAACACGTGATAGAGGTTGAGTGGCTTACAATCAGCACATGGTAGATGTTGAATGGCTTACAATCAACACATGGTAGATGTTGAATGGCTTACAATCAACACATTGTAGATGTTGAATAGCTTACAATCAACACATAGTAGATGTTGAATAGCTTACAATCAACACATGGTTGATGTTCAATAGCTTACAATCAACACATGGTAGATGTTGAATAGATTACAATCAACACATGGTAGATGTTGAATAGCTTACAATCAACACATGGTAGATGTTGAATTGTTTACAATCAACACTTGGTAGATGTTCAATAGCTTACAATCAACACATGGTAGATGTTGAATTGTTTACAATCAACACATGGTAGATGTTGAGTAGCTTACAATTAACACATGGTAGATGTTAAATAGCTTACAATTAACACATGGTAGATGTTGAATTGTTTACAATCAACACATGGTAGATGTTCAATAGCTTACAATCAACACATGGTAGATGTTGAATTGTTTACAATCAACACATGGTAGATGTTGTGTAGCTTACAATTAACACATGGTAGATGTTAAATAGCTTACAATTAACACATGGTAGATGTTGAATTGTTTACAATCAAGACGTGGTAGATGTTGAATAGCTTACAATTAACACATGGTAGATGTTGAATTGTTTACAATCAACACATGGTAGAAGTTGAATGGCTTGCAATCAACATATGGTAGATGTTGAATGGCTTGCAATCAACACATGGTAGATGTTGAATTGTTTACAATCAACACATGGTAGATGTTGAATTGTTTACAATCAACACATGGTAGAGGTTGAGTGGCTTGCAATCAACACATGGTAGATGTTGAATGGCTTACAATCAAGACAAGGTAGATGTTGAATGGCTTACAATCAATACATGGTAGATGTTGAATGGCTTGCAATCAACACATGGTAGATGTTGAATGGCTTACAATTAACACATGGTAGATGTTCAATAGCTTACAATCAACACATGGTAGATGTTGAATTGTTTACAATCAACACATGTTAGATGTTGAATTGTTTACAATCAACACATGGTAGATGTTGAATAGCTTACAATTAACACAAGGTAGATGTTGAATAGCTTACAATCAAGACAAGGTAGAGGTTGAGTGGCTTGCAATCAACACATGGTAGATGTTGAATGGCTTACAATCAAGACAAGGTAGATGTTGAATGGCTTACAATCAATACATGGTAGATGTTGAATGGCTTGCAATCAACACATGGTAGATGTTGAATGGCTTACAATAAATACATGGTAGATGTTGATATGTTTACAATCAACACATGGTAGACGTTGAATGGCTTGCAATCAACATATGGTAGATGTTGAATGGCTTACAATCAACACATGGTAGATGTTGAATGGCTTACAATCAACACATGGTTGATGTTGAATGGCTTGCAATCAACACATGGTAGATGTTGAATTGTTTACAATCAACACATGGTAGATGTTGAATTGTTTACAATCAACACATGGTAGAGGTTGAGTGGCTTGCAATCAACACATGGTAGATGTTGAATGGCTTACAATCAAGACAAGGTAGATGTTGAATGGCTTACAATCAATACTTGGTAGATGTTGAATGGCTTGCAATCAACACATGGTAGATGTTGAATGGCTTACAATTAACACATGGTAAATGTTCAATAGCTTACAATCAACACATGGTAGATGTTGAATTG
Source organism: Biomphalaria sudanica (assembly GCA_036873155.1). NCBI lineage: Eukaryota > Metazoa > Mollusca > Gastropoda > Planorbidae > Biomphalaria > Biomphalaria sudanica. The sequence goes on along the minus strand of JAZGLO010000534.1, from coordinate 294,300 downwards.
TTTACAATCAACACATGTTAGATATGGAATTGTTTACAATCAACACATGGTAGATGTTGAGTAGCTTACAATTAACACATGGTAGATGTTGAATTGTTTACAATCAACACGTGGTAGATGTTGAATAGTTTACAATCAAGACAAGGTAGAAGTTGAGTGGCTTGCAATCAACACATGGTAGATGTTGAATGGCTTACAATCAAGACAAGGTAGATGTTGAATGGCTAAATATCAATACATGGTAGATGTTGAATGGCTTGCAATCAACACAAGGTAGATGTTGAATTGTTTACAATCAACACATGGTAGATGTTGAATGGCTTGCAATCATCATATGGTAGATGTTGAATGGCTTACAATCAACACATGGTAGATGTTGAATGGCTTACAATCAACACATGGTAGATGTTGAGTGGCTTGCAATCAACACATGGTAGATGTTGAATTGTTTACAATCAACACATGGTAGATGTTGAGTGGCTTGCAATCAACACATGGTAGATGTTTAATGGCTTACAATCAAGACAAGGTAGATGTTGAATGGCTTACAATCAATACATGGTAGATGTTGAATGGCTTACAATCAATACATGGTAGATGTTGAATGGCTTGCACACAACACATGGTAGATGTTGAATGGCTTACAATTAACACATGGTAGATGTTCAATAGCTTACAATCAACACATGGTAGATGTTGAATTGTTTACAATCAACACATGTTAGATGTTGAATTGTTTACAATCAACACATGGTAGATGTTGAGTAGCTTACAATTAACACATGGTAGATGTTAAATGGCTTACAATTAACACATGGTTGATGTTGAATTGTTTACAATCAACACGTGGTAGATGTTGAATGGCTTACAATTAACACATGGTAGATGTTGAATGGCTTACAATCACGACAAGGTAGAGGTTGAGTGGCTTGCAATCAACACATGGTAGATGTTGAATGGCTTACAATCAAGACAAGGTAGATGTTGAATGGCTTACAATCAATACATGGTAGATGTTGAATGGCTTGCAATCAACACATGGTAGATGTTGAATGGCTTACAATTAATACATGGTAGATGTTGAAATGTTTACAATCAACACATGGTAGATGTTGAATGGCTTGCAATTAACATATGGTAGATGTTGAAAGGCTTACAATTAACACATGGTAGATGTTGAATGGCTTACAATCAACACATGGTAGATGTTGAGTGGCTTGCAATCAACACATGGTAGATGTTGAATTGTTTACAATCAACACTTGGTAGATGTTCAATAGCTTACAATCAACACATGGTAGATGTTGAATTGTTTACAATCAACACATGGTAGATGTTGAGTAGCTTACAATTAACACATGGTAGATGTTAAATAGCTTACAATTAACACATGGTAGATGTTGAATTGTTTACAATCAACACATGGTAGATGTTCAATAGCTTACAATCAACACATGGTAGATGTTGAATTGTTTACAATCAACACATGGTAGATGTTGTGTAGCTTACAATTAACACATGGTAGATGTTAAATAGCTTACAATTAACACATGGTAGATGTTGAATTGTTTACAATCAACACGTGGTAGATGTTGAATAGCTTACAATTAACACATGGTAGATGTTGAATGGCTTACAATCAAGACAAGGTAGAGGTTGAGTGGCTTGCAATCAACACATGGTAGATGTTGAATGGCTTACAATCAAGACAAGGTAGATGTTGAATGGCTTACAATCAATACATGGTAGATGTTGAATGGCTTGCAATCAACACATGGTAGATGTTGAATGGCTTACAATCAACACATGGTAGATGTTGAGTGGCTTGCAATCAACACATGGTAGATGTTGAATGGCTTACAATCAAGACAAGGTAGATGTTGAATGGCTTACAATCAATACATGGTAGATGTTAAATGGCTTGCAATCAACACATGGTAGATGTTGAATGGCTTACAATCAATACATGGTAGATGTTGAATTGTTTACAATCAACACATGGTAGATGTTGAATGGCTTGCAATCACTACATGGTAGATGTTGAATAGCTTACAATTGAACATATGTTAGATGTTGAATTCTTTACAATAAACACATGGTAGGGGTTGAGTGGCTTACAATCAGCACATGGTAGATGTTGAATAGCTTACAATCAACACATGGTAGATGTTGAATTCTTTACAATAAACACATGATAGAGGTTGAGTGGCTTACAATCAGCACATGGTAGATGTTAAATGGCTTACAATCAACACATGGTAGATGTTGAATGGCTTACAATCAACATATGGTAGATGTTGAATAGCTTACAATCAACATATAGTAGATGTTGAATAGCTTACAATCAACACATGGTTGATGTTTAATAGCTTACAATCAACACATGGTAGATGTTGAATAGCTTACAGTCAACACATGGTAGATGTTGAATAGCTTACAACCAACACATGGTAGATGTTCAATTGTTTACAATCAACACATGGTAGATGTTCAATAGCTTACAATCAACACATGGTAGATGTTGAAATGTTTACAATCAACACATGTTAGATGTTGAATTGTTTACAATCAACACATGGTAGATGTTGAGTAGCTTACAATTAACACATGGTAGATGTTAAATGGCTTACAATTAACACATGGTAGATGTTGAATTGTTTACAATCAACACGTGGTAGATGTTGAATAGCTTACAATTAACACATGGTAGATGTTGAATGGCTTACAATCAAGACAAGGTAGATGTTGAATGGCTTACAATCAATACATGGTAGATGTTGAATGGCTTGCAATCAACACATGGTAGATGTTGAATGGCTTACAATCAATACATGGTAGATGTTGAATTGTTTACATTCAACACATAATAGATGTTAAATGGCTTGCAATCAACATATGGTAGATGTTGAATGGCTTACAATCAACACATGGTAGATGTTGAATAGCTTACAATCAACACATAGTAGATGTTGAATAGCTTACAATCAACACATGGTTGATGTTCAATAGCTTACAATCAACACATGGTAGATGTTGAATTGTTTACAATCAACACATGGTAGATGTTGAATGGCTTACAATCAACACATTGTAGATGTTGAATAGCTTACAATCAACACATGGTAGATGTTGAATGGCTTACAATCACTACATGGTAGATGTTGAATAGCTTACAATCAACACATGGTAGATGTTGAATTCTTTACAATAAACTCGTGATAGAGGTTGAGTGGCTTACAATCAGCACATGGTAGATGTTGAATGGCTTACAATCAACACATGGTAGATGTTGAATGGCTTACAATCAACACATTGTAGATGTTGAATAGCTTACAATCAACACATAGTAGATGTTGAATAGCTTACAATCAACACATGGTTGATGTTCAATAGCTTACAATCAACACATGGTAGATGTTGAATAGCTTACAATCAACACATGGTAGATGTTGAATAGCTTACAATCAACACATGGTAGATGTTGAATTGTTTACAATCAACACTTGGTAGATGTTCAATAGCTTACAATCAACACATGGTAGATGTTGAATTGTTTACAATCAACACATGGTAGATGTTGAGTAGCTTACAATTAACACATGGTAGATGTTAAATAGCTTACAATTAACACATGGTAGATGTTGAATTGTTTACAATCAACACATGGTAGATGTTCAATAGCTTACAATCAACACATGGTAGATGTTGAATTGTTTACAATCAACACATGGTAGATGTTGTGTAGCTTACAATTAACACATGGTAGATGTTAAATAGCTTACAATTAACACATGGTAGATGTTGAATTGTTTACAATCAACACGTGGTAGATGTTGAATAGCTTACAATTAACACATGGTAGATGTTGAATGGCTTACAATCAAGACAAGGTAGAGGTTGAGTGGCTTGCAATCAACACATGGTAGATGTTGAATGGCTTACAATCAAGACAAGGTAGATGTTGAATGGCTTACAATCAATACATGGTAGATGTTGAATGGCTTGCAATCAACACATGGTAGATGTTGAATGGCTTACAATCAATACATGGTAGATGTTGAATTGTTTACAATCAACACATAGTAGTTGTTGAATGGCTTGCAATCAACATATGGTAGATGTTGAATGGCTTACAATCAATACATGGTAGATGTTGAATGGCTTGCAATCAACACATGGTAGATGTTGAATGGCTTACAATAAATACATGGTAGATGTTGAATTGTTTACAATCAACACATGGTAGAAGTTGAATGGCTTGCAATCAACATATGGTAGATGTTGAATGGCTTGCAATCAACACATGGTAGATGTTGAATTGTTTACAATCAACACATGGTAGATGTTGAATTGTTTACAATCAACACATGGTAGAGGTTGAGTGGCTTGCAATCAACACATGGTAGATGTTGAATGGCTTACAATCAAGACAAGGTAGATGTTGAATGGCTTACAATCAATACATGGTAGATGTTGAATGGCTTGCAATCAACACATGGTAGATGTTGAATGGCTTACAATTAACACATGGTAGATGTTCAATAGCTTACAATCAACACATGGTAGATGTTGAATTGTTTACAATCAACACATGTTAGATGTTGAATTGTTTACAATCAACACATGGTAGATGTTGAATAGCTTACAATTAACACATGGTAGATGTTGAATGGCTTACAATCAAGACAAGGTAGAGGTTGAGTGGCTTGCAATCAACACATGGTAGATGTTGAATGGCTTACAATCAAGACAAGGTAGATGTTGAATGGCTTACAATCAATACATGGTAGATGTTGAATGGCTTGCAATCAACACATGGTAGATGTTGAATGGCTTACAATCAATACATGGTAGATGTTGATATGTTTACAATCAACACATGGTAGACGTTGAATGGCTTGCAATCAACATATGGTAGATGTTGAATGGCTTACAATCAACACATGGTAGATGTTGAATGGCTTACAATCAACACATGGTTGATATTTAGTGGCTTGCAATCAACACATGGTAGATGTTGAATTGTTTACAATCAACACATGGTAGATGTTGAATTGTTTACAATCAACACATGGTAGAGGTTGAGTGGCTTGCAATCAACACATGGTAGATGTTGAATGGCTTACAATCAAGACAAGGTAGATGTTGAATGGCTTACAATCAATACTTGGTAGATGTTGAATGGCTTGCAATCAACACATGGTAGATGTTGAATGGCTTACAATTAACACATGGTAGATGTTCAATAGCTTACAATCAACACATGGTAGATGTTGAATTGTTTACAATCAACACATGTTAGATGTGGAATTGTTTACAATCAACACATGGTAGATGTTGAGTAGCTTACAATTAACACATGGTAGATGTTGAATTGTTTACAATCAACACGTGGTAGATGTTGAATAGCTTACAATTAACACATGGTAGATGTTGAATAGTTTACAATCAAGACAAGGTAGAAGTTGAGTGGCTTGCAATCAACACATGGTAGATGTTGAATGGCTTACAATCAAGACAAGGTAGATGTTGAATGGCTAAAAATCAATACATGGTAGATGTTGAATGGCTTGCAATCAACACAAGGTAGATGTTGAATTGTTTACAATCAACACATGGTAGATGTTGAATGGCTTGCAATCATCATATGGTAGATGTTGAATGGCTTACAATCAACACATGGTAGATGTTGAATGGCTTACAATCAACACATGGTAGATGTTGAGTGGCTTGCAATCAACACATGGTAGATGTTGAATTGTTTACAATCAACACATGGTAGATGTTGATTGGCTTGCAATCAACACATGGTAGATGTTTAATGGCTTACAATCAAGACAAGGTAGATGTTGAATGGCTTACAATCAATACATGGTAGATGTTGAATGGCTTACAATCAATACATGGTAGATGTTGAATGGCTTGCAATCAACACATGGTAGATGTTGAATGGCTTACAATTAACACATGGTAGATGTTCAATAGCTTACAATCAACACATGGTAGATGTTGAATTGTTTACAATCAACACATGTTAGATGTTGAATTGTTTACAATCAACACATGGTAGATGTTGAGTAGCTTACAATTAACACATGGTAGATGTTAAATGGCTTACAATTAACACATGGTTGATGTTGAATTGTTTACAATCAACACGTGGTAGATGTTGAATAGCTTACAATTAACACATGGTAGATGTTGAATGGCTTACAATCAAGACAAGGTAGAGGTTGAGTGGCTTGCAATCAACACATGGTAGATGTTGAATGGCTTACAATCAAGACAAGGTAGATGTTGAATGGCTTACAATCAATACATGGTAGATGTTGAATGGCTTGCAATCAACACATGGTAGATGTTGAATGGCTTACAATTAATACATGGTAGATGTTGAATTGTTTACAATCAACACATGGTAGATGTTGAATGGCTTGCAATTAACATATGGTAGATGTTGAAAGGCTTACAATCAACACATGGTAGATGTTGAATGGCTTACAATCAACACATGGTAGATGTTGAGTGGCTTGCAATCAACACATGGTAGATGTTGAATTGTTTACAATCAACACAAGGTAGATGTTGAGTGGCTTGCAATCAACACATGGTAGATGTTGAATGGCTTACAATCAAGACAAGGTAGATGTTGAATGGCTTACAATCAATACATGGTAGATGTTAAATGGCTTGCAATCAACACATGGTAGATGTTGAATGGCTTACAATCAATACATGGTAGATGTTGAATTGTTTACAATCAACACATGGTAGATGTTGAATGGCTTGCAATCAACACATGGTAGATGTTGAATGGCTTACAATTAACACATGGTAGATGTTGAATGGCTTACAATCAATACATGGTAGATGTTGAATGGCTTGCAATCAACACATGGTAGATGTTGAATGGCTTACAATTAATACATTGTAGATGTTGAATTGTTTACAATCAACACATGGTAGATGTTGAATGGCTTGCAATTAACATATGGTAGATGTTGAATGGCTTACAATCAACACATGGTAGATGTTGAATGGCTTACAATCAACACATGGTAGATGTTGAGTGGCTTGCAATCAACACATGGTAGATGTTGAATTGTTTACAATCAACACATGGTAGATGTTGAGTGGCTTGCAATCAACACATGGTAGATGTTGAATGGCTTACAATCAAGACAAGGTAGATGTTGAATGGCTTACAATCAATACATGGTAGATGTTAAATGGCTTGCAATCAACACATGGTAGATGTTGAATGGCTTACAATCAATACATGGTAGATGTTGAATTGTTTACAATCAACACATGGTAGATGTTGAATGGCTTGCAATCAACACATGGTAGATGTTGAATGGCTTACAATTAACACATGGTAGATGTTGAAGGGCTTACAATCAACACATGGTAGATGTTGAATGGCTTACAATCAACACATGGTAGATGTTGAATTGTTTACAATCAACACATGGTAGATGTTGAATTGTTTATAATCAACACATGGTAGATGTTGAATGGCTTGCAATCAACACATGGTAGAGGTTCAGTGGCTTACAATCAGCACATGGTAGATGTTGAATGGCTTACAATCAACACATGGTTGATGTTGAATGGCTTACAATCAACACATGGTAGATGTTGAATAGCTTACAATCAACACATGGTAGATGTTGAATAGCTTACAATCAACACATGGTAGAAGTTGAATGGCTTACAATCAACACATGGTAGATGTTCAAAAGCTTGCAATCAACACGTGGTAGAGGTTGAATTGTTTACAATCAACACATGGTAGATGTTCAATAGCTTACAATCAACACATGGTAGATGTTGAATTGTTTACAATCAACACATGGTAGATGTTGAATGGCTTACAATCAACACATGGTAGATTTTGAATTGTTTACAATCAACACATGGTAGATGTTGACTTGCTTACAAACAACGCATGGTAGATGTTGAGTGGCTTACAAACAACACATTGTAGATGTTGAATAGCTTACAATTAACACATGGTAGATGTTGAAAATCAACACATGGTAGATGTTGAATAGCTTACATTTAACACATGGTAGATGTTGAAAAGGTTACATTCAACACGTGGTAGATGTTGAATTGTTTACAATCAACACATAGTAGATGTTCAAAAGCTTACAATCAACACATGGTAGATGTTGAATTGTTTACAATCAACACATGGTAGATGTTGAATTGTTTACAATCAACACGTGGTAGATGTTGAATAGCTTACAATTAACACATGGTAGATGTTGAATGGCTTACAATCAAGACAAGGTAGAGGTTGAGTGGCTTGCAATCAACACATGGTAGATGTTGAATGGCTTACAATCAAGACAAGGTAGATGTTGAATGGCTTACAATCAATACATGGTAGATGTTGAATGGCTTGCAATCAACACGTGGTAGATGTTGAATGGCTTACAATCAATACATGGTAGATGTTGAATTGTTTACAATCAACACATGGTAGATGTTGAATGGCTTGCAATCAACACATGGTAGAAGTTGAATAGCTTACAATCAACACATGGTAGATGTTGAATGGCTTACAATCAACACATGGTAGATGTTGAATGGCTTACAATCAACACATGGTAGATGTTGAATTGTTTACAATCAACACATGGTAGATGTTGAATTGTTTACAATCAACACATGGTAGGTGTTGAATGGCTTGCAATCAACACATGGTAGAGGTTGAGTGGCTTACAATCAGCACATGGTAGATGTTGAATGGCTTACAATCAACACTTGGTAGATGTTTACTGGCTTACAATCAACACATGGTAGATGTTGAATAGCTTACAATCAACACATAGTAGATGTTGAATAGCTTACAATCATCACATGGTAGATTTTGAACATCTTGATGTTATAGTGGAAAGGCATAGAATATTACTTAAAATTAAAAAAAACAAGGTTACATAGATAGTTTGTGTAGAAACCCAAACTCAAAATCGGCCCCCGAAGTGGTCCCCCCAGGTAGGTAAAAAGGCAGGTTTTAATATTTTCAGAAAGATTATCAGAATGAAATTCTATCAAAGGCTAATGACAGAGAAGAATCTAGAATGAAGGTTGATAGATCTTGTGTGGTTCCCCTACGGTCCAGCAGACCAAGGAATAGGTGAAAGTAAAGCTAAAGTTAGATATCAACCTGGCTTAACTGATTTCATATAATGATTATCTTATTGATCTAATTATTTTGTATAGGGTCAATCTATTGTTCAAAGCCTTATTAATGAAAAAAAATTCGAAAAAATTTTTTTTTTTAAAATCCTTAGTTAGGTGTCTGATGGATATGTCTCCGACTTGCAGTTCAGGCGCTAATATGAAAACCTACTTATTAATTGTTGTTTTAAATTAGTTAATTTTAAAAATTACATTTTTCCCTTTCAGAAAAGAAAAAAGTAGCCGTTGCATCTAAAATATGATGATGTCGATTTTTAATATCTTTTCTAGTTTACGAGATCTACGGACGGACGGACGGACAGACATTCCACACAAAACTAATAGCGTCTTTAGGGGGCCGCTAAAAATATTACAAGGGTCTTTGGCATGGCTTTAGCAAATGAACAGAATTTGTACCAAAGAATTTCAAGAAGATAACAAAAGAGCGAGGAAACCTTGAGATTTTTGACGACACAAAACTTGTGTTTTTTTGTCTTATGAAAAAAAAAGGACGTCTATCGCATATGAGAGGGGAAGAGATCATTTTCTCTAAGAAAAAAAGATCTATCACAGCATGCCTCCCCCAAAAAAAAGCCGACTAGATCAAAGTGGATTACTGGGTATCATGGTCATTTATGAGGGGTCATTATACGTTTCCAAAATGTACATGTTTTTTATAATGTTGAATGAGAAAAATCAGACCCAGGAAACTACAGACCAGTATCACTTACCAGCAGATGTAAAATCCTAGAACACATAATATGTAGTAACATCATAAACCACTTAGACAAACATAATGTCCTTACTCCATACCAATATGGCTTTAGGAAATATAGATCATGTGAAACACAACTAATAGGACTAATTGATGATTTTTCAAAAGGTTTAGATAACAGTGAGCAAATAGATGCTATCTTACTAGATTTTTCCAAAGCTTTTGTTAAAGTTCACCATTATAGTTTGCTTAAAAAATTAAAATATTTTGGCATTGATGGTCCATTGCATCAGTGGATTAAAGATTTTCTGATAGGGAGAGAACAAACTGTAATAATAAATGGCTCTAAACCAACACCAATAACAGTAAACTCAGGTGTACATCAAGGAACAGTCTTGGGTCTACTACTATTTTTAATTTACATAAACGATTTACCCAATCGCATTACTTCAGGAACAAAAGTCAGATTATTCTCAGACATAATATATAGAACAATAAAAACAACACAAGATACAGAAATTTTACAAAGAGAATTAGATAAATTACAGAAATGGGAATCAAATCGGAGCATGTCTTTCCACCCAGAAAAAATGTCAGTTATTAAGAGTAACAAAAAAGCTAAAACAAATTAATTCCACTTATCTTATTCATGGCAAACCAGTAACACAGACTAAAAACGAAAAATACCTAGGTGTTATAATAAATGAAAAACTGTCATGGAATCCCCATATTGATGAAACTATCAAAAAATCAAACAAAGCATTAGGGTTTATTAAAAGAATTCCTAGAAATCAAATAAGAACATAAAACTAAAATGTTATATCACCTTGGTTAGGCCAATAATAGAATATGCATCCTCTGTTTGGGACCCCTCAATTCAAGAAAACATTAAGAAACTGGAACAGACACAAAATAGAGCAGTGAGATTCATAACAAACGAATATTCACATTTGACTAGAGTAACACCTTTAGTTAAATCACTAAATTTAGAAAGCCTTCAGGATAGAAGACTTAAAAGTAAAGTAGCAATTATACATACAACACTGAACCACAATCTTCAAATACAAAATTTAATAAAATACTCTCAAAGACACAAAGATAAAGGCACATTCCTCATCCCATATGCTAGGACAAATTTGTACAAATACTCCTTCTTCCCTAGTGCTATTAGAGCATGGAATGGGTTGCCTGAGCTAGCCAGGAAAAAGAGTGACTTGGCAGAATTTAAGTCATTGGTTAATATGCATGACTGAATGCATTACGCGTAGGGCGTAATCATCTTCTTTTTTGAAGTAACGTCTGTATTATATAAGAAGAATGTGTGAAAAATGTGATGTCTACATGTATTTCAAAAACAAAACAATTAATTTAAAAATTATCATGTTAATTAATGCATGATAAAATAAACTTTTTTTTTTCTTCTGTTGCTATGATATTTTTTTATTAGATTCAAATAATTAATTATTAAAAGTCAGTTAACAATTAACATACGTCCTCGTATAACTTGGCGCCACCCTTTCACGGGAGAACCTCATGGCAGTGGACACCAGGTTATTAGAGGCTTTAGACATTGCCAGTGACAGATCTTTACGAAGACAGCTTGCTGCCCAAAGTAAGAAACATTTTAAAACATCCATTGGAATGTTAAGCACCTTAAAAAAATCATGCATTTAAGGATTAATTATATCGTGACTCAGTGTAATGGCGTTATATGTATATGTTAGTTGCACAACTAACTAGAAACATATTTATTATAAGCATCAGATATATGGAAGTCTTTTAAGTAAGCAATCAAAAAGTACCATAAAGGTAAGTTCTTGGTAAGTTTCCGTTAAATGTCCGCAATAGTCATGTTGTGCCTTCTGTTATGCTCGGATGATTTCATAATTCAATGCTGATATTCTCATCCAACCAGTTCACAGTGGCTGCTTCATACTCTCATTGTAATGGTCCGATGATTTCTTTTTGAAAATGCGTTGGGATTGAGTTTGAAAAGAAAGCTGAATTACAGCATTGAAGGATGAAAAAATTCTACAATGTCTTGGCTGATGTAGATACGGTTTAAGACATTCGGCTTTAGTATTGTTGAGTGGAATGTGTGTGTGTAGGGACCTGCGGTTGGGATAAAAGGGCATATCTAGTGTGTTCTTTTAGAAAAGTTTCTTTTATCTTTTGAAGACATCTTCTTGTACGTACACGCAGCACACTTAGCCCCCCCTTTTTTTTCCCCCGCATGTGTTACGCTTTGCTCTGTGATACGTTAAAGGCATCTTAGAATCTTCACCAACAACCAAACAGAACTTTGCCCAAACCAATAAGTAAAATGAATGTTCCAATTCACTCCACAAACTTTGTGAATTTTTTGAGGGGGGGGATTTATAAAAAAAAACAGTGAGAAAAAAAAAAGGGGGGGGTATTTACATAAATTAAGAATATAAGGATAATTAACGATTATACCAGGGATATTTTTGTTTTAATCGGCTGACATTTTTTTTTTTTTTGCTAAAAAAAGCATATCACTGACAGCTTGGCTCCTGGCTTCGAGTTTACGTTGAACTTAATCTATTGTCTGAATTGTAAGGTCTCACATGGGAGCTTGAGGTCGTACTTGCTTGTCTTCTATTTGTACGATAATGACCTGACAGTGAATGACTATACAAACACTTTAAAGTCCTGTAAGTAAGGGCGTTGACATTTTTTTTTTTGGCAATCATTTTGCCCATAGATAATGTCATAGTATTCATTGTAGTCTCTGGCATGGACGGAATGTTTTACGTAGACTAGTCAACGGCGAAAAAAAAAACGAAACAATATAATAAAGGGAGAATCGAAGGCGGCCCCTGCGGTTGAGTCTCTCGCATTAAATAGGCCTTCGTCTTACAACTACTCGCGTGAAAATCCTATAAACGTTCATAAAAGCCATTTTCAAACCCTTGTATTTTAAAACGCTAATGTTTCTTTACTAGATAGATAGATAGGTAGGTATAGACAGTGAAATAAAACAACAATGAACAAGACTTGGAAATTCTTGCAACTGAACAAAATGTCTTTGACTCTTTTATTTTTTTGACACTATGTTTGTTTATTAATAATTGGAGAATATCCAAATGTTTGAAAGCTAAAGAACAACTAACAACTAAAGGATTATAATTGAACAATGACGTGAATCTCATGTACAATATCATCACCGTACAATTTCTTTTTAATTAAAAAAGCAGAAACTACGTTCACATTGACACTATAACTGCAAGAGAAAGTTAAACCCTAGACTCGTTCACAACAGTTCTCAAATATAATGAATTCATCCATGTCAACATACACATTTGTTTTCGACACTATGAAAAAAAACAACGAAGCCTGCAGCTTCCAGTAACCATGTTCCTTACGATTGTAGGCCTAAAGAGAATTAATAAAGACCCACACGGAGAAAATACTACAGCACTCGCTGATTCTCCTCAAAAGTACTACAAGTAGGTGCTGTTTGTAATTTATCACTACTAATTACTGCAATATTACAGTCAAGATTCAAAGATGTCTTTAGAAGATGTTTGGGGAGCATATTTCAAAATAATATAAATTCATTTATTGGCTTTTAAAACTGTATCAATGCAGCGCTCGCAAATAGCAGGAGGCTAGTACATATGCCCTTTTATATAATTCTATAGTTGCATATATGAATAAATGCTATACTGATACATCGGCCATTTTTGTTTTACAAGAAAAGATCTCTTGATTGACAATGGGAAATAACTGTGTAAAAATTATACACTTAATTTCTATAAATTTTAAACATATATAATTATATTCCATTAATCCTAGGTCACGCTGATGTACCATTCTCTATAAATCCTAGGTCAATCTAGATTAGCATTCTTTGTTATTCCTGTACAGTATACATATCTAGTCCATCTTGTTTTCTTAGTGAGTTGTTTGTTCAGGAGCATTTTCAGATTATGACATTTTTAGATATTTTTTTCAAAGAGTGGATTGGTCTTTGAAACATCTACATTTTACTTTCAATTACATAGTCAAATCATAGTTCACTAACAGATGGACTGGATCGATTCATCAATTACATCGTCAAATCATAGTTCACTAACAGATGGACTGGATCGATTTATCAATTACATCGTCAAATCATAGTTCACTAACAGATGGGCTGGATCGAATCATTTGTTCTTGGCAAAGCGTATTAGGCTAAAAATACATCAAAAAGGGGGCACAACTAGACATCAGGAGAGTACAGGTACATTAGATTAGCAATGATGCTGGCCCTCTATGTGCAGAAAATAATTTTAAAAATTAATGTATAAAAATATTGTGTTTTAAAATTTGTTTTTTTTTTTCATAATAAGTCCTTGAGGATGAAGCTTAAACCTGTCTCCATTCACCCAAATAAGCTGCAATGCATATCATACATACTACAATAGCTCATGGTTCGTCGCGTAGGCCAGAACATATTTATTATCATTTTGGAAGTAACTTTGGTATTCAGCATGATAAGGTAAGATTTGTCTCTACTATCGACACACATACTATTTCACTGATAATTCAATCTGTGGTATTATGTTTCTGTATTGCCTCATTGTTTGTCGAACAACAGTTTTCAGGACATGACGTAATACAAAGAGCTTTACAAAGTCGTCTCCATTAATTTAACATTGTATATATATATATATATATATATATCAATCTACATCTTATTATTGTATTCTTTGTATAAGCCTAAGCAGAACTTGGTGTCAGAAGTGAGGTGTATGAACAACTTCATAAATCAGATGATAACTATGATGGAAAAATCTACATGCGAAATCAAAGATGTTTAAATAAGGTTAAATAAGACATCACTGGGTACTAAGACATAAATGAGGACACTAAACAACCAACTCTTAGAACCATCGAAGATAAAGCTTATGTCTACTGAAGGCTTGTTGACATCCAGAATCAGACATATGTCAAGGCTCCCAGCAGATATCAATCTAAAAGAAAGGATGTACTATTATGTATTTGTATTGCGTCATTGTTGATAGTTGAACATCGGTTGTCAGGGCGTGCACTCGTGGATACAGAACTTTTGGAAGGAGGAGGGGAGGCTATTATGTGATTTCACTGAAGAAAAAAGAGTGAAACAGAAAGAGGATCTGGGTAAGTAACATTAGCGCCCCCCCCCCTCCAACCTCAGTGGGGTTTGGGGCGAAGCGTTTTCTTGCTTTCGCAACTGTTCAAATGCACTCTCCTGGAGTCTACATCTTAGTATTTATCATATTTTAAAAAAGGGCAAGTAAAAAGTCCCACCCCCAGCCAACCCCCAACAAGGATTAGGTTGATGCCCACCGTATCATCATACTCTTTTCTTCGCTCACCCTTTTCGAATATATATATAGGCCTATATATTAAATATTGAATTGTTGTATTAGATAGGGAGGCGGCACAATATAAGAAACTGTTGAAATATAAATAATAACATATTTAATTTAAGATGCATAACTTTTTTGTTGTACACAATTTGTATTATTTCTACACCCGTTGGTGTTACTATTTCTAGACTATGTTTTTTTTTTTTTAATGTAGAAGGAAGGGGGGACAGTAGATTTGAAACGCATAATCATGTACCGGTACAGTAAATATAAACAAGTAGCATCTTTTATTAAAAAGAAAACTTAATAGACCACCTGCGGACAACAAATTATGCAGGTCGAAAATAGTTTGCTTAGCCGTGTGAAACACTGCCCTTATATTTAATCTTCGAAATCAAAGACATTGCCATTATTAATTATTTAGTTAAACAAATGTGTAAATGCACCAACTAATCACGACCATTGCCCCAACTTTTTTTTTGGATGGTAAAAAAGAGAGAAAGAGAAAAGAGAGAGAGAGAGAGATGTTATTGAACTAACTCGAAAAGCATTCTTGATCTTTGTCTAAACTATTGGCTTATTGGAGATTTTCAGGATGTTGTAAATGCTTCGGAGGTTTCAAAGGTTGTCATGGCCAGGGGTATCAATGGGGTTAAGCTCCCATTGTCTATAAAATACTCCTAATGGCATGCGTCTCAAATAGCCTCTGACAACTAAGTCCAGCACCTGGCCAGCTCGTGTGGCTTAGATATTAAGCCCGGCGAAACTGCTCTTACTAACAGGTGAAGGGGTGAAGGCGGATACCTGGCGCCACAAAACCGGGAGCTTCGGGCAGATGGAGCTCGTCAGCCTAGTAAGGCAGTTCATCTAGGAGAGGGGTACTCTGACTTAAAACCCCCGCTGCCTTGCGGTACTGAGGCTTCAGGAGACAACCTCGAGGAGAAATCAGGAGTGAAGCCCCTTAGGCGTTGGGAGTATCAGCTATGAAATTCCCTCCGGCAGCTTCTGCAACTGAGTTGGTGCCAAATGTAATGTGATGCGTTCCCTTGGATCACATCAGCAAGGTCGAGAGAGGGATCATGACGCATGGGCCACCCATGACCCCTTTATCCAAGGTCCAGGAATGCGCCCCGGAGAGGAAACTCTGGTGCTGCTGCAAAGCGGCTAAAACAACACGGGAGACAACAGTTACGGGTTATAAGTCCAACTTGATTGGCGTAATGTATGGACGCCACGGGTTGTCTCTGACGGTGGGAGAGGTCTTCGCGCCTCACTGATAAGCTACCGCCCGCCTCAACCTGGACAGCCCCCAGTCAGGTGCTGATCTGCCACAGCCTGCCTACTCTAATGGGTGCTTAGAGCTTAGTTTAAAACGACAAGTAGGCTGGAAACTTGCACCAAGCAACAAAATAAGAAAAATTAAACTGAAAAAGAAAATCCCGGTCATGCGACTGGCCACTTGGAATGTCAGGACAATTTGTCATGGTCTCACTGATGATCTTAGGCAGGTCGACGACGCAAGGAAGACGGCAGTCATAAACAACGAGCTAAAAAGGCTACATATTGACATTGCAGCCCTGCAAGAAACCCGACTGGCCGAAAACGGCATGCTCCGCGAGACTGACTACACTTTCTTTTGGAAAGGGAAAGCACAGGGTGAGACTCGAATACATGGTGTGGGCTTTGCTGTCAAGAACAGTCTTCTTCCCACGATAGTCCCTCCAGTTGGTGGCTCGGAACGGCTACTAAGCATAAGCTTGATGACAGCATCTGGAAAAGTCACTCTAATTAGTGCCTATGCCCCCACACTATGCTCGCTTCAGGAGGAAAAAGACAAGTTCTATAAAGACCTCAAAGAAGCCATTGCAAACATTCCTCAAAAAGAACATATGATCCTTCTAGGTGACTTCAATGCCAGGGTAGGATCAGATCACACTACTTGACCAGACTGCCTTGGGCTTTTTGGAATCGGAAAGATGAATGAGAACGGACAAAGACTGCTTGAATTCTGCACATACCATAAGCTCTGCATTACCAACACATACTTCAGAACAAAACCACAGCACTGTGTCTCATGGAGGCACCCTAGGTCTGGGCACTGGCACCAGCTGGATATGATACTGACACGAAAAAAGGACATCTATACTAATAAAAGGCAAAGCCCTGACTCACTGACTCATCACTAATTCTGCAACTTCCCGTGTAGGTACAAGGGTGAAATTTGGCAGGCGCATTCCCTACAGCTTACTTACAAAAGTGCAGCAGGTTTCGTTTCCCAATCGTACGCGTAATGGTCGTAACGGTCGACAACGTCCGCTCTGTGCTACACATTGAACGGCCACATCAGACTCACTGACATCGACCACGTGATCCGTGCTGAGATTCCTGATCCACAGACTGACCCTGCCCTCCACGAAATAGTGAAATCAACCATGATTCACGGCCCATGTGGGCCTCACAACATCAACTCACCCTGCATGAAGAACGGAACGTGCACCAAGAAGTACCCGCGTCCCTTCATCTCTGAGACTCAGACTGGACAAGACGGTTACCCTCAGTACCGCCGGCGCACACCCTCTGACGGCGGTCACACAGTTAACATCAATGGCGTGAATGTCGACAACAGATGGGTGGTCCCTTACAGTCCTGTTCTGTCCCGCTTCTTCAATGCTCACATCAATGTCGAAGTCTGCAAGTCGATCAAATACATCTGCAAGTATGTCAACAAGGGAAGTGACCAGGCAGTCTTTGCAATACAAAATCCAGATGACGAGGTCTCTCGGTACGAAGCTGGTCGTTACATCATCAGCTCTGAAGCAGCGTGGCGCATTTTCTGCTTTCCCATTCACGAACGCTACCCTCCGGTCGTTCATCTTGCAGTGCATCTCGAGAACGGACAGAGAATTTATTTCACAGAGGGCAATGTTGCAGAAAAAGTACACAATCCACCACAGACGACTCTGTTAGCCTTCTTTGATCTTTGCAACCATGATGACTTTGCAAAGGAGCGTTATTATCACGAAGTTCCATCTTATTATGTGTGGACAAGAAACATGTTTCGTCGGAGGAAGCAGGGGAAGGCTGTGCCAGGACATTCGGGGGTGAAGAAAGATAATGTGCTTGGAAGGGTCTACACTGTGCACTCGAACAACTCTGAATGTTACCACCTACGATTGCTGCTCTACAAAATCATAGGTCCCACCTCTTTCGAATCTCTCAGAACAGTTGACGGTGTTGTCCATCCAACCTACAAGTTGGCCTGCCCCCACGTTACAGGACGATGTCAACTGGGACGAGACTCTCCAGGAAGCTGCTCCGTCTCGCTCACCTCAAAAGATACGTGAACTGTTCGCTGTAATGCTGGTCTTCTGCCAAATGGAGAACCCCTTAAATCTCTGGGAAAAACATAGAGACAGCATGGCAGAAGATGTTAGGAGACAGACTGAAAGAGATCATGGAGGAACAGAAGTCCAACAGTGGTTGCCTATGATCTACAACAAGTGTCTTCAGTTGCTTGAGAACTACGTCATTGCTATCGGAGGTCTCTCTGTAGATCATTACGGGCCGCCTTCACCTTCGAGAGAACTGGCAGAGGTTACGTCGAATCCCGAGTACTTGAGGGAAACCTCTTACGACACCTCGGAGTTGGCCAATGTAGTCTCAAACAACGAGCCTTTGCTGAATGGTGACCAAAAGAGAGTTTACGAGCAAGTCATGAGGAACGTTGTCTCGGGCACTGGCACGGTGTTTTTTCTTGATGCTCCAGGAGGAACTGGCAAGACATTCCTCATAAACCTTCTGCTTGCGAAAGTCCGAGCGGAAGGTGACATTGCTGTAGCTGTGGCTTCTTCTGGCATTGCAGCAACTCTTCTTCAGGGTGGGAGAACTGCTCATTCAGCTTTCAAGCTACCTCTCAACCTCAGCCACACCACTGATTCGCCCTCCACGTGCAACATATCAAAGCAGAGCAACATGGCTGAAGTGCTAAGACAGTGCAAGCTGATTGTCTGGGATGAGTCCACCATGGCACACAGAGGGGGTGTCGAGGCTTTGGACAGGACCCTCCAAGACATCCGAAACACCACCACACGTATGGGAGGCTTGACAGTGTTGCTGGCTGGAGACTTTCGGCAAACCCTACCAGTCGTGCCCAGAGGAACACGCGCCGACGAAGTGAAAGCCTGTCTGAAGTCTTCGTACCTGTGGCGTCAAATCACTGTCGTCACTTTAAAAATAAACATGAGGGTTCATCTGAATGGCGACACAAGAGCCGGAGAGTTCTCTGATCTTCTGATGAGTATTGGTGATGGCAGCTTCAGTCAAGAAAATTCTAAAATAGCAATTCCCTCAAATCTCTGTCTCCTGGTTAAGACCTTGCAAAACCTTCGTTACAATGTTTATCCCAATCTAAGAACTCTCCAGCATATAGACGTGTCATGGTTGAGGGAGAGAGCTATCCTAACACCACGAAACGACATGACCACGGCCATAAACCACGTTTTACTCCAAGAACTCCCCTCACAATCTAAAACATACCAGTCTGTGGATTCAGTTGTGGAAATGGAAGACGCGGTGCACTATCCGGTAGAGTTTCTCAACTCTCTGAATCCTCCAGGCATTCCTGAGCATCGTCTCATTTTGAAGGTTGGGGCACCGATAATGTTGCTGAGGAACTTGAAACCACCTAAACTGTGCAACGGCACCAGACTTCAAGTCACGTCTCTGCAGAAGAACCTCATTGAGGCAACTATTTTCACTGGCAGTGGCTCAGGAGAGACAGTTTTGATTCCTCGCATCCCCGTCATCCCCTCTGACCTCCCATTTCAATTCAAACGCCTCCAATTCCCAGTAAGGCTCTGCTTCGCCATGACAATCAACAAGTCTCAGGGACAGACACTACAAAAGGTTGGCATTGACTTGAGACAGGACTGCTTCTCACATGGGCAACTGTACGTCGCATGATCAAGAGTAAGCTCGGCGCAGGGATTGGTCATACTGCAGCCGGAGGGCCGAACTGACAACGTGGTGTACAAAGAGATCCTCAACAAATAACTGTGTATTGGTACATGTATGTTTCTTCTCTATTTCAAAAGGTTTACTTTTCTTCTTAGTAATGAAATATTTAAGGCAGTACATATGACACATTATTTTTACTTATCGGACTAACACTGCAAAAAGCCACACAAAAACTGCGTTGTTCCGGTTATTCCAAAAATACATGCGCTACATTCCCTGCGGTAACACTCCTGGCACAAATGAGAATGTTTTGTTGTTACATGTAGGCCTATTAATTAAAGCAAATTTGAAATGTTAATGCAATAATCCTCCCGCTGCAAAGCACGGGTATTTTGCTAGTTGGAAATATACTGCTGACACATAGCTACCAAAGTGCGGATTGTGATACTGATCATACTTTAGTGTCCTGCCGGACAAGACTGTTGCCAACTAAGATCCACACATCACAGGGAAAAAGAAAATCACGCCTGAATACCACCAGTACAAAAAATTATGATCTTTGCACCGAATTTGAGAACAAATTAGATGAAGCTTTTAAAAACTTCTCTGTGACTGAGGTAGAAAAAAGCTGGACGTTTATGCGTGATACAATCTACCAAACATCATCACTGGTCTTTAGAAACAAAACCAAGAAAAGCGAAGACTGGTTTGAAGCTACCCTACCAGAAATGGAAACTGCCACTACGAACAAGAGAGCAGCCATGCTAATCTACAAGAAGGATCCCACCCCAAGCAACTTAGAAAGACTCAGAGCTGCACGTAACAATGCCCAAAGAGTAGCAAGACAGTGTGCTAACAAATACTGGCAGGAGCAATGCGAAGATATTCAATCTTGTGCCGACTGTGGTAACATAAGAGGACTATATGAGGGCATGAGAAAAGCCTTTGAACCTCACACCAGCAAGTGTGCTCCGCTCAAGTCAAAAGATGGCTCAATCATCAGCGATCGTGCGCTGCAAACGGAACGATGGGTAGAACACTATGCAGAACTCTACCAGATTGAAAACGCCATCTCACCAAATGCTGTTTCCAACTTCCCATCACTTCCAGTTTTGACGGAATTAGACGAAACGCCCTCAGTAAAGGAGCTGAGCACAGCCATTGACATGCTTGCACATGGGAAAACACCCGGAGGAGATGGCATTCCTGCTGAAGTCATTCAGGCTGGGAAAATGCCCTAATCAAACCACTCCGTGAACTGCTAAGCTTGTGCTGGGAACAAGGAATGGTCCCCCAGGAATTGTAAGACTCCAACATAGTTACAATTTATAAAAATAAAGGCGACCGCTCTGATAGTAACAATTACAGAGGCATCTCACTGCTTAGCATAGTCGGAAAGGCTTTTGCTAGAGTATTACTAAATCGATTACAGATCCTGGCAGATCGTGTTTATCCAGAGTCGCAGTGTGGCTTTAGGGCAGGTAGATCCACAACAGATATGATTTTCTCTCTGCGGCAGCTACAGGAGAAGAGCAGAGAACAAAAGCAGCCCCTCTTCATAGAATTTATTGATTTGACCAAGGCCTTTGACCTTGTTAGCAGAAGCGGTCTGTTTGCTGTACTAGAGAGAATCGGCTGCCCAAATAAGTTAAGAAAACTAGTGTAAGCTTTTCGCGAAATATGCAGGGCACTGTTCAGTTTGAAAGTTCTTCCTCCAGGCCATTCTCCATTAAGAGCGGTGTAAAACAAGGATGTGTACTGGCCCCTACACTATTTGGCATCTTCTTCTCAGTCGTACTAACCAGTGCTTTTAAATCCCTGGAAGACGGAATATATATCCATAGCAGATCCGATGGAAGGCTCCTTAACCTGGCACGTCTTAAAGCCAAAACGAAAAGGCGTCGTATCTTGATAAGGGAGCTGCTGTTTGCCGATGACGCGGCACTCGTATCTCACTCACAAAGAGGTCTACAGAAGCTAGTGAACGCCTTAGCAGCTGCTTGTCAAGAGTTTAGCCTTACTATAAGTCTCTCCAAGACCGAAATCCTGGCACAAGACGTCGCAGAAATACCTATAATACAAATTGGGAACCACACCCTTTCAGTGGTGCAGGAATTTACCTACTTGGGTTCAACAATTGTCAGTAACCTAGACTTAGACATCGAGCTGACAAAAAAGGATAGGAAAAGCTACCACAGCATAGGCAAAACTCTCCTAGCGCGTCTGGGAAAATGGTAAATTGACCACAGCGACCAAAATCCTAGTCTACAACGCCTGTGTTGTGAGCACTCTCCTTTATGGCAGTGAAAGCTGGTCAACATACATGTACCAAGAGCACAGATTGAATAGTTTCCACTTGCGCTGCCTGAGACGCATAATGGGCATATCTTGGAGGGACCATGTCTCCAATCAGGAATTTTTGTGATTGGCCAATATGAACAGCATGTATGCTCTCCTGACACAAAGAAGATTATGCTGGCTCGGACATGTCACCCGCATGCCAGATGGTAGAATCCCGAAATATATTTTATATGCTGAGCTTGTGGAAGGAGTCAGACCCAAGGGCCGCCCAAGACTATCATATAGAGATGTCTGCAAGCGAGACATGAGAGCCACAGACATCAGCGAAAGTATGTGGGAAAACATAGCCAAAGACCGGAGTGCATGGAGACAGACTGTGCGTGCTGGGACAACCCTTGCTGAGAACAAAAGAATTGAAGCAGCCTTGTTCAAGAGGGAAAAAAAGAAAGCTGCCCTGTCCGCTAGCCCTGAATCAGAGGCATACACATGTACGAATTGTGGCAAAGTCTGTCATTCTAGAATTGGCTTGATTAGCCACACCAGATTCTGCCCCGTCTCAAGATTAAGCCAAAACCAGTGACTCATTTGGGCGCATCCATTGCCTTTCGAGACAAAAGGAGCCATATCTAAATGCTTCGGATGTTCCTTCAGAGTTGAAGATAATATTCGTCCTAGTCCAAACCTCCCGCTTGGCGACGGGAATGGGAGCGGGAAGGGTTTGAACCCGGGACCATCCATAAATCCGAACGACAGTAGGGCCTACAGCGCGCTAACCGCCGCACGACCAGGCAGCCATCCTGCAATAAACTAAACAATGTCAAGTACGCTAAATTGAACCTCAAGGTTGCCAACTTAGAGCTACAAACAGAAGAGCTTAAAAACAATATTTCTACATCGCAAAATGTGCACACAAATTATTATGTAACGTTAGAAACATAACTTATCAACACTTCCTCTATTTTATACACCAGATACACCAAAAAGCTAGCTATAAATTTATAGGTTTTCCACCTTGTATTCTCGTTAACTATTTACTGTCTAACTAATAACCTTTCAATTTTATTTATTGTAAGACCCTTCTTAACATTTTTTTTATTAGTACAATGTTTCTCAAACTATGAGGCGCATCCCACAATGTCCTATCAAGTGTCTTCTAGAGGTTATGATTTTAAAAAAAAGGAGAAATGGTATTTCTTAATTTATGAAAGAGAAAAAAGTACATGTTCTTTGTAGCCTACTTATCTATCAATGTTTGAATATTAATAAGTAAAATAACATTATTAGGTTCCACTGTTTTAAAAACTAAAATCTTTTAAGTTCATCTTACAAGGACTGGATTCGAGGAGCGGTGGCTGAGTGGTAAAGCGTTTGGCTTCCGAGTCTGGGTTCCTGGGTTCGAATCTTGGTAAAGATCTTGGATTTTGGATTTCGGGATCTTTATGGCGCCAGAAAGCTCTAAAGGGTATCTGACATTAGTTGGGGGAAAGTAAAGATGGTTGGTCGTTTTTCTGGTCACATGAAACCCTCGTTAACCGTGGGCCACAAAAACAGATGACATTTACATCATCTACCCGATTCTACCCTATAGATCGCAAAAGGTCTGAAAGGGAGACGGCTTCTTTTTTTTTTACAAGCTATCATTTTCACTAGCGGAGTGAGCAGTAATAAATTGAGTTAAAACGCTTTGATGAAGACATTTCAAAACGTCTCCACTAACGTGATTCTTCTCAACTTTATTGTCTTAGAATGGTCGAAATAGTCCTTTCTCATCCTGACCTGGGACTAGTTGGGACAAAAAAATGCGCAATATCATATATGTACCTGGAATTTCTATCACATAATAGTTGTTATTAATAGTATTAGCCAGCACTGCGCTGCCTGATTCTTTGTTAGACTTAATTTGAAATGCGACTTTATTTATTTATTTTTTACGACTAGATCTATGAACATAGATGCGAGGGAGGAGAGCGATACCAATCGTTTTAGAACAATGGAAAGCCGCCATCGGTAAAAATTTGAGAAGCACTGGTCTAGTGCTGTCTTTACTTTTCTTTTTCTTGTTCCGGTTTGTTAAAAAATGTGAATCGGTCGGCGACGGCCTGATGTCCCGTAAACAAATAGTCTTTGACTTATATAATTAGACTCTATGTCTATAGTCAGTATAGTGGCTATACTATTACTTATACTTGTGTTATAGCCTTCTAGATTTAGAATCTAGGGGCCTCTTAAGAACCAGTCTAGAATCTAGTCGTAGACCTCTAATCTAGATCTAGTTATTCCAGTCTACACTAGCTAGTAAATTAGACTAATAAGTATAAATTAGTAGATCTAAAAAGCTAAATCATTCTAGATCTAGGTCTAGATGATAGAATATCTAATTCTAAATAATTAGTAAATAGAATCTTTATTATCTAGATATACTTACTCTTACTACTAGTCTAGAGTTACGAGTAGAGATCATGAGTCTAGAATATACTTTTTATATAGATAAATCCAGAATCTAGACTAGATATAGAGTAGACACTTAGTCTTATATTACTTATAATATTATTAATATATCACTTACACTTACACTACTTAGTCACTACTACTCTACTAGATCTAGAGTAAAGTGCGAAGTTCGAGCAGCTCCGATTTGTCAAGAGGTTCGAACAGTTCACTTTTTATTGCTAAAACTTTTTTATTTGAATGTTTACCAAATTACTACTATATTGCTACTGCGCATGCACCTTTTTTCTTTACTTCCGACACATACTATTTTCTTTTCCTTGTAAAGGCTAAGTACATGGTGAGGTCAAACTGAGGAGGTGTGGAGTTATTCTTTTTTACTACCCGGTAGTGAAGGAAATGGGTAATGGGCTTAAGGGTATTTTTAAGTCTGATTGCTCATCAGCTTAAAGAGACTATTTGAAGTTGTGGAGGGTGGAAATGGTGCATTGGATGGTGTTCTTGCGCTGGAGTAAAAAGAAAATGACTTTATAGTAAAAATTAAATATTAAAACATGTTTTTAGATATATTTACTTTGATCTGTTCGAACCTTCCATCAACCCGATCGAGCTTACTAACTGGGGAAAAATCCGCTCGAGGAAAAGTACGCTTGGCGATACTTACCCTACACCTCTTTGACTTCGTATTTAATTTTAACTAAGCCTAGTGATACATTAAATCCAATCTATTTTTACAGAAAAAAGGACGACGTATTCAGAGATACTATCAGTTTTTTCATAGGTCAGACCGTTACGGTGCTATAAAAATCCAAACTTGAAAATTGCTGCCAGCGGGCTTAATGCGCTCGAACTTCGCACTTTCCTATAGTTGTCCTGGTGTCCAGTGACTAGACAGAGACATGTAATCATTAATGTATTGTAGTAAAGAATAATTAGATAAATGTATAGATTTCTAATTGTATTTGAACTATTTGATTTAGACTACACCACTACAATCTACATCATGATGATAATCATGATTTAGTAATATTTAGTTAAGTCTAACTTAGTCACTCTAACTTAGTCTAACTTAGAGTCTTTATAGAAGTTATTTAGGTCTACTTCAATTGTCAATTACATTAGTCAATATTACAATCAATACGACTATACTATTACTATAGAAGTGTCTGACAGTTGAACTTTAATTAACTGTAGTATAGAAAGTCTTAAAGATATGGGGTTGAAACTTCACACTCTTTTTCATTAACCTGTATTCTGTTAAAGCGAATTTTAAAAAAAAGACCAAGCAATAAAATCTTTGAAAAAAAGTGAATTAATATATTTTAAAAAGCCATCGACGAAAAATACAAATATATGTGATTTTGTCATCATATGAGCCCAAAAATCACAAATAAAACAAATCAGAGATCTGTAGTGTGTTTTATTTTGCTTAATTATAATACTACTGTATTTAAATAGCTATTTATATGCATCAGATAGATAATTTTTTAAAATTATAAATGAAAATAGCACTGTGCAGAAAAATATTTGCTAAAATTTAATGACTACAAGTTTAATAAACTTCAGTTTAAACCTTTTTGTAGAGCACTGGCAATTAATGATTTTAAAATGCCTATATTTAAATGCTTTAAAAATTAAATTGTAAATGAAAAATTTCTTGCATTGGACAATAAAATAAAAAAAGAAACCTTGCGATTTATTTAGAAGTTATTAAAAGATTTTTTACTTAAATTTTTGTGCAGTAATAGCTCATCATTTTAAAAATATAATTTACTCATTTATTAACTATTAATTTACATGTATATACTAATAGAAAAAAAACAACACACAGAAAAAAAATAAAATTAATAGTTTGCAGAGCTAAAAATATGAAGACAAAAAATTTAATATTATTATTTTAAAATATTTATTTTTACTTTAAAATTTGCACATTACAAAGTCATTATAATAAAGACACATTCCCTCTCCATAATCTAGCATTTAAACATTATAGAAGTTAATCTAAATGAAAAATTCCTATGTGTGCTTCTAAAAATAGGACGTGATAGATAGAAATTGACCATTTTCAGTAAATCACAGTGTTGGTTGTTACTAAAAATAGATTTTAACCATCAACTTTGAAAATTAATATCTAAAGAGTGCACCAAGCTACAAAGTTCAAACTTAGCACACAGATATATATTAACATGCTAAATTCAATAGAATTAAAGAGATTGTTTTAACTATAAACACTTTTATTTTATTTAAAAAAATAAAATTTTACCCTTCTTTGTCTTTGTTAATTTTAATATCAAATATATTTAAAGTGCGCCAAGAGAATTTAATGAAATTTGAAATATACACATTTCATAATATGATAAATTGTTGTAACTTTTACAGGAAAAAAGTTGTAAAAATGTCAACTTTCACATAAACTTTTGTTAAGAAAAATTTAACAGATTGGCTTCAAAAGCAAATAAAAATGATCTCTGATATCTTATGTTTACAAAAAGTAATCACAATTAGTCCTGAAATCAAATACAATGTGCTAAAACTTTGATGGAAATGACCACCCCTAAAAAAAGGGTAAATGTGCTGACACACTTTTCAGCCATTTTTTGGGAGAGAAAAAAATGGATCTAGGTCAGTTTATTGAAGTACCTAATATAATATATAGAGATTATAGTTACACTTGATATAGTAATATAGTAATAAATATAGTCAGTTGTATAGAGAGACACTAATGATAATACTACTGGTAATCATGAATGTGAGCGTCAAAAATTATTTTTCGCGACATTACTTGTTGTCTCTTCCTGGCCAAAAACAAATCCAGATTTGTATATCAAAAATAATTTTGGCATCATTAAGTGCTGCCAACTAAAAATGAGAAACACCCATTATATACAGATGTATTAATGTTAGACAAATAATTTAGACCACAATAAAATAGTTATTTTTTTTTTTTAAGATTTTTTGCAATCAATTTTTGTGTGTGTGCTAAATAGATGTTACTTTTCATTGTCACTGAATTATGAATTATTACAATCCCTCAGTAAATACTTTTTTTGTGTGAATTACCTACGTCTGTATTTTATAGGACAAGATCTGGATTGAGATTTTTTATAAATAGCTTTTAAAAATTGCTAGACCATATTATTTTAAATAATTTTATTTTCATAAAGAGCATTTTTCATGCTTATAGCATGCTCAACGCACTATGGTCCAATCTGTTTTCAGGATCACTAGGAAAGGGGAGGTATCCACGGAAAATGTTTTCAGTAATGCTTTTAACTGCTCAGTAAGCACAACTCTGATTGAGTCCGATGTTGAGAACCTCGAGCCTCTTTATATGTAGCTATCACAAGCCCAAGCGTTTTATGTCTCTCACGCTTGTCATATAGCGATTTCTATTTATTTATTTCTCTTGTTGTATTTTGAAAGTACGGTAAATGATGTTAAAAAGGGTGATTAATTTATGTAAAAAAAAAAAAAAGCTTATTAAAATACAGTGAGTAGCATACGCCGATATTTTTCAGAGCCTGCCTTATGTCACTGCAACCTATGTGACCGCAGTGAACCACGCACTGTCATAGAACCCACTCTAATCCTAGGTGTAAATTATTAAAAGGAAACCATTTTATAACTTATATCAGATTTTCCATGGTCTTCTGGTTTACAAGAAGCTCCTGGAAGGTGACTTCTCACAATTTTTGAAAAAAGATACTTGCATGTGTAGGCCTACTGTAATAGTCCTGCCTTGTATTTGTTGATGGCTGCCGGACTTCGACACTCTGGAGGCCTCAGACAGGACAGGTGTGAAGAGCCCCATGTCCAGGCCTGGTGGTTGGATAAAAGCCTTTCTAATCTCAACGGGATAATGGTGCCTATGGCGCCGACGCCCTACTGGACTTCACTGAAGGAGGCATGGGCAGAGGCGGCCTTAGCAGTGCGCTGGGCCCTAAGCCATAAGTGTAGGCTATATATCCATATCACATCACGCTATTGTCTTGTCCGCCTCTAACGCTGTAAGTCTTATTTTTGCTAAAAAACATAGTACCTTACGTATGTACTGTACTATTGGCCGTTTGACTACATTACATAATGTACTTTATGAAAGATTTTGCCTTAAAGTTTAATCAACGTAACTAATGATTAAGACATTTGTTCATGAACAATCAACAAACTACATAATAATATTTCTGCTAAACACTCTGAAGGTTAAGATTATGGCCGCCGCAAGAAGAGTGCAAAAGGTCGATTGTTGATGCGAATAATGTGTGCTTGGACTCCTTGGTGCTTTCCCTTCAAGTTTACACCGTTGTATTTGTATCCCTGGACATGACAATCGGCGATGTCCTGACCAACGTTCACCAGTGCAGCAAGAAGCGCCATGACAAACACTTTCCTGTTAAGTTGTCAACACTAGGATACGTCCAAAAAAACTCAATATAAGGGACATCAGCTCTTTGTGGATAACATCAGGTGTGTAGTCAAGAATGATGGGAAAATATTTTGCAAGTTGGATTTTATCAATAATGTTCCCTTTTACTCCACAATGCCACCATTGAAGCCAGAAACACAGTAGAAAATAACCCTTGTACAGAAAATAACATAAAACTAAAAGCAGCTAACGCAGTTTTCAGGAAAAATTACCTTTCCGCCATGAGGAAAAGTTGGCATGAAAAAACAGAACGGCTAAACGTAGATAGAGACGGCCACAAACTCTGGCGTATAGCCAAATGTCTCAACCAGGAAGAAAACAGAACAACTCCTATAGTAATAGAAAAGGACAACAAACCCCTGAAAGGCCAAGAAGCAGCAAATGAATTCATTAAGTTTTTCCAAAGCGTAGGAAAAATACAAATCAGTGAAAGTAGAAATAAAGATGTAAACTCAGAAATCCAAGATAGAATTAAAGAAAACAATCCAGCTTACTCCTTGGGAATGACCACTAATCTTAAAATGAAAGAGCTTGATGAATCCCTAAAAGTCCTCAAACCAAAACAAGCCCCGGGCCCAGACAAAATATCTAATGACATGCTTCTTCATTTGGGTCCTCAAGCCAAAAGAAAACTGCTACAAATATTCAATGCTAGCTGGAAATCTGGCAGAATTCCAAACATCTGGAAAAAAGCCATTATGATCCCTATACTAAAGCACGGCAAACCAAGAAACAAACTGGATAGCTACCGCCCCATCAGCCTCACTAGCTGTTCCTGCAAATTGATGGAAAGAGTGATAAATAGAAGGCTGACATGGATCCTTGAGTCAAATAACCTACTCACTGAAGCCCAGGCTGGCTTTAGAAAAGGCAGATCAACAGAAGATCAAATCGCCTTTATCACACAAGAAATAGAAGATGGCTTTCAAGAAAAGAAACCAACAACAATTGTGTGGGTTGACTTAGAAAAAGCATTTGACAAAGTCTGGGAACAAGGTCTCTTGCTCAAACTAATCCAGCATCACATATCCCACAGAATGTACAACTGGATAAAGGAATATCTAAATAATAGAAAAGCCTTTGTTTGCATGCAAGGACAAAGAAGCCACACAGTGGGTATTAAAAATGGTGTTCCCCAAGGAGGAGTCCTATCCCCAACACTTTTCTTAATATTCATAAACGATCTAAATCAAAACCTACCCAGAAAAGTTAAAAGCAGCATGTATGCAGATGACCTTGCCTTAATTAGCACAGAAGAATATGTAGGAACATCGAAATTCCGATTACAAGATGCTCTCGATATACTAAATAATTGGTCCAAAGACTGGGGCATGTCCATTAACACAAAAAAGACCACCTATACCATATTCTCACTGTCAACAAAACAGCAAACAATAAAATTAAAATTAGATAAGGAAGCTTTAGAAAAAAATGACAGCCCTACATACCTTGGAGTCACCTATGACCCGAGACTAACCTGGAAAAGCCAAATAGATAAAACACAGAGTAAAGGCATCCAGAGACTATCCCTCTTGAAAAAATTAGCTGGCACAGATTGGGGAGCAAATCACAACATCCTGAAAAAGACCTATACCAGTTACGTGAGACCTGTACTAGAATATGGTGCCACAGCATGGGGCTCAGCAGCCCAAACCAACCTAAGAAAAATAGACAAGGTTCAAAATATTGGTCTAAGGATAATGACAGGAGCAATCAAAACAACACCCATAAGAGCTATGGAGGAAACCGCTGCCCTGATCTCTCTGGATGAAAGAAGAGAAATAAAAATCCTTTCCCAATTCACTAAATTGGAAACCATGGAGAGGCACCCACTCAGAACAAAAATCCTCAAAACTGGCACCAAAAAACGTCTCAAAAGGACTAATTTCATACAGGAATCTCTTAACCTAAAAAAGAAACACCAACTTGAAAATATTACCCTGGAATCCTCGATACACTATAATGAATCCCCACCCTGGGACGAAAGCCCTCTTCCTACTATAAGGGACCATATTGAAAGCATTAAAAGAAAATCTGATTACAGACCAACAGAGCTCAAGAAAATAGTGAACTGTTTTCTACATAATAATTATCCTAGCAATCAGTGGATCAGAGTTTACACGGATGGCTCAACCCACAAAGCCACCACAAATGGAGGAGCTGGAATACTTATCGAATGGCCAGATGGAGGAAAACTAGAAAAATCCATTGCAACTGGAGAGCTCTCTGACAGTCACAGAGCAGAAAGGGAAGCACTAGCACTAGCTGCTACCATCCTAGCAAATCATCCAAGTTCCCCACACAGTCAGATTGTCTTACTAACCGATGCAAAAACAACCCTCCAAAGCCTGCAAATCTCTGATTCCTCATATATTAATAACCTCAAAACAGCACTTACAAAGCTCAACAACAATAGCAAAAAAACTGTAATTCAATGGATCCCAGCTCATATAGAACTAGAAGGAAATGAGAAGGCTGACTCACTCGCCAAGAGTGGGAGAATTAACACACTAATAAACTCTGCACTCTATCCAGAAGAATTGAAGGAATTAATAGTAAATAAAATAAATGAGAAATGGACGAGCTCTCATCCAAATCACAAGAAAGATGACGCTTACTATAAGCTATCCCGACAAGACCAACGTCTAATCTTTCGACTCAGGACCGGACACAACAGAATGCGACAACACATGTACCGGAAACTCAAAATTGGAACCAGTGAAATCTGCCCATGTGGAGAATCACCAGAGAATACAGACCACGTCCTCCAAAACTGCTCTCTATACCAAGAGGCTCGTATAAGACATTGGCCCCAAATCACCCCAATAGAAAAGAAACTATATGGAGAGCTCCCTGATCTGGAAACCACTGCGCATTTCATCTCATGTATTGGTCTACTCATCTGAACACTCCAACATAATCAATGAGAACGAAGAAGAAGAAGAAGACTTATGATGCCATAATGTTCATATGCTCGTTTTGAATCCTATGCCCGATGTAATGGCCGTGAGCCTCGGCGTTCTTAATTCTTCGAAGATGCACTTGCATGGTTGGGTCCACTTCGGCTATCACCGTTGTTCGTTTATTTCTCTGTTCTCCCATGATATGCGGTGTTGTTTTCTTAAAGGTACTGTACAATCGCTAGAATTTTTGTTAAGACTGCGCATTACAGCAGTTTTACTTTTCTAATTTTTCTTGCATCACGTTATTCGTTGTGCTACCATTTGACATTCTCAGGGCTAAATCCAACCACAAAGTCACACACTTAACGGGAAGTACAGAAACCTCGTGCTGCTGAAGTTTATGTCATGTTGAGAGCTTACATAGAAAAAGTATGTAGTATTATAAAGATGCCTGGAAAGATTTCCAAAGATATTGAGTATATATGAGAACTGTTCTGGTTTTCGAAGCTGACAGTGTCAAGGGAATCTCCAATCGCGGGGCCTGGTGAGGTTGTCCCACTTGCCACCCCCTAAGGCCGCTACTGGGTATAGGCGTAGCCAGGGGGGGTTGGGGTTCAATAATGTTTCCTTTTTCTTTTGATTATATCTGGAACCAACATTTTTGTTAATTTCTTTGGCCTTTGAATTCTAGTATCACTTTTAGGTATCTGATCCCTACCCACACACAGCTATCTCCCGCCCACAACAAAAAAGTTTTAAATTCTTCATACAATCTCGGATTTTTCTTCGGCTTCTCCATATTTGTAGTAAATGAATCCAAGAAAATTGTATTTATACAATACAAATAACTGTTCATGAATATTGTATACATACTCTTTGTTCTCTGTGGCATTTTGTCTTGAGATCTTTTCCCTATGCAACTTCTCATGTGACTATCATTGAAACACAGCTTCAGTCAAAGGTTTGGTATATGTTGTCACCAGGCATTGTTGCACTTTCACAGGAATTATGTACAATAATTAACTGCATTGATATTGTCAGTATTTGAATTGCAAACTAAACCTAGATTATATTTTTAAAATGTTTAATGATTATCATTGATGTAAGTTTTAATAACTTTAGTTTGTATTAGTTGATAGCTATACTTTTTCATAATATTATAGCTAAATGGCTGGAGGTTCTGAATCTAATGAGGATGAAATATGGAACTATAAATCTGGAAGAAAAAATAAAGAAACAAATCCAGGTGTTCTTAGTTGTGAAGTTCAAAACAAATGCACTTCTTTTAAAAGGTCATTCCCATCAAAAAAGACCAAAGTGATCAATAATGATGTTCAAGTTGAAAAAACAAGTGACCTTAAACAAGGTAATCTTTGTAATTTTGTTAGTGATATCCCTTGCTACCATTTACTTAAATAGCATATATATTGTTATTGTTAAATGCATTTATATCTTGTTTTGTGTTAAAATGTATTTTATAATAAAATTATATAAAATATTTATAAAATGTTTATAAAATTGTTGTCATTTAATAATTATTAAAGAAAAAAAATTTATTTGGTGTTTCAAAAGTGATCCAACTGGTTAAAAAAATATTTTCATTCTGTTTTTTTTTTTTTATGCTAGATGGATGTTTGCATGAAATTGTCCAGCCAGATAAACTGTTCAGTACATTGGAGGTTATAGATGTTGATCTGCTGAACAGTGAAGAGGCTTCCATTCCTAATAAGGTGAACATAAAAAGTTCCTGCATTACCAAAGATTTGAATCATTTGATAAAAAGTAACAATGCCAATATACGCAAACCTGAGCAAAGAAGGAATCAGGCAAATATAAAAACAAGCCCTTCTAGTAAACCAGTAAAACAATTACAAAGCTCTTCGAAGAGCAAGTCCACTTGTAAGAAAAAAAACTCTCCTCTGAAAAGGAATGTAAAAACTTCCTCCCCAACAAAAAGCCCTTCATCATCACAGGGCTCAAACTGTTCTTATTCAGATATTCTGAATACAAAGTGTATTGATGAATATTTTGTTCAATCAAGCCAAACTTTGAAAAGGAAAAGTTCTAAACTTGTATTTGAAGAAGTATCAAACATTTTGGTGGAAGGGGCCAATAAAAAAACAAAGTGTCAGAAAGAAGAAGAATCAGATACTACAACAGTTGGTGAAAACATTATAAATGATAAAGAAACAGAGTTGTCAAACTGTAGAACTCAAAGTACTGATACTGAACTTAAGAAGCAAGACATTCTACATTCTTTTGTTGAGGTTGACATTCTTTTTGATAATGATGACTTTAATCTGGTAGAAAAAATCACTTCCACTAGCTCATCAGAAGTTGACCTCATGTCTGATCCTATTCTATACAATGAAAACATGGGAGGATTTTTTACTGGTTCAGATCTACTGGCTGAAACAAATATTGCAGATGATGATAAAGATGTCAAGAGTTCATTAGTCAATCACAGCTCTTGTGAAGACAATAAGTTTCAGGGTGGCTATACAAAACCAGAAAATTTCAACAAACAAACATCTAATCCTTGCTTGCCACTTGGCAAGAGTTTGATTGATTCTGTTTTGTTATCAAAATTAAACAATCCATCATTGACAAAACAGACATCTTTATATTCATTTTTTAAACCTAAATTTGGAGTGCAAGAAAAAACTGTTTGTGCTGAGTCAAATAGGAAAAACAAAAGTGTACTAGTGCCTGTCACCTCTCGTCCAGATTTACATTCAGGGAAAAAAAACATTGTATCTAATACAAGTAAATCAGCATCTAGTATTTCAACAGGATTGTTATTAGATACACCTAAAACAGAGGTTGAGCCAAAAACAAAGAGGGATGCCAAAAAAGTATGTCCGTTCTATAAGAAGATTCCAGGTAATTTTTAAAATATTTTAACATTTTAAAACATCATGAGTTATTGTATGTTACAATAGAGTTCCATGGTTGATATGTCTTAGTAGTTTCAGAAACTTAAACTGATGACCCAATATCCAATTGTATGCTGGACATCCTTGTTTAGAAAAACTCTTTATGAAATAAAACAACTAAATCCTTCAAGCTGACATCATGAAAAGATTGGACATTATTATTTCACACAATATAATTTAAGTAAGATTCACAAAAAGTAGATTTAACAACATGAAATTTAAAATTTATTTTTTTAACTCCCTTGGCTATTCTTAGTTAAATTGTAAGCTTACTGTTGTTTCTTTTGAAATATAAGCATAGTGTTTACATTGTTGTTTATAATTTAATTACAAAAGACCTGACATTTATTAATTTCAGGCTTCTTTGTCTATAAATCAACATTTTTATATTTAATATTGTTTTGAAACATTACTTTCAACTTTGTTCTTTCACATATTATATATCTATTAAATTTGAAAATACATTAGTAATAAAAAAATAAATATTTTAAAAAAAAATCCTAGGGACTGCTATTACTGTTGATGCCTTTCGTTTTGGAGTGATCCCTGGATGCCTGGCCTACAT
The DNA here is from genome assembly GCA_036873155.1 of Biomphalaria sudanica. NCBI lineage: Eukaryota > Metazoa > Mollusca > Gastropoda > Planorbidae > Biomphalaria > Biomphalaria sudanica. The sequence continues at coordinate 258,504 of JAZGLO010000534.1, read as the reverse complement.
TCTTACACATTTTCATTATGATCACTATGGAGGGCTGACCAAAAAATTTTCACAGCCAATATACTGTAGCAAGGTTAGTTAAAATAGTATTTACATCTCAAACTAGTTTGTGTTTCCAAAATGAAGTAAATTATAACTTTTAAAAATACTGTATAACTTTTGCTTCGGGTTATCACTAGGATAAACTGGATCTGCCTAGGCTTTTTAATAAAAATAATGTATTTACTACCCCTAGGTGACAGGAAATCTTGTGCAGAAAAGACTTGGAGTTGATGAAAAATGGATTAACAGATTACCACTCTGGCAACCATGTCAAGTAGCTGGTGTCACTTTGACATTTATGGAAGCTAATCAGTAAGATATATACTATAATATTCATATTCTCATTATATGACAATGAATGTTAGACATTTTTAATTTATCCACATTTTTATTTCTTGTTAAATTGTTTTCACTGGAAGAAAAAATAATAATATGACAAAAATATTATTATTATTATAATAATAATATTAATGAAATGAACATTTCACATTTTTGTTAACCTATGTGCCAGACACTATTGAGCTTTGATAATTAGACCAATAACATTTCAATGTCTATTTTTTTCAGTTGTCCTGGAGCTGTAATTATTTTATTTGAGTTACAAGATGGCAGAAAAATTTTACATACTGGTGATTTCAGAGCTAGTGTTGAGATGGAGCAGTATACAATGTTGCAAAATGTAACCATATCTGAACTTTACCTAGACACCACGTAAGAGATTATCATATACATTTTGTTGCTTCAGATGTATAAAAATGTATATACATAACTATTATTTTACTATCCTATTTCAGATACTGCAACCCATGTTATGCATTCCCAGCACAACGTGAAGTTATTGACTTTGTAGTCAGTCTTGTTCTTAACTTTGTGGCAGAAACTCCCAAAACTTTAATTGTGTGTGGGGCTTACACTATTGGGAAAGAGAGAATTTTTCATAGTAAGCTTCAATGTATCAAATGTTTTTGTTTCTTCTTGTCTGTTTTGTTTGAATTCTTCAGTTTATTATCTCATTGCATTTAATCCTAAGCCATAGCTAAAATTTTGGACACCAGAATATGTGTAATGAGTGATAAGAAAAAAGTTCTGGACTGTCTGGAAGATGATGATCTCAAGTCAAGGACAACATTAGACTGGCTAAAAGGACAAGTGCATGTGTTGCCTATGGGAAAACTGAATCAAAAGGTTTATAATGTAGCTTAGAAGTAGTTTTTTTACACCCTATATTTTTCTCTATACCAAATACTTTAAATTTAACTTTAAACTTTTTCTGTTTTGAAAAAAAAAAAGCTAATGGATGTGAAATATTTTTCTGTAGGGGTTGTTTGAGCATCACAGCAAATATCCACAGTTCACTTCTGTTCTAGCACTAGAGCCTACTGGATGGACTTATCAGGACAAGCTAGAGTCATTACAAAATTTAAAACCTAAGTGGAGTAAAAACAATGTAACACTTTATGGTAAGAAGAAACAATTACCAACACCAGCTAATAGATAAGGAATATATAATATCCATTGCATCAATAATTAGAAAGGAAAACGAATGTATTCTCAAAGCTTTTCATGTTCACTCTTCTCCCCCCTGCCACCTTACACACCCAGTCTTTAAAAAGCATTCTAAGCTTAACTATAGCTTTTATATAGTGCTACTTTCATGCTTATAGCATGCTCAGAACGCTTTGGTCCAATCTCATTTGTGGGCCAATTGGGGGGGGGGGGGGAGTATCTGAGAGAAGGTTTATCCGTGCTGCCTTTAGACACTCAGTAAACACAACTCTGCTTGAGTCGGTTGTCGAACCTCGAGCCCCCTTCATATGTAGCCAAGTTCAAGCGTACTTAACCTCTCAACAACTTTTCCCACAAGCTTATCTTATAAAAATACAGATGTATGTTCTATGCGTATCCATGTGTTAATCTAGTCGTGTTAATTAGAGGCTAAAACTCTGCTAAGTCTTTGATTTTTCTGACTGATTCAGGCAACATGTTCCATGCTCTAATGATTCAAAGGAAGAAGGAACACGTTTTCTATTAGGTTGTGTTTTGTATGTGTATGAATTTGTCTCAGCTGATGGAGCCAGCTATTCAATCTTACAAATACACTCTTTGTACCCTGAATCTCATTTCATGCCATTAAAGTTGACATTTATCTATATCTGTACCTTGTTATCTTCAACTTTTTGTTTCATAAATACTGTAATTAGATAAATTGTGAAAAGTCCTATTTTTTCTCTGTATGTAAAAACAAAAAAATCTGTATTTCATGTATACCCTAAATAACTAACACAAATTCTTGTATATAGAATATATAAATATACAATATGTATCTAAAGTGATCTTAATTTCAAAGCTATTTCCAATGCTATAGGAAAGATATATACCTGTTATGAAGTTAAACTATGTTGTTTTCTATCTACCTCTCCAGGAGTCCCATACAGTGAGCACAGTAGTTACCTAGAGTTAAAACGTTTTGTACAGTTTCTGAAGCCTAAGAAGATTTTGCCAACTGTCAACAATGGAAATCCATCAGCTAGACAGAAAATGGAAGATATTTTTAAGCAATGGCAGCAAGATTGATTTTTTTTTCCAGTGCTTAGCATTTGCATTTTTGTGTGAAAATAGATCTAACTAAAAGTGATAAAATTACATTCTACAATTTTATATTTTTTACACAAAATTATGAGCACTGTATAAAAATGTGGGATTAATTTATTTAATTGTTGTTTATTATTTTGATATTTTTATGATGTGTTCTCTTTGTTGCATGAAATCGTTTATATTAGATTAATTAACTAGGCAAGCATAAGGTTTTATAAGCAATGTCAGTTTCATGATTAATATAAATTTATGTATGGATTGGTGATAAATGCAACTAAATTATTATTAGCAAATCAATAGAATGTTTTGATCACTAAAATACAAGGTTAAAAATTAAAACATGAATACTATAAACAAGTATGTTGAAGATTTATCCAAAACCTGTTCCTTTGGTATAAATTATATCTACACCATTACTGCATTATATTTATTTTTTTTTTGGGATTGACAATTAGATACTTCTTATTTTAGTTGGGAATAATTGTTCTTTTTTTTTTTATTTTACCAAAACATTACAAAATAATTTGTTCATCATTATATTTAGGCTTTACAAATTAATTAAAATTGGGAATTTTAATTGAAATAATACACATCTTCTACCCAGACTATTTTAGCGGGTCTATTTATGAGTTAATGTATAATCTCTGTGATGTTCTTTGGTTTTTCTTTATTAGTCTTGACGAGAATTACTTTGGACCTTTCATCCAATCAGTGGAATACACTTATTTACTTTAAAGATTTTTTATTTCAAGTTGTAAATACTTTAAATTTGTTGCCTGTAGGCCCATGCTCCTAGTTGAGTAGGCCAAAAATGATTTTTTTTTCTTATGAAAATTTACATATTCTGTAGAAAGTACCATTTTATTGTAAAAAAAAAATAAATATAAAAATTTCATATAAATTTACAAAATTTACATAATATTTTTGTGCATAAAGGTTACCAATTATTGGCATTATTCAAGCTTTACTGTCATAAGCACTTGTATTTAGGCTACACAAATTCAATGATTGCATTTATATTTGTCATATATTCTTTCAAAAGGCATTACACTGAACACATTTAAAAAAAATAAAAAAAAAATTTTAAACATCATAAGAATTCAGAATTTCTTTTTTTTTTTTTTTTTGTCAGTGTCATTCATTTGAATGCTACATGAATTTTTAGTTCAAATGTTTTAATAAGGTATTTGTATAGAAAGATTATAGTGGAACAAAAAATTAAGACTTTCAGTCAAACAGTTGTGTACAGATTTGAGTAGATCAAATAATCAAGACTATCATGAAAGAGATTTTCTTATGAAAAGCCAAAACTTTTTCTTCCATTTTGAAAATATTATGTTCGCATCTCAGTTCATTAAATTGATTAACATGTATGCAAATTATCCATAAGGCTGCAAATTCCTAAGAATCATAATAAGGTACCCTTCTGAAAATGAACACTATGGGCTGACCAATGACAAGGCGGGGAGGCCTATCATGTGACCAGCACAACGACCAACCGCCTTGACTTGCCAAACGTAAGTCAGGTACTCTGGATGGATTCAAAGAGAATCTGAACACATTCCAAGACCTACCAGGATTAGAGACCCCTAAATCGGTTTGGAAGCTAATTAAGCGCTTTTGTCATAACAAATCTCAAGCTTCTCTGTGAGAGATGACGAATCTTGCAAGAAGAGATGGAGGCCTTTACATTTCAACACGGAACTAAAAAAAAAGTCTCTCATGATTTTAATTTTTAGTAGGCCTATTAAAAAGCAACTTTACACTAAATGGTCAGAACTCTTTTTCTTGGCACAAAAAACGCAATAACCGCGTGTTCCAGATTAAATTTAATAATTTGAAAGCATGTCTGCCATGGTCAAGATTCACTCATCATTCATGCTCTTCTATGCTAACGTAATACGTATGTCGACATCTAAATCTTTATAGAGATCTAGGATGTAATAAGACAAACACTAAGGTTTAATTTTACTCCCATTTTAAAAAGTTTATTCGCATAGATATATCCTTTAGAAATAAATTTTTAAAAACTATAAAGAAAACGGAAAAATCGAAACATCCATGTATTGAAAAGAGACCACATTAGTACCACAGTCTTGAAAAGCACTGGCCTACGCAACTTACAACTTAATATCCGAGTAATATTAAACATATATAGGCTCATCATCATCTGCATGTCCTTTGTGCTCCTTATGGAATATAGGGCCTCAGTAAAAACATGCCACTCGAATCTCCGCGGTCTCTTAAATTGCTAGTCTTTTAATGGTTTCCAAGCTCTTTCCTGTCCTCTCAGCTTCATTTAGTTACATTCTAGTAGGTTAAATTGCATCACCATGTTCTTTTAGGTCTTCCTCTAGGCTGCGTCTTGTGGCTTGGGGGCTCCAATCTAAAGTTTGTCTTGCTCTTTTGTTTGCATCTTCTTTTTTTTTTTAGGGTGTGACCAGTCTGTCTCCATTTCTGTACTTCTATATTTCTCTGTCCTACCATCTCATACAGCAGTGGTGTTTAGTACGTTGTCATTTAACACTGTATTTTCAAGATATTTCTGAAACATCTATTGATGAAGGCCTACTTTTTTGTTGTTGTTATATTTATCCCGCTGTTTTCTCTATTTGTGACTGCATCAATAAATATAACATACAGATTTGATGGTGGCCTATTCAACCCGAGGCGGCTCAAAGCAAAGTCAAAAATAAATCAGCAGTAGGCCTAATCAGGGACTTGCTATTAGCTGACAACTGTGCCCTAAATGCCTGCTCTGAAAATGATCTGCAGAGCATCGTCAGTGACTTCTCAAGAGCATGCTCAGACTTTGGCCTTACCATCAACACAAAAAAGACTGAAGTCTTATATTTGCCTGCTCCAGGAAAAGCCTAATTTGATCCAACAATCAAGATAAATGGGCATGATATAAACGCAGTGGACAGATTCATATATCTTGGCAGCACACTCTCCAGAAACGGAAAGATCGATAATGAAATCGACCTGCGTATCGCCAAGGCCAGTGCATCGTATGGTAGACTTTCTAAAAACGTCTGGAACAGACGAGCTATCACCACAAAGCTAGGAATCTATCGAGCTGTCATCCTCCCTACATTGCTCTATGCCTCAGAAACGTGGACAGTGTAAAAAAAAACATGCAAAGAAACTGAACCACTACCACATGGCATGTCTAAGAAAAATACTAAATGGCAAGACAAAATACCAGATACTGAAGTCCTTCGAAGAGCGGGTTTGCAATAGGCAGGACACGTCTGCAGAATGGAAGACCGCCGCATCCCTAGACGACTCTTGTATGGCCAACTAAGCGAAGAAAGGAAAGGGCTCGCAAGGTGATCAAAGAAAGCGCTTCAGGGACACCCTCAAAGCTTCTCTGAAGGCGTTCAGCATAGACCCAGCTACCTGGGAGACAGGCACACGACAGAGCATCATGGCGTCGCGCTGTGAAAACTGGCGTGCAGGTTGATAAGGAAAAGAGAGCCACGCTGGCAGAAGAAAAACGCCAGAGAAGAAAAGCAATTTTAAGGCCAATGACACTAGCTCCAGCTGGAATAATCTGCCCAGTGTGCAGCCGAACATTCCTGGCTCATATGAGGAGACATAAAACCCCAGTGCAAAGCCGTCAGCTCCCTAGATGACAAAGTGGTCATCATCGAACCACGATGACGAACTATACTTTTTTGTTGTTGCTTCAGTAGTTCAGTTATTCTCCAAGTTTCAGACCCATGCAGTAGGAGTTAAGGATTCTTAGAAATGTGGGAAGATTTCCAGATTGGTTTTAGGTGTGTAGATGCCTGATCGACATGCTAGATTTATTCAACGTTTAATGTCTTCTTCTGTTTTACCTGACATTTTGTCTGCGAATTTAGTTCTATTTATCCATTTTGTTTCGTGTTTATTTCAAGTGCTTTATTTGTTGTTTTTTAATGTTTCTTTTTTATATTATATAGTTATTTGTAATGTAGTCTCGCCAGCGTATGCTCATTATGGAGCGAATTTAAGGCACATTTGATGGCAGCGTTCGAGAAGCCTTAAGTGACTTCATTAGAACACATAGGAGCTACACATATGTGTGGTGAGAACCACTGCTTTATAAACATATATGCCTATTTCTCTGGACAGCGACGCATTGTTGGACACTGTGCTGCCCAGGTAGGTAAAGTGGTCAACAACAATAAAGAGAAGGTCATTCACATTAATTCGTGGAGCTAGGTTAGTTAATATATTCCGACTGGGGACTTCTGAAGCTTGACATCCTTTTTTTTTAGGTTGATTAACAGGCAAAACGAGGCAGCAGCCTCAACAAATTCATGGAGGGCAAGTTGAAGGTCCTGTTATGTGTGTGCAAGAAGGGCGCAATCGTCTGCAGGAGACGGCATAACAGAGGTGTCCCCCCGTAAGCGCTATCTATATAGATCAATTCAGATACCATTTTGCCTTCTTATCTTAAATGATACAGATGTTACTTCAAAAATGAAGATGAATACGTCCTATGCGTCATGCATTTAAACCAATGACCTAAATTCTGCCAATAAGTCACTGGTTTTCCTGGCTAGCTCAGGCAACCCATTCCATGCTCTGATAGCGCTAGAGAAGAAAAAGCATTTGTACAAATATGTCCTAGTATATGCGGACATGGAATAAGTATTTTATTAGATTTTGGTTTTGTATTTGAAGATTATATATTATGGTTCGAAAATCAGTGTTTTATGAATAGCCTAATTGCTACTCTACTTTTTACTTTCTATCCTGAAGGCTTTCAAAATTTAGTGATTTTACTAAAGGTGTTACTCTAGTCAAATGTGAATATTCGTTTGTTATGAATCTCACTGCTCTATTTTGTGTCTATTCCAGTTTCTTAATGTTTTCTTGAGTTCAGGGGGTCCCAAACAGAGTATGCATATTCTATTATTGACCTAACCAAGGTTAAATAACTTAAATAGACCTCAGGCGGACGACGGTTTTGTCTACACAAGATGCGGGAAAATATGCAGGTCGCAACTGGGTTTGTGTAGTCATTTAAACACTGCACTCATCCTTAATCTTCGGATCGAAGACGTTGTCATAATTTTGAGGTACTCTTTCCTGCTTCCCTTCAAGCTGTGCAGGTTACAGTATAGGTACTGTGATCGAAGCTATTCAGTGTCAAAATATCTAGCTTGACAAGTAGTCTCGTTCAGAACAAAGTAAGTGAGAAAAAAAAAAAGTAGTCAATAAACTGTTATAAATAGTAGAGTCTTGATCTAGATCTAGAAGTAGATTGGACTAGGATGATCGATCTTGATCTGATAACTTGATTCTATTTCTGGATTAGTAGATCTAGATATAGATTGTTATAGTCTAGGTTATCTAATATAGATCTAGGGTACTATACCTGATCTAGTCTATTGATTATAGATTACATAGACTGTCTAGTGTCTAGATTACTAGATATAGTTAGTAGATACTAGATCTACTCACTCATCTAGTTTAGACTTTAGACTTTAGTGACTGTTAAACTTAAAATGTTGAATATCTATTCTTTCTTAATAAGGTCAACTCAATCTTCAAAATTATTAACTCAAGTAACTTTTGAAATTGTTGAAAGATTAAACATATCCAATTCCAAGGTTTCCAGTTCTACCTTTTGCAGAAGTGACTCTTTGGTTAGTGCTACAATAAAACCATTAAGAGTAAAATCACTTTCGAAGAAACATGAAAACACTAGGATCAATAAATCTTCCTCATTTCCTAACAATAACAACAACAGGGCTCAAAAACGAATATTTGGAAATCCTGCAAAAGCATCGAGAGAGATTGATGAAGATGAAATGGATTACTTGGAACAACAAGCACATTCTATCAGCAAATATAATAGCAAATTGAATTTTCGTTTAGCAGAGGAAAATTTTAAAAGGTGGGCCCATAAATCTACAGTCTAGCAGTCTGCCTATAGAATAGTCTCTTAAAAGTAATGATATATAGTAGGTTCTTATATGTGCATATCAAAATAAGCTTCCAAACATCTTTAGAAAGACATTCCAATCACATTTATACCGTTAGCTGTTAAATAAAATTTAAAAAGGGGGTGCCAAACGAATAATAATGAATTCAGCTCATTCTCCTTCCTTGAACACAGCAAAATCGTAATAAGAAATATTATTGGAATCAATAAATCTGATTTTTTTCAATGAATAACCATGACCTAGATCGAGATATCTATAATACAAGGAATACAGCTATCAAAGGAATACAGCTATTTTTTATAATCCTTTAGTTGCAGAATAAGAAACTGCTTTCAGTTTTTTTGTAAGTTAAACCTTCACCAAATAAAAAAATAAAATGAAAATTTGACCTAGTTCCCGTAAGTTGGTGGTCAGATATAAGAATCTACTATATTATATATATAATTTATATCTTCTAGCTGATAGTGATACCTATAGATGCTAGATGCTATGGTTTAAATACTTGGTTTATAGATCTATGTCATGTTTATATTGCCCAGATAACTTTTAAACCCCTCAATAAAACGTCCTGCTTTACAACGCATCCCCACCCCCAACATAATTTTCTAACCATTAAATTCAATGTCCTTTTTTTCTCTTTCATCCTACAAACAAAAGTCCTGCAACCCCATATTATAGAGTATGCACAATCACACACTTTTAAGGCCCATCAGTTTGGCCAATATATCTAATGAAATGGCTGTCAACATATTGAATTCTAAAAAGTATACTATACCTGATACCTGTGGTACACTAGTGTTAAAATAGTCAAACACTTTTAAATCCATCAATAAAACAGCCCACATTGCAATGCTACCCCACAGCTAACACACTTTTCTAGCCCTGAAATTCTATGTTCCCTTTATTTTATCTCTTTCATCCTTCAATGGAACGGCCCGCAAACCCTTGTTATGGAGTATGCACCAACATTTCTTAGGCCCATCAGTTGTAGCCTTTATATCTACCAGCATTATAATACCCCCAAACACACACTATTTTGAATGCATCCTCCTACAATACACTTTTTGCCACTTATATATATATATATTATTTTATTTTAAATTGGTTGTAATGTTCCTTCTTTCAACTCACCCACCTCCTATCACTTCAATTAAATAAAAAAGATTTAATAAACAAGTGGAATGTTTGTATTTTATAAATGTACCTTGTCATATATAAATTTGTGGATATCTCTGTGAAAACTAATTGTCAAAATTTGAATCATTGGTATTCATTTAATATTTGGTTATTATCTCATTGGTTACTGTAATTCTCTGTACAACAGAACATAATTACTGACACACATCAGTAAAACAAGGATTTATTGGAAGACTAGAATACAGAAGAAATGTTAGGAAGTATTTTACTGGCAATATTCTCAGCTTGAAATAAATGGCATAGCTTTTAGTTTGAAGAACAACTTGCTAAGGTCATGAAATGAAAGAGATGGGTTTTTATCTGCATTGATTGTGATATACCTTAGAACCTATCTGATGGGACCTCTCTACATTACGAGTTCCTACTGAACTGCTACAGATAAAATATGTCTTTCATGCCTATCTGCCACTGGACCATTTTAAATTTAAAACCCATATTTATACAACTTCCAAGTTAGTCAGAATAAGTGACTAAAAATGTGCAGGAAGAGTAAAATGTAATATGTAGAATCACTCGAAGACAAGCCTTATTATTTAGTAGTTTTACAAAGTACAGAGTTTTTAAATGTACATGATTGTTTCAATCTTATTTGTTTTCTTTCAGAGAATCAATAAAAAAATTGTATTATGCAAGAGCCAAAACTATTGAACGCAAATTTTTCAAAAAACCTGATCCACCTAACTTATTGACTTGGTCTGCAAAAGAACAGATTCGATTCCTTCATGAACAGTACCCTGAGGAATGGACTGTAGAGAAACTTGCAGACAGTTTTCCTGTTGATAAAGCTTGTATCAAAAAGGTTCTAACTTCAAGGCTGAGATTACATAGAGAAGAAGATATCGCTCAACACGACTTAGAGGTTCAGAAGAATTGGACTGATTTGAAAGTAGCCATTGAAAGTGGCCAACAGGACAATGACATTTACTCAAATCTCAAAAACATAAACAATGAAACTTTAATTTCCAATGCTTCAGGCATTAGCTACTGTCCATTGCCACCAATTAAAAAGAAGCAGTTAAAGATCGGTCCATTTTCTTCCATTGTAAAAGACTGCCTTGAAAAGAAAGATTCTACTTTAAAGGATGCAATGAGCTTGCAAGACAAAATCACTCGTCTCTCCAATGTTTTAGCTGATGTCTCTAAAGTATTTAACAAAAGCCTTGAAACAAAGTTGGATTCAAACCAATCCAAAGATGTGCACAATGAAACTCAGACATTTGACTATCAAAGATTTTCAAAATATAAACAAAACAGTGAAACCGACAGTTTGGGGAATCAACCTTTTACCATTAGAGAAGATGAAGGAAACCCATCAGCTCCAAAAAATAACATTTTAAAGTTATCTAATAAAAAAGCCAAATATTTTGTTTCTGGCAATTCAGTTTATGATAAAAATGGAGAGTTTTTGTACAAAAAACCTTAATAAATTATTTTATAAAAGCATTTCATTATTACAATATTGCTTCTGAACTTTTTTATTTGTGGCACATTGTTGGTTAATATATAATATGTAAAAACATAACAACCAAGTACCGGTACCATAATATTTTAGAGGTGTTATGATAAGAAATTCTAAAGTCTGCCGTTTTCATGGAAATTACGGTTCCCGGTCATTTCATCCCGTTATTTTCATCATCTGATCATTTTATCTAACAAATAGTAATTGTAAAAATAATGAAATGAGCAATATTAATATATTCATTTTTTATTTAAATGACAAAAAGTGTAACACGTTAGATAAGAATAAAATTAAATGCCATTGTAAACTGTAAAAATTTAACATGTATAAATATAGAGGCTATGTAAAAAAGTTTTATCCGGATATGGGTGAAGTCAGCCTTTATTAAAAAAAAACTTTTATTTCAAGGCTAAATGTGACACGCCGAATTTCAAGAAAGATCGATTGAAAAATAAAATAAAGTAAAACACCACACCTTGGCCTTTGATGATAAGTTATCAGGCATAGTCAAAATTATTGTAATTGCAGTTCTATATCTCAAATGATTTATTTTCACTACTACCACCAAACCTTGGCCTTTGATCATTACGTCATGCGCATGACAGGATAATATTATAATATTACATCCCCCACATCCAATAGAAGGACTATAGCTAAGTACACACCCAGATTTACAATATATTATAAGATTTCTCATCAAAAATGCAAAGTGGAAGAGGAAACACTATAAAGTTGTTAGCAACATGTAAAAAAATATAAAAAATCATTCTACATAATTATATATATATATTAGATGAAATGAGGGCTTAAAGTCAAAGTCTTAACAGCACAATTAAACAATGAAAAAAGAAAAATATTTAATTGGGGATGAAATGACCGGTCGCCGAAATTACTTACATGTGCAAATTAAATACATTTCCAGATAAAACAAAGAACTAAGAAGTGTCTCAATAAATAATAAATACATTTATTTCTTTCAATAAAAAAGGAATATAAAAACAAGACATTCAAGCTAAATGTTTAAGAAGAAAAACAAGAAAAAAATAGTTTAAAAAAAAACAACAACAGATTATATATATGAAGTGTAATTGTATCAATTAGTTTGGATCAGCCATGTAATTAAATTTGCAATAGATTTAGACCAACAACTAAAAATCTGTGTGATTAGAAATATTTTCTACCAATTTTTTTTTGTTTAATGCTATTTCATGCTTTTAGCTTTCCCAATACACTATGTTCCTATCACTTATCTAGACCAGTTAGGAAAATGGGGGGGGGGGGGGAAAGAAAGGGATATCAGAGTGAATTTTATCATTATTACTTTTTAAAGCATTTAAAAAAAAATCCAAACTAATATCTCTCACCTTTTCTATCAGACGCTCTAGCCACTCTGCTAGTGAGCTACTTATAATTGAAGAATATTGTATGGTTATGTATTGTTTATTTCAAACTTAGTTTAAAGAGACTAATTCAGCTTTTAGCACCACTTCAAAAAAGTACAATTTCTTTCCCTTGTTCAAGATACCAAACAAAATAATAAATTACCAATAGTTAATTAACAAATTGTTTATTTTTTTAAAGATGATTCTTGTGTTGTCTGGTAAAAGAAATAATTGTGCAAAGATTTCAGCTTGCTGCTCTGAAATTGGGTGTCAGAGAAATAATGTGTACAAACTTTTTACCAGACAGACAGACTGAGTTGATATAAGCTTTGTAAAAAAAAAATATACCATAATGAAAATTCACATACTTATACATGTTAGGTAAACTCTAAGAAAAATAATACTATAGTGTGTAAATCAAATCACATTTTATATTACACATGTACATATATGTATATATAAATATATATTAAGGGCATACTTTTTTTTAGTTCATATACTATATAGATGTTTCTGGAAATTTAATTAGTAAAAATTTTGATTTGTTTAAATAATTTATATAGTTTACCAATGAAGCTCCCTTAGATGTTTTGAGGAAATAATGATGTTGAGCATTAATAGAAGCCTACACATGAAATGTCAAAAAAGCAAACTATAATTTTTACAAATTATTATAATTTGATTAAAAAGACCTTTAAAAAAAAAGTCAATCAGTGAATTAATAATAAAAATAATAATGAAAACCTTCAATGTCAGTAATCACACAGCTTAAAATAAAAATAATAATGAAAACCTTCAATGTCAGTAATCACACAGCTTAAGTCATTGTGATACATTAGATAATTGTCACAAAATTTGGAATATAAGAAATAAAGCAAAAAAAAAATATAATTATAAAAATTTTCATCAAGTGTCCTATCTGAGTATGAACTGTGTCACAGAAAACACACATCTATGTGTATCTCAATCATAAAGTAGTAAGCCTACATAACAGTACACAAGATTTTATTGACTGAGAAAAGGCATACAATATAAATAATTAGGATGCAATATGCTATTAAAATCATTTGTTCTATTCTTCTTAGTAGTTAAAACTTTAATCAAGAAATAATCACCTTATATGATTTATAAAAGTGAAACCTATTAATTCTGGTAAATTGCATAAAAGTGGCATCTCTTACCCATGTTATTTTTTTACAGCTGCACTAAGTTTAAGATAAAATCAGTAGAATATAATCTTTACATTGTTATATTAATGAACTAAATGAGAATTAGGATCATTATAACCTTGTGGTAGCTTGAGTGTGTGTCCTGGTCCATTGGGCCCATTTAAATAAGCTGAGTCAGTAAGAGTCACATAACAATTAGTTTGAGACTGAGACATGAAACATGGGGAGCTTTCTAGTTCTAAAAGTAAGATATGGTTTAATGCTGGAGGGCTGTTAAAAACATATTTTGGGATGTAGAGAGTAACTTGTGGACCTCTGTAAGGCCAGTAGCGTCCTAAGTTGAAACTGTTTAAAAAGGCTTGGCCCTGAAATTAAAATGATATAATTAAAAAAGTTGTGAAATGTACTATCCCAATCCAATTGTTCTACTGGTACTTATGTTTTTGAAAATAAAAGGAATTTTAATACCAACCTTAATCCATGGTCGAGGATCAAGGAATGCATCAGTTGGGGAGTCTGGGAATGTTAAACTACCAGTGTAGATAGATGGCGTCATCAAGTTAGAGTTAACAGACTTTGATGGTTTATTTACAGTGGTTCTAGAGACAGAAAATCAAATTGTATTTTTTAAAAGTACTTTAATTACCTGCACAATTTTTTTTATTTTTCAATTTAAGTTTGTGGTTTTGTAAAATGTTTTACATGTTTCGGATGCTCCTTCAGAGTTGAAGATAGTTTACTTTCTAGTCCAAACCTCCCGCAGGACGACGGGGGATGGGAGCGGGCAGGATTTGAACCCTCGACCATTGATAAATCCGAACGCAAGTCCAGCGCGCAAACCACACGACCAGGCAGCCACCCAATTTTTACGAGCTGAGAATGTCTAAGCTAAGTCTATTTTTTTAAAAAGTTGGTTGTATAGCCTTTTATTCTGTGTGCAGGAAAATTAGATTCAATAACAAATTTACACAAAGGAAACTCAATTATTTTTTTTAAAAGGATCAGAAAGTGTAAATAAAAAAACCCACTGTTAACATGATGTTCTTAAACTAAACATTACGTTGCCTAAAATTAAAAAACATTGTATTTATTCTAACCTTTTCTTCATTGCTGCTATTAAAGCCACATTAATATTTTCTGCATGTATTGGATAGATTTCCCAGCTCATGACTAAATCATTTCCTAAAGTGACATTTTCAATGATGCCCTGAAAAAAAAAAAGCCAAAATAGAGAGGGAACAGATGAAAGCATTAAGCCAGTAACACCTAAAGAATGTTAGTAACCAGTACTATACAGTTACACACAAGAGTAGATAGAAATGTATGATTAACATTGTAACCAGTACATGAAAAAGAATAACAAAATGGATGGTTTGATACAAATTTTTAGTCAAGAAATGAATATGAGAGCAGAAAATTACTTTTCTTGAACAGTGCAAGATTGCAATAATGTGGGTTAGTTTAGTTAGAGGGATTTTAAAATCTTAAGTTTAATTATACAGATTGACAATTACCTTGGTGTTGAAGTTCATTGCAGTTGAGTAGCCTACCCTGCCCTGATTCTCCACCAAGATGTCTACCTGTTGCCCTATGGTACCAGTTATAGATACTTGTGTTGTGCCAACTCTATCCAGTATACCAAATGGTACCTAATATATGTGTAAATCAATAGTTAATTAAAGAAAAAGTGTAGATTAATTTTTGATATGCATAGATTACAGCCTTGTCAAGTAAGTATAATTATTGTTGATTTCCTCAGATATAGCAGCTTGAAGCTTTTTAATGACATTATCCCAAGCATTTTACATCTAGGATTTAAAGGGGCGTCAACAATATTTCATACACTTTGTTTTCTTTCAAAGTAAACACCAAACTGTGGGAGCTGGGTGGACAGAGAAATATATTATAGAGGTACAGATCTTAGAAAGTGGAGATGGATTGGTCACACCCTTAGAAAAGATGATAACAACAGAGCTAGACATCCCTTAGAATGGGGAGATGGATTGGTCATACCCTAAGAAAAGATGCCAGAGCTAGACAGGCCTAAGATTGGGAAGATAGATTGGTACACCTTAAGAAAAGATGCCAGAGCTAGACAGGCCTTACATTGTAACCCCCAGGGCACAAGACGCAGAGGAGGACCAAAAAGAACATTGCAACGCAGTGTACTAGATGAAGCTGAGCGGACAGGAGAGAGCTGGTAAGCCGTTAAAAGACTAGCACGAGACCCTGAAGAATGTGTTTTTACTGCGACCCTATGTTTCATGAGGAACAATAAGGATGGGTGAAGATGATTTTATTTTCTTTGATTGTCCAATTAAAACTATAAAACCAAAACTAATGGTAACTCAATTTTTAAATGATGTCCGAAATATTGTTAAAGTCAATAAGCATTGAACTATATCTACATTAAATTCTCACTTTCTGTCCACTTTCTACCAAGATTTAATACTCTGTGAACTCTCTAAATAGAAGTTGAACTTCATGAACAAGTTCCAATTGTCTTCTAACAACGAATTTCCTTTTGTTATCAAAAAATGGTTATGAACCCAAATAAATGCACAAATTAAGTTTAATCTGATGCACTGTGTCGCACATTCAGGGAAGGAAATTTTTTTTTTTTATTGAGTTTACAGATATTTGAAAACATTCTATCTAACATAGAGATATAATGGCAGACTAGAAGACAATATACCGATAGTGTACAAGTACATAAGAGAAAAAAAGAACAATATCAACTAAATTATTCTCAACCAGAGCCATAAGTAGAGCAGAAACAAAAAGCATTTGACAAGCAATAATTCATAAGAAATATATGTTTCAATTTTTCACAGTTCACCCTCTTCACATGACACACAAGGTCAATCATAAATTTGAAATAGAATAAAGTATGCTATGGCTTTGTGCTGGCAGGATGCCACATAGCTCCCTGGTTAATGAATGCAGGTTATACAAGAATACATTCATGACACATTCCATTAGTAAAAGTATAATTCACTTACAGCATTGACCATAACAACACCTCTATCCCTGATGCCAGGTACAACTAATGGTGTTGGCGTGTAATAGTTTTTGATCAAAGTAAATCTGTACAAAATGAAACCTTCATACTGTGAACAAATAAAAGCACTTAGAATAAAATTCTAAAACAAAAACTTGTTAAATTAAAAAAAAAATAAAACAATTTTATTAACTACAGTAATATAAGGCATTATTAATTTAAATTTATATTTGGATATAATTTTTTTACTTTAAAAGATAGGTATTGCACACAGTAATACAGCATACATACGAAATTAATTTCTTCCATTGTTACTGGAAAGACGGTTCTATATGGTCCTTCAGGAGTTAAATATGGTAGAGCATCTTGTATGGTACATAACTAGATCACAAAGTGAGACATTGATTAAAAAACATAAGCACTAAATTAATCTCTCAAGTATACCAGTATGTAAATCTAAAGAAATGAAGGCTGTTATGTGATAAAATATCAATATTTTTTAAAAATATTTAGTCATATGGATACTTTCTTAAATTTTCATTCAGATCAAGTTACAAATAAACAAAAAAATGTTTTTAAAAACATACAAATTCTATTGGAATTTCTCCCAGATTTGTGATGTTTGGGTTTGCTGGTATTGGCTCTGATGGTAAGGGCAAATACTGAAAAAAAAAACATACACCTTTTGTTGATATAAAGTATTTAGTACAGGTTTTTTCTTCACTTGGTAGCTCATTTGAAATAAAGATGTAAAACACTTTAAAAAAACAATTACCTTTGATATAATATCTCTCAATGCTAAAAACTTATCAGTCATTTCACCTCCTTCACTTATTGGGGAATCATAATCATAGCTAGTAGGTACGGGTTGATAGGGTGGACTGTTAGCTCCTGTAAACACAAAAAAAGTAGAAATAACTGTAGACTGTTGCCTAATACTTCATGGAAAGTGAAAAGGATAAAAAATTGATGGCTAACTCTTTTAAAAATCAAAATTCTCAACACATTATTCAGTTAAATACTAACCATTATAAAAACCAAAGTTAGTGCCTCCGACAAACATGTACCTTAAATATATAAATATATTTTATTATTGGTTTATTTAGCTAAACACTGCAAACTAAAATTTTAACTTCAATTGAGCTTCAAATTTGAAAATGGGTAGTACTAAACCAAAGCTTGGGCAATGCTTCTCAGCCTAAACATGGCACTAGGATGGAAACGGTCATTAGAGAAGAAAATGGGTAGTACTAAACCAAAGCTTGGGCAATGCTTCTCAGCCTAAACATGGCACTAGGATGGAAACGGTCATTAGAGAAGATGATTAGGCCAATAGGGAAGTAAAACAGAATCCCTAAAGAATGAGTCCATTTCACTATCCGAAATGGAAGAAAACCCCAACATAACTGTTACTATACAAAAGGGGCTGTTTTTATGATAGACCCTTGATGTGGTAAAGAGAAATTAATATGAAGGAGTTCCCCAGAGTGCTTGGCCTTTGGCCTCACTTCTAATCTGAGCATCTTGGGATATGAGCCATCAATGACAGGGATGTAAAAATCTACATCTGCTTGGATCATTCCCTGACAGAAGTTTTTCAAATAGGCAGCTGGAGGCAAGCTTTCATGAGCCCGGAGTATGAAGCATCTTAGACTCAACTCTTAGGACAATTACTAAGAAGTAAACCAAGAAGATTGGCTGTGCATTAAAACTTTAATTCTATCATAAATTGATGTATCTAAAAATATGGACTCTAAGTGCATAGAAGGTGTAAGATATATCATAGTTTTTAAAACATACAACAAAATTGTAAAAAATAATTAAAAAAAAAAAAGAAAACTTATTTAATGTTTCTATACATTACACTCACTCTACTGGTAGATCTAAACCACTAAATAATTAGTTACATGTTAATATTGGCCCCATACGCCAATAATTTATCTAGACTTTTGGCAAGTGGAGTGGAGTCTACCATCTCATGGGGTGTGCCCCAATGATCTAGCCAGCCTACATAAAATTCTGAATTTACCTGCAGAAAAGATTGAAAAGTTAATGAATAAATACTATGCTTTGCAAGATACAAGAACTATTTGTTGACATAATTTTAAACATTTCAAGTTGATATTTACAATAACTTACAATGAGAAAAATCTTATTGACTTCAGGATAAAATGTTTCTGTAATTTTTGTGATGGCTAAGTTTATGAAGAGCCATAAGGTTCAGTTCTTAAAACTCAAGAAAAATATAACTCGTAAGATTCATGCTACATACTGTCATGCTCAAATGCACTAATGGCTACTAAGTGTGTAGGACTAGATTATGTTAGGTTCAATTTTTTTTTATGCGTTGGGTAGGTCGAAACATCTGGAAGTCATTGAAAAAAATATTTTTGTAAACAAATAAGGTGGTGAATAAAAAATTTTCCAAAGAAAGTTCGTAGAAAAGGTCAAGGATAAAATAAAAATCTAGAAAAGTCTTTTAGTGAGACTGTAAAAAGAAAACAAGGGAGGATATCAGGGTCATAAGCCATTTGATTAGTAGTCATTGGTCAGTGGATATCTGTCATTGTTCATAGTAGTTCATAGTGGAATAGGCCTATTGATAACTCTTTGTCAGCCAGGTTACCTTAATACTTGTAAGACATATTCATCATTTGTTTAATACAACTTTATGTTCATTGCTAGACTATTTATTTCACTGGATTAAGTTAGAAGATATTAAACTCTACATAAATTGTTTTTGACACTGCAGTTCTACAGTGTTAGATTAGATTAGATTGGCCACATAAATTTGGGAATTTTTTTTATAGTGATGATGTAATTAAAAAAAAAAAAGGACTAGGAAAAAATTTTTTAAATAAAAAGTTAGTTGATAAAAAAGCATCCAGTCTTGGTCAACTCATTTAGTGTTGGCCTATGCTTGTGTTCTACTTGAAAAAATTATAGGCTTCATATTTCAAAAGGAATACTGGGTATAAGGTTTATAGGCCTAGTACTTATACAGGACCATAAGGTTCCAAGAAAACCATACAGTTTATGCAACTTACAAGAGGACCATAAGGTTCATAATCTCTTTGAGATTGAAAAGCTCCTACTGGATCATCTGTAATTAAATAATATAAATATTCCATACAGAAATGTTTACCCTATGTTGATACTAGTTAACAAAAGTGGAAACTACTGCAGCTTTTTTAACAAGTTAAGTACTGGGTATAGTAAAAAGAAAAAGGCAGAAGACAGAAATTAAAAAAAACATTAAATCAACAGAAAGTTTGAAAAATATCAATGCTATCTTTAAGGCAATAATATGGCACCCTCAACCTAAGCCAACAATCCCTAGACTTTACTTTCTTTCTCTATAAACTCTATAACTAACAATAAACTAAACTAACCATAAACTAAACTCATCCTTTATACTAAACCTATAGGGTTGTGACCGGTGAAATGCCTGACCACAGGGATTTTACTAATGGAAAGTACTAATTGTCCTCTATTTCAAAGTTCACCTAAATTAATTAAAAAAGTAAATGGAATTGCAAAACCTTATTTACAGGTTAAGCCAAAGAAACAGGGGAGCTAATCTTTGTTTCCTAACACCCACTTTAGGGGAATGCTAAAACTATTTCTGACCCCTTGTCCTGGAATACTAATACTAGTCTTAAACCTATTCAGACTCTAGGACTAACCTTAAAGAGCACACTGTTTGTGAGGAAATCAATTACTTATAAAGAAAACCCAAAATAACTTTTAATTAAGAAAAAAAAAAAAAAAAAAATTTTTTATATTACTTGTAGCTCCAAAGTCTATAGTAGCATATACACCATCGATTTTTCCACATTTTAAATAATAGTCTGCTCCACCATCCGTAGAGTAAATCACAACATTAGGTCCCAAGATGGACTTAACTTTGTCTCGGAGATAGTGCAGATAGTCAAAGTCACAAGCAAAATAGCTGCCATATTCATTCTCTATCTGAAACATTGAAGAGATTTCATTCATAAAACTTCAAAAATGTTCTTTTATATATTCAACATAAAATTTTAATGAAGTGGTCACACAAGTGGTTTCAAATTTGCTATTTCATGGAAACAAAAATAATTTTTTTTTAGAAAAAAATTGTTAGAAGAGAAATATACATGTAAATTTTAAAATTATGTAGCCTACATACATAAATGCAGGCTATTTTTAGATTTGATTGATATAAGAGCACAACAAACAAAAAAAAAAAAAATTTAAACAATTATTACAAGACTTTTATAAAGGTATGACAATCAGATTTTAACTAGAATTTTTGTAAATTTGAAATTATTTCAAGAAAATGGTTATATATACATATAATGCTTGTGTATTTCAACATTTTATTCTTCCTTGGCACACTCCAAAGTACAACTTCTTAAAATAATACATGTTTGAATAAATAGTCTATGTTTGTTTCTTTAGCAGTCAAAAGCTATTGGTTATAAAGTTGACTTACTTGCACCATAAGCACAGGACCACCATTGTTGTACAAATATGGTTTGATTTTAATTAACAATTCAGTGTACCATCTGTCAACCCATCTGATGTAAGCTAACATTTCAGTACAAAATGAGAGTGAATATATTTATTAATTATAATAAACTGGAAGATATTGTCCTTAGTAGATTTATTATAAAAAAATGGAAGATATTGTCTTTAGTAGATATATTATAATAAACTGGAAGATATTATCTTTAGTAGATATTTTATAATAAACTGGAAGATATTGTCTTTAGCAGGTTAAATGCTGAAGAATTATTGAAGAGGTCTCCAATAAGAAAAATAAAGTAAAAAGGAATAATAATTTTTGGAATTGAGATTGCTAAAAAAAAAGTTGATATATTCTTCTTCTTCATTCTCATTGTTATGTTGGAGTGTTCAGATAAATAGACCAATACATGAGATGAACTGCGCAGTGGTTTCCAAATCAGGGAGCTCTCCATATAGTTTACTTTCTATTGGGGTGATTTGGGGCCAATGTCTTATACGGGCCTCTTGGTAAAGAGAGCAGTTTTGGAGGACATGGTCTGCATTCTCTGGTGATACTCCACATGGGCAGATTTCACTGGTTCAGTTGATATATGATTTTGAAATTTTTGTATATCCTTCAAATTCCAATGGGTGTCACTAAATGTATGGCTACATAAATGACATAAAAATTCACCAATGACTACTTTTTCATTTCCTGCTTTTAAGAAACTCATTTCTCTTCTAGTTTTTGAGATCTGAGTGTGACAGACGGACATATTGCACAAACCTAATAGCGGTTTTTCCCCTAACGGGGGCCACTAAAAAAGAGTTACTTTATGTAAATATTATTTCTGCATTAGTTTCTATTCAATTATTTAGTTGGTGAAAAATGAAAGACCTGATATTCATTTTAAAAAATTAATAGCTCAGATTTGTATGATTCACTGGCTGTCAGATTATAACAAAACAGGGATTGTGATTTTTATTATTAGTGATTAAGTTTTTATTTGTACACATAGACAATAGCTTTAGGGATACCCTCAAAACTTCTCTGAAAGCCTTCAGTATTGACCCAGCCACCTAGAAGACAGAAGCACATGATGGAGCATCATGGCGTCACACTGTCAAAATTAGCGCACAAATTGCAGAAGACGAGAACAGAGCTGTCAGAAGAAAAGTGTCAGAGAAAAAAGCAAGGCCAATGACAAAAGCTCCAGCTGGAATAACCTGCCCAGTGTGTAACCAAACATTCCGGGCTCATAGCTCTCACCAGCCACATGAGGAGGCACAAAAATCCCACTGCAAAGCCTAAGTCCCCTGGATGACAAAAGTGGTAATTATGGAACCATCATGGACAAACTATATTGACTGTTCACATAAACAATAGCTGCTCTAACACTCTATTGGTGATGATATAATATTTTTAAACATTCTTTCTTAGTAGCAACATAAAGTATGGAATCTTAAAAGCTTCTTACAAGGATCACTAGTTCGTAGCACCATGTTTGCATCTTTTGTTAACAACCAAGCAGGAAATCCACCCTGAAAAATAAATGAAAGAATTCTTTTGTTCACAATATGTATTACTAGCATGAACAATTTAGTGCTGTGATGATAAGAAACAAAACAAAATGTATCTTTATAAACTTTGCTCAACATACTTTTACATGGACTTACATAGATTAAATCACTACAGTATCACTATTGTCATTCTAAAAGGTATGCTGTACTAATAAATATGTATAATTCATCTTGTTAGCTAAATAGATGTTATACATTTGAGATGTGAATATTACATATATACCTACAATAGTATTTACCTAAGATAATACTTCAAAACTATAAACTAAAGAAGGTCTTACAAACTCCCATTCACCACAAATATAAGGTCCAAGTCTAAGTAGAACATCTATTCCCACTTCTTGAGCTATCTCCAGAAACTGGGTAAGATTTGAGGATCCTTCCCAAGTGAAGTTACCTGGTGTCAACTCATGAACATTCCATGGTACATATCTAAATTGGAGTTGAAGCATAAAAACTTATGAAAATAAAATATAGGCTAATGATTGCTAAATGCATAAATGGATTTTGTAATAAAATGTTCAAAATAAATATTCGTAAACAAATATAGTTAATTGGACCAGACACTTATCATCAAAAGAGAAGATAATTACATACTATGAATGAATGCTTATGAATTATTGACAAGGTAATCAAATAAAACTACAATGGAATATAAGCCAGCAAAAATCAAATCACTACTGAAACATGGATCACATTCATCAATAATAGGATCTCAATAATATTTACCTACATACATTAAAAAAAAATTAAAATAATAAGAGACCAATTAAATACCCCTGCACTGCATTTAATCCAGCAAACTTCATTTTGATTAAACGATCTTTCCAATAGCTAGGGTGCACTCGAGAGTAGTGCATGCTGCCTGATACATAACGATATGGAACACCATCTTTTAGAAAAGTATTGTTCAAGTAATCTATCTGAAAACTTCTCTCTCCACAGATCTGAAAATATGAAAAAAAATTTTTTTTGTAAATATTCAGTGGTTTAACCATAATATGGTTCACACATATGTTGTAGCTTTTGTGAGTTCAGCATGACAGAAGACCATGACAGGCAGAGGAAAGAAAATCTTCTGCTGATCTGATAAGTAAAGTAAACCTACTGTAATTGGGAGTGCTGTGAAGTGAGAAATAAAATTGTGTGTCTAGACATCACAATGTGTGTCCTTGTTACAGCTCATAAGATTTAAGGCTAATGAATCGCCACATATGTATATATAATATAGCACTATGATAGAGCTCTGGTTTGTGCCATCTTTGTTTGATTTAACAAAAGTTTAATAGACAGATACTTTTTAATTTGAAGTTACTAAGAAAAATTTGTTATATTTTATAAACTAAAATACTATTCCAAATTTAATTTTAAATGTTAGAGAAAGTTAGAGTTAAAATCTTTTAATTTGTAGATTTTTAAAAATCTAGCTAGCATATTCAGACAGATTCCTGTAAAGAAAACCATATTATGCCTCACAGAAGTACCTAGAAAATTTTAATATTTAGTATCTTGTACATAACATTACCCTGATTGACTCTCACACTTTTGTATGCAAACTACAAATAAAACTTAGCACTGTGATATTTAGAACTCACACACACAAAACTGATTTAAAAAGTCATTCAAAAGACAGCTACTAGATTACTAGATACAATAGATCTAGTACATTACATATGAACTTGTGCAGTCATTAGACTTTTATTACTTTAAAAGATTTAATATTTCTCAGATTTTTTTTTTTTTAAATTGAAATTAACATCATGAATGATCTCGGTAACCATCATGGTAATGGGTAGAAGTTTATATATGTTATAATTATAAATGATATAGATCTATATAGACTAATATTTTAGAGTACAGACACTATAAAATTGTAGCAATTAAATCACTAATTAAGTCTAATTATTGTAAAAATATAATTATAGGCAATATATGTAGATAGAATCATAGATTGTCATATATATAGTTGGTTCAACATGGTTCGATGATGACCACTTTTGACATCCATGGGGCTGAAGGCTTTGCAATAGAGCTTTATAGTGCCTACTTATAGTCATATGACTATAAAGACTGTTTGGCTGCACACATCTAATCTATATTATTATCCATTGCTACCTGGTCGTGCAGAATGGAATATGCATAGTTAAAATATTTGGTGTCTCAATGGTCCTGGGTTCATAGCCTGCCCTGATCATGCCTGATACTGATGGCTTTCTAAATTTTGTGATTTTACTAAAAAGGTGTTACTCTAGACCAGTGGCGTAGCTAGGGTATTAGATGCCCTGTGCGGCAGTAACTCATTAAAAGCACTAATTAAGTCTAATTATTGTAAAAATATAATTATACTCAATATATGTAGGTAGAATCATAGATTGTCATATATATAGTTGGTCCAACATGGTTCGATGATGACCACTTTTGACATCCATTGGGTTGAAGGCTTTGCAATAGAGCTTTACAGTGCCTACTCATAGTCATATGACTATAAAGACTGTTTGGCTGCACACTGGGCAGATTGTCATAGATATAATAATAATAACATAGATGATAGATCTAATCTATATCCTTATCCATTGCTACCTGGTCGTGCAGAATGGAATATGCATAGTTAAAATATTTGATGTCTCAATGGTCCTAGGTTTTAAAACAGCGAAAAGTTTCCAATTTCGAAATAAAGTGTTGTCATTATTTAAGCACTGATATTTCACAAAGAATCCATTTTCCAAAAAGTGAATATAATACAAGTGAATCTCACATGCTTTCTTGCTGGCAAACTATCGATAATTTTATCCAAATCAGTTTTTTTTCCCACTAGGTCTTGTTTAATAGACAAAATTGCCAAATTAGTGAGTTGTAAATTCGTCATCGTTGACTGTAAGTATTTCTTCATCAAAGTAAGTTTGGAAAACCTTTGCTTGCACGACAATGCACGTAGCATCATTTAACTCAATAGTAAAAAAAAATATGTGAATCAAGATGGCAATATTCGGGAATGACATTTTTTTATATAAAACTCTGAAGCTCAACAGATTTGAATTCTGTTTTGGAAGTTCGGCGACTTCTAGAGAACTTGCGACAATTACCTGAAGCACCCAGAAAAAATTCCATGTGAGGATTTAATAAAGGCGACTAAAATTCATATTATTTTTTCATTAACAATTTGGTCCAAGGTAGGTATTTCCATCAGTAGCGCTTTCTTGTGTGTTGATAGAAAATCTATCTTCATCATTTTTTCGCCGGGCAATTTTTTCTTGTGGCCAATAAATCTTTGAGGCTCTGAATGACAATGTACCATAAAATTTAGATCCAGATTTTAGATGTTACTTGTACGGTGGAAAATAATTGAGATATATTTGCTTTTTATACTTTCTATATGTTTTTGTTAAATTTGTTTTCATGATCATTTATATTATAATAAATTTGTTTTTATTTTGTTGGGACATATACATATCTGGTTTCTCAGGTAATTTCTCTCCAGGATATTTCTTTGATTTTGTATTGCCAATTCTCCTTCAAATCATTCACGATGCCTAAGGAGTGCCAGATTCTGCTTTAAGAGAAAATGCATGATGTTCAAGATTTTCTACAGATAGTATCTCCACATTTTCACCTCTTTGTTGCTTATTTAGATCTAGAGCCTATCTGTCATTATTGTTGCCATCACAGACAAAGTTCCAGTTCCCACCAAGCAAGTGATGTCTGGCTGAGAGGCTAAAACTGCTTGGTTACAGCTTGGACACCATACAATGGGGCTTGAGTTCAAATCCCGAATCTAGCAGGGTTGTGTTGAAGGTTGAAAAACCTTCTCCCAGATACCCCCTCCCCCCACTTAAGAGAAAGGACCATTACTAATTAGTAATTAAAAAGACACCATTGCCATTATAAACTTGTCTATAACCAGTGCATTTGTTTTTATTTATGTAATTATGAAATGTAGTTTTACTGAGAAAATATTATTCAGTTTGATGCCCCCCACCACTTGATGCTCTGTGTAGCTATGCCACTGCTCTAGACTAATGATTAAGTCAAATGTGCCACTGAATATTCATTTGTTTACAATTTGTTATGAATCTCACTCACTCAGACAGTGACACTCAGTCTCAGTCTGCTCTATTTAATGTTTTCAGAAGTTTTCTTGAGTAGAGTGTAGAGACAGTAAAGTCTAGAGTAAGAGAAAGAGGAGATGGGTCCCAAACACATTGTGACTGTCGTCATTGTTAATTAATGCTTTTGTTATTCAAGTTATTGATAGACAATTGTGAATTGTAATGATGAATTGATGAATAATTGACATTGTTGTTGAAAATATGAAACACGAACACTGAGACGGTCACGATGCATATTATATTATTATTCGATATGGATAGTCAAAGCGTACATTAGATTCTAGATCTATATGGATGAGAAATATTTACCACAAATAACGCGCTCTTAACTTACCTTTGCCGCATTAAAACACAAAATAATAGCAATACACAATATAAAGTTTACAAAGGCCGACATTTTGTTTTATCATGTGATCTAGAATAAACAATGAGCACGTGATACTAACTAAAGTTGGCCAGCGTTTCTGAACCTGTCGATAGAAAGTAAATCGTTGATGAAAAAAACAAAACAAAAAAGAACAAAAAATCATTTTTGAGTGAGTTTGTATGTTTCAGATGTTCCTTCATCCTAGTCCAAACCTCCCACTTTTGAGTGAGTTTGTATGTTTCAGATGTTCCTTCATCCTAGTCCAAACCTCCCACTTTTGAGTGAGTTTGTATGTTTCAGAGGTTCCTTCATCCTAGTCCAAACCTCCCACTTTTGAGTGAGTTTGTATGTTTCAGATGTTCCTTCATCCTAGTCCAAACCTCCCACTTTTGAGTGAGTTTGTGTTTCAGATGTTCCTTCATCCTAGTCCAAACCTCCCAATTTTGAGTGAGTTTGTATGTTTCAGATGTTCCTTCAACCTAGTCCAAACCTCCCACTTTTGAGTGAGTTTGTATGTTTCATATGTTCCTTCATCCTAGTCCAAACCTCCCACTTTTGAGTGAGTTTGTATGTTTCAGATGTTCCTTCATCCTAATCCAAACCTCCCACTTTTGAGTGAGTTTGTATGTTTCAGATGTTCCTTCATCCTAGTCCAAACCTCCCACTTTTGAGTGAGTTTGTATGTTTCAGATGTTCCTTCATCCTAGTCCAAACCTCCCACTTTTGAGTGAGTTTGTATGTTTCAGATGTTCCTTCATCCTAGTCCAAACCTCCCACTTTTGAGTGAGTTTGTATGTTTCAGATGTTCCTTCATCCTAGTCCAAACCTCCCACTTTTGAGTGAGTTTGTATGTTTCAGATGTTCCTTCAACCTAGTCCAAACCTCCCACTTTTGAGTGAGTTTGTATGTTTCATATGTTCCTTCATCCTAATCCAAACCTCCCACTTTTGAGTGAGTTTGTATGTTTCAGATGTTCCTTCATCCTAGTCCAAACCTCCCACTTTTGAGTGAGTTTGTATGTTTCATATGTTCCTTCATCCTAGTAAAAACCTCCCACTTTTGAGTGAGTTTGTATGTTTCATATGTTCCTTCATCCTAGTCCAAACCTTCCACTTTTGAGTGAGTTTGTATGTTTCAGATGTTCCTTCATCCTAGTCCAAACCTCCCACTTTTGAGTGAGTTTGTATGTTTCAGATGTTCCTTCATCCTAGTCCAAACCTCCCACTTTTGAGTGAGTTTGTATGTTTCAGATGTTCCTTCATCCTAGTCCAAACCTCCCACTTTTGAGTGAGTTTGTATGTTTCAGAGGTTCCTTCATCCTAGTCCAAACCTCCCACTTTTGAGTGAGTTTGTATGTTTCAGATGTTCCTTCATCCTAGTCCAAACCTCCCACTTTTGAGTGAGTTTGTATGTTTCATATGTTCCTTCATCCTAGTCCAAACCTCCCACTTTTGAGTGAGTTTGTATGTTTCAGATGTTCCTTCATCCTAATCCAAACCTCCCACTTTTGAGTGAGTTTGTATGTTTCAGATGTTCCTTCATCCTAGTCCAAACCTCCCACTTTTGAGTGAGTTTGTATGTTTCAGATGTTCCTTCATCCTAGTCCAAACCTCCCACTTTTGAGTGAGTTTGTATGTTTCAGAGGTTCCTTCATCCTAGTCCAAACCTCCCACTTTTGAGTGAGTTTGTATGTTTCAGATGTTCCTTCATCCTAGTCCAAACCTCCCACTTTTGAGTGAGTTTGTGTTTCAGATGTTCCTTCATCCTAGTCCAAACCTCCCAATTTTGAGTGAGTTTGTATGTTTCAGATGTTCCTTCAACCTAGTCCAAACCTCCCACTTTTGAGTGAGTTTGTATGTTTCATATGTTCCTTCATCCTAGTCCAAACCTCCCACTTTTGAGTGAGTTTGTATGTTTCAGATGTTCCTTCATCCTAATCCAAACCTCCCACTTTTGAGTGAGTTTGTATGTTTCAGATGTTCCTTCATCCTAGTCCAAACCTCCCACTTTTGAGTGAGTTTGTATGTTTCAGATGTTCCTTCATCCTAGTCCAAACCTCCCACTTTTGAGTGAGTTTGTATGTTTCAGATGTTCCTTCATCCTAGTCCAAACCTCCCACTTTTGAGTGAGTTTGTATGTTTCAGATGTTCCTTCATCCTAGTCCAAACCTCCCACTTTTGAGTGAGTTTGTATGTTTCAGATGTTCCTTCAACCTAGTCCAAACCTCCCACTTTTGAGTGAGTTTGTATGTTTCATATGTTCCTTCATCCTAATCCAAACCTCCCACTTTTGAGTGAGTTTGTATGTTTCAGATGTTCCTTCATCCTAGTCCAAACCTCCCACTTTTGAGTGAGTTTGTATGTTTCATATGTTCCTTCATCCTAGTAAAAACCTCCCACTTTTGAGTGAGTTTGTATGTTTCATATGTTCCTTCATCCTAGTCCAAACCTCCACTTTTGAGTGAGTTTGTATGTTTCAGATGTTCCTTCATCCTAGTCCAAACCTCCCACTTTTGAGTGAGTTTGTATGTTTCAGATGTTCCTTCATCCTAGTCCAAACCTCCCACTTTTGAGTGAGTTTGTATGTTTCAGATGTTCCTTCATCCTAGTCCAAACCTCCCACTTTTGAGTGAGTTTGTATGTTTCAGAGGTTCCTTCATCCTAGTCCAAACCTCCCACTTTTGAGTGAGTTTGTATGTTTCAGATGTTCCTTCATCCTAGTCCAAACCTCCCACTTTTGAGTGAGTTTGTATGTTTCATATGTTCCTTCATCCTAGTCCAAACCTCCCACTTTTGAGTGAGTTTGTATGTTTCATATGTTCCTTCATCCTAGTCCAAACCTCCCACTTTTGAGTGAGTTTGTATGTTTCAGATGTTCCTTCATCCTAGTCCAAACCTCCCACTTTTGAGTGAGTTTGTATGTTTCAGATGTTCCTTCATCCTAGTCCAAACCTCCCACTTTTGAGTGAGTTTGTATGTTTCAGATGTTCCTTCATCCTAGTCCAAACCTCCCACTTTTGAGTGAGTTTGTATGTTTCAGATGTTCCTTCATCCTAGTCCAAACCTCCCACTTTTGAGTAAGGAGTACTTAAGGCTTACATGTAATGTAGGCTTACGCAAGTTTAACTTTTGAAATGAGTTTGTGCATGTTACAATGTTAAAGAATCGGTTCATGACAATAACACTTGCAATGTTTCATTTGGATGGCTGGCAAAAACGTTCTTAGAGAAATAGGTTTGGAATCAATCACTAACGATGTGCATGTCAGCGAGTAACTAGTTGAGAACCTTCTCATCCCTTTCAATGTTGATATATTAATGCAGTGTTTCCCAAACTTTGTCCTTTACGGAACAATTTGCACATTCTTAGTATTTAGTGGAACACTTTTTTTTTTAGAGAGAGATTAATTCTCATGCTAACCGCTAGCTATAGGCCTACTATCTATAATATTATTCCGGTAGGGCTAGTTCGTGTAATACCTATTCAGGCCTCGCAAACACTAGGGTTCCATGGAACATAATATGGACAACACTGTACTAATGAATAAAGATGATAATTTTTTTTTATATTGCTACCTTTTCAAGTTTTATGCTTTACTCTCTTATTAATATGAAATAATTCCAAAAACATGTTAATAAAGTATTCTATTAAACTAATTAAAGTTGCAATTGTTCTGTAGATTTTTTGTGTGTGTAGAAATTAAGATTACATATAGCCTCCCAGACTATCTACGTTCAAAAATACAATAAGCTACGCAAATACACTTTGGATTGTGTTCAGTTTTCAATGCATTATCAAACTTTATTATTAAAGCATGTAGCCTACCAATAGATGCGTGCACATCATATGGCAAACAATTGTTGACCTGTTCGCCCCTACCCTTCTTAAAATTAATTTAAAATTCACCTGATAATTATAAGCGCACAGTTTCTTCACCCTTAACCAGGCTTTTAGAAAAAGGTTAGTCTAATAATATAATATGGGGATGAATTTCGCACATTAGGCTATAAAATTTTCTACTTTGATTCGTTCTCATTTTTTAATTAATTCATCATCATTCATGTTTTGTTTGGTACAAAAAAAATATTGTTTTTTGTTTCAACTTGATCCGAAAATGGGTGTGGGAAAAATAAAGTGTACAAATATCGAAGGGGACAAAACCCCAAATATTTAGCAATATCTCTGAATCCTGAAGAATTAATTTCCTTTGACGTATCAAAAATAATTAATTACCAGTAAATAATTGACTAATTGTTATTTTTGTTATTGATTTATGTATTGTCTTCGCCAAGAAATATTTGTGCAAAGTTCAAACTTGTTCGAGAATCGGTGTGGCAGAAATAACATGTTCAAACTTTTTACCAGACAGACAAATTTTTGTTAAAAAAAAAGGATTGTCAATTCAAGACTGCGCATTTGAAGTGAAAGAATTAATATTTAAAAGACATTTTTGACAACGCTGGAGCCAGTATTACATTTGTCGAAACCGTGTAGTCAGATCTGAGAATGAGTGGGAACTAGATAGCAGACGATGTGATGAAGATTTTATATAACACACACACACACACAAGGATTGCTTCGTATCCACATTTATCTTTCAACGTCCACTACCCATTAGCGGCCTTACGGGGTGGCAAGTGGGGCAATAGCCTCAGACCCGGGCCTGAGGGGGGCCCAGCGATCGGAGATTTTATTGTCACCAACTTTGATAACCACATCAGTTCTCATAAACTAGGACTACCGTTCAGTTTCAATATTTCCCCAGTATCTTTATGATACCAATTACCATTTAAGCTCTTAACATACATTTGTGGTTTCAAAATACCGTTCAGTTTCGGTAAAAAACTGCATCTAATTCTAAGAGGCTATCATCGTTTGACAGTTCACAATAAAACCACGTGGGTGGAAGCAACCAATCCAATTCGTTTATTTCATATTCAAACATCAACGTCCAAACGGATTTTATTAGGAAAATACATAGTGATAAAGTTTGTACTACTCTTTGAATTATGAAAATTGTATATGAAAAGTAGTAACATAAATGCAGCTTTTGAAAAACTTATTTTTTAAAATGTTAATTAATAAACAAACATACAGTGATTTTTTTTCCCTGTCGCTGGTGATAAGTTCTAAGACCGCACGCGAAGGTAAGATTTTTGCAGTATTTAATTTCATATACGTACACTATTTTCGGATATGAACAGTATCACATGGACATCCCCAAACATTTAAAACCTCTAGATAACCATTTCCCATTTCATTTATAACTTTTACCTGCTGTTCCTATTAAAGGCTCATTAAATGTTTAGGAATTTTTAAAAGTGTCATACAGCACTGTTATGTCGCATCACAGTATAAAAAGAATTCGTACGTATACGTTAAATATACTGTTAATTTAGCTTGCAATGGGAAAAAAAAAGGTTAAGGGTGTATGAGAAGTATTACTTATTTGGTACTGTAACCTAGCCTATATTGAAGTGTATTGAACCAGTTGATGTGCTTGTACAGTTATTTCTGCCAATCATCTTATAGCACACTTTGTTCTTATAGGACGTCCAATTAGCTTCAATTTGCAGAGTGAGAGCGGAGAGATACTACTAGTAGTGTGCGAGTGTTTTCCTTTTTATTTGCTGCTGTTAATGCAGAACAATTACACTACAGTATATAATGTACTTAAGTAATGTAGCTACGTAATGTTCTATGTTTTGTAGCAAAACAAAAAAAGGCCAACAGCTTAGAGGCGGACATACCGAATTGTTATTGTTAAACCGTTGGAGACGGATGAGCCCGTTAGCGGGATGAGTTAACGGTATATATAAAAGTCTACCCTTACGGCTAAGGGCCCCGCACATGACGCTCGCCCAGGGCCCCGCGCACTGCTAAGGCCCCCTCTGCAATACCTTGTAGTACACCTAAATCTGCAAGAAATAATCCCCCGATAAAAAAAAAACATGTGAGTGAAGTTTCTTTAGACTAAATGATGATCCAAGAATTACTGGCGTGACAAATTTAAGACTCAACTAGTTTGGTCATTATGTCCGTTGAACAAAAGCTGAGAGGAAAAAAAAGAGATTTCGATAAAAATTAATGTTCCTTTTGCATATAAGATTTATTTGTACTCTCTTTGTGTCGAATTGTTTTTTTTTTTTTGCGTAATAACAATACCCTAACGCGTTATTTTGGAAGGGGGGGGTATTTTAGTAGTTTTATTTCCTTTTTTGGTTTCGAGGGCATCATGAGGATCTGTCTCACCGGGCATCATATTTACCTAGTAACGCCACTCTTTTAGCCCCGAAGAGAGACTATGGGTTTTACTAATGCTTTATGTGAATAGAAACATAATTATTTCGTCTGTAGGTTTTATGGTATGTACAGGCGTATGCACGATTCAGGACAAACTTCGATTCATGGTGTTCCTGCTGCGTGTCTGATATTCTTTTCCACTGTCCCAGGCAGGTCTGGGAAACCTAATATGCTGTTGATCCGTATGATGACATAATTTACATAATTTACATAAATGATTTACCAAATTGCATTAGTTCAGGAACAAAAGTCAGATTATTTGCAGACCATTGCATAATATATAGAACAATAAAAACAAAACAAGACACAGATATTTTACAAAGAGAATTAGATGAATTACAGAAATGGGAATCAAATTGGAGCATGTCTTTCCACCCAGAAAAATGTCAGTTGTTAAGAGTAACAAAAAAAACTAAAACAAATTAATTCCACTTATCTTATTCATGGCAAACCAGTAACACAGACTAAAAACTCAAAATACCTAGGTGTTATAATAAATGAAAAACTGTCATGGAATCCACATATTGATGAAACTATAAAAAAATCCAACAAAGCATTAGGGTTTATTAAAAGAAATTTTTATAAACCAAATAAGAACATAAAACTAAAATGTTATTTAACCTTGGTTAGGCCAATAATAGAATATGCATCCACCGTTTGGGACCCCTCAACTCAAGAAAACATTAAGAAACTGGAACAAACACAAAATAGAGCAGTGAGATTCATAACAAACGAATATTCACATTTGACTAGGGTAACACCATTAGTAAAATCACTAAATTTAGAAAGCCTTCAGGACAGAAGACTCAAAAGTAAAGTAGCAATTATACATAAAACACTGAACCATAATCTTCAAATACAAAAACAAAATTTAATAAAATACTCTGAAAGACACAAAAATAAAGGCACATTCCTCGTCCCATATGCTAGGACAAATTTGTACAAATACTCCTTCTTCCCTAGTGCTATTAGAGCATGGAATGGGTTGCCTGAGCTAGCCAGAAAAACCAGTGACTTGGCAGAATTTAAGTCATTGATTAATATGCATGACTAAATGCATGACGCGTAGGACGTAATCATCTTCTTTTTTGAAGTAACGTCTGTATTATATAAGATGCAATGTGCAGAGCTGCAAAGATGTTCGACTAGGGTTTTTACAACAGAGGATCTGAGCCTCTCAAACCCTCACGAACGTGGATTTTGGATGATGATGATTGGCGCCTTGGAAGATCTATGTCATGGAGGCCGTAAGGGCGATCGCACTGTCCAGTTCTGGATCTGCCCTTGATTGCCATATGGCTTTGATGCATTTCTTACGTCGGAATAGATGTCTTGGGCAAATATAGAGATGGCTTCTTCTCATTTTTTTTATTAATAACAGACTCAGAAACGCAGGACCAAGAAAGATGTCGCGAAGTAGTGGAAAGGTTTGCAATGATACAATGTAATGTAATCGTATGTGAAGATCATTTGTATTCCCCCATTATTTTGTTGATGAATCAGCTACACCCTGAAAGTTGGAACTGCTATCAAAGTCTGGTGTGACAACTGATTATATTTGGTTGTCCAGGAACAAAGACCAAGTCATATTATGTCTTCAAGGTCAACGACTTCAAACACGTTTAAGTCAACTAACCTGGTTTGACACAACGAAACCTTTTTTGTGTAACTTCCTGTACAATTTTATGGTCTACACTTACCTCCCCTTTAGTAGAGCATTTTTATTATATTAAAAAAAAAATCAGACGAATAATTTAAAGTAGGCCAAAGTTCAGTACACGTATTCAATTAATCAAAGTCCATTGCATACATTTCATCAAAAGAATTGTGTGCATTTGAAGAAAGTTGGTGCCTAATTATATTTATTTGATCAAATGTATGAATAATTAATTTAATATAACACATATATTTGCTTGAAACTTATCGCGATGTATCGATTATAGCACAAGTGTATTATACTGTTGTAAAATAGGCCCATAGTATATTTCAGTCTATAACTTATACATAAAACATAGGTTTATACAATATAATTACATGGTCAAAGAAAAGGGGTTGTAACTAGATCATACACACGCGTGTATACACATACACCATATTTTTTCGGCCTATAAATATATATCTTCTTCCTCTTGGAGATAAAATAAAATTATATATATATGTGTTTAACAACAACATTGAACAGTTTTAAAAAGTAGGAAGAGTCATTTTTAGATTTTGGGGGATTTTATTTCTCGGTTAAAATAGAAAGAACTACAAAGTAGCAGACCCAGTACAGATGTGGGTATGTGTGACATCTTCCTGGTTCAGTGGCCTTTCTTCTATAGTCTATAATTATAGAAGTGGACTTTGAAGATCAATGCTTGGATTTTAGATACACTTATATGTAAGTAAACGTTAGATTTAATCGTAGGCACAGTTTCTCTTCACATCTTGTAAATAAATTATATATATATATAGACTGTCCAATACATGGCGACAGACTTCACGATGTAAACAAACACTAAAAGTTGTGCACATTGAAACATCCGTTGTTTGTTTTGTTCTTTAGCGTGTCGAAAGGTCTCTCATACCCCCCCCCCTCGTTTGTTTTGTGTCCGTCCTTTACTCTCTCACTCTCTTTTTTGTTGTTGTTGGTACTTGTAAAAAAAAAAATGCAGGTCTGTTTGTATAGGACTGTAATTACTGGTTTTGACTTCAAAATGTCCAAAGTGACATCTAAAGTGAGATCGAGAGTAACATTGAATAGCACCATTAAAACAAAATAATTGACAACAAATCTTATCGCTAGAAAAGAATAAGATTTAATATTTATTTGTAAAAATCTAACATACTTTCACATTTTCATTGTACAATATTATGTGCAGCAACAGTTTCTTTTTAAAATCTATAATGTTAAGAAAGTTTTAGTGTCGCTGTAGGACACATGGTACAATTTGTTCAGGCAGATATTACATAGGTCAATAAACTAGTTTAAGTTGTATATGACCAGGGGCGGACTGGGTATCAAAATCGGCCCGGGCATTACCATATAAACCGGCCCACAAATGTCATGTCATATATTTTCGGTGTGTGTGTGGGATTTTAAACCTCTCCGCAATTTATATATATATATTAGTGTGTGTCTTTATGTAATTAATCTTCATTACATTCTTATCTTTCATTCTTTCAAACGTTTTTTCTACCCTAGAATACTCTCAAAAACCCCCTTTGGCTACGCTCATGAAATTTGGTGACTGTAGTTTGCTTAAGTTGGCTGCACTGGGGAAGTAAGTAAAGTTTCCCTTTCAGACAATGAGATCTGAGGCCGGTGATGGTTTGAACTCCTCCTCTCTCGGCTACGCCCATGTGCTTTATCATAGGTGTAAGCCTAATTCTATTCAAAATATATAAAGTTTGATAACGCTTCGAAAACTGGATGTATGCTTTCGTAGGCTTACATAATGTATTCTATTTATACATGTATGTAGTCTGAAAACTATAAACACTACAATAGCAGCCTTAATGAGTTTCAAACTTTTTGGTATTACTTATTGATTACAGACGTTTCTTCAAAAATATAAAAATAATTAGATCCTACGCATTTCACGTGTCAATCTAGTCATGAATGTTGATCTGTGACTTAAAATATGCTAAGTCATTGGTTTTCCTTGCTGACTCAGGCAACCCATTCCTTTAAAGTGATATCACCACAAATACAAAACTAGGGGTCTATCGAGCCGTCGTCCTCCCTACATTGCTCTATGACTCAGAAACATGGATAGTGTACAGTTAACATGCAAAGAAACTGAATCACTACCACGACATGTCTGTGAAAAATACTGAATGTCAAATGGCAAGACTGTTATGAACATAAAGATAAGAAAGAGAGTCAAAACCCATGTCTGTATAGTATGGCTTTACAACACTGAATGACTACACACGCACATTTCGTAAACACATTCTCACGGACGAGTTACAAGCACATGTAAACATAAGAACGACAACCGATACAGAGTACAATTTTCACCCCCGGTTCAAATTATGCTAACTAGTATTATAAACAATAAAAGAATTAAGTAAGTGTAGAGTAATAATAGAGATTCAAGTAAGCAAACAATGTAGAATAGCATGAAATGATGTAACATGTTGATATAACATGGTTCATCAAATAGCTTATTA
Source organism: Biomphalaria sudanica (assembly GCA_036873155.1). Classification (NCBI taxonomy): domain Eukaryota; kingdom Metazoa; phylum Mollusca; class Gastropoda; family Planorbidae; genus Biomphalaria; species Biomphalaria sudanica. The sequence goes on along the minus strand of JAZGLO010000534.1, from coordinate 220,712 downwards.
AAATATATCATGATAGATCCAGAGGCACATGACAGAGCATCATGGCGTCGCGCTGTGAAAACTGGCGTACAGGTTGCTGAGGAAAAGAGAACCAAGCTGGGAGAAGAAAAATGCCAGAGAAGAAAAGCAAGGCCAAGGACACTAGCTCCAGCTGGAATAACCTGCCTAGTGTGCGGCCGAACATTCCGGGCTCACTTAGGTCTCACCAGCCACACGAGGAGAATAAAACCCCAGTGCAAAGCCCTCAGCCCCCTGGATGACAAAGGGGTCATAATCGAACTACGATGGACGAACTATATATATATATCCCTTTAATAGATAAGAAAAAGCAGAAGGGTTAGAGAGGTACTTCTAAATGTGAAAAGCTCTTGCTTCGTCCTAGTGCATTCTCAAAAATATATTATTTAAAATATAAATGATTCTAAATATCCTTTCATTAAATATCGGATGTGACAGCGCTATATCAATTATTGTAATTATTTTAATAATTTTCATGATTAATGACTTCATACGAAGCATAAGCTTGCCATTAATCATAACCGTGGATATGTTGATTTTGATCTAGATTTATGTTTTAATTAAATATTTTTTTTTGTAGGCCTTAAGTGTAGTATTTTTAGATCTGTTATTGCAAACAAACAACAAGAAATTTACTTTTTTCTTTTCAAATCGCAGAAACTAGAACTTTATACGGTTATACCCATATTGAGCTGTGAAAAAGTTGGGTGGTTTGCAATTTCGCGGCTGTGTGTATGTGTTAAAGTTAACTTCTATTAAGTTTTGTTAAAGAGCTAATTGTCTCCCCTTTTGTCGCGTTATATCAATGTTTTCTAACTCAACCTCTCCCATCCCTCTTTTTCGCTAACTTTCAATGGAACCATTAAAAAACGGGTGAGGGAAGGAGCAAAACAAAAATGGGAGTGCCATCAAAGGCACATGCCGACCAGCAAAATAATCAGGCCAAACAGTGACATCAAAGTAGTGTTGAAGGCCATGCCGCTCGTGCATAGCAGAAAGTAGGGTCTAACGTTTTACAAATGATAATACGTTCAGTGTATAGTGTAATTCTTCAATTTTATTTCTTGTTGAATTTCAAACAAAATTAATTGTAATAAGAATTAAAAAAAAAAAAATAAGAAAAAGTGGCGGGCCTTTGTGTCTTGCTGCTGTCACTTTTTTAAAAGTTGTCTGCATTTAATTTTTTTTTTCTTTGGTCGTGACCAGACCGGCCTATTTGGTACCGGCCCACCGGGCATTTGCCCGTTTGCCCATATAGCCAGTCCGCACCTGTATATGACACAGGTCATAAGACGATAAGAGTTCATAGGGAAATATAAACAGCAGCAGAATGTCTTAAAATTGAACCTTTTTGAATGTGGAAAAAAAGTGATTACTTTTCTTGTATTATAATGTATATTATTAATTTCTTAGTAATTAAAAGTTAGGCAATCAATCACCGAGTACCGGTACCTATTTTTTTTTACATTAAAAGCACTGTATATATATATATATATATATATATATATATATATATATATATATATATATATATATATATATATATATATATATATATATATATATATATATATATATATATATATATATATATATATATATATTATATTATCTTATATAATACAGACGTTACTTCAAAAAAGAAGATGATTACGTCCTACGCGTCATGCATTTAGTCATGCATATTAACCAATGACTTAAATTCTGCCAAGTCACTGGTTTTTCTGGCTAGCTCAGGCAACCCATTCCATGCTCTAATAGCACTAGGGAAGAAGGAGTATTTGTACAAATTTGTCCTAGCATATGGGACGAGGAATGTGCCTTTATTTTTGTGTCTTTCAGAGTATTTTATTAAATTTTGTTTTTGTATTTGAAGATTATGGTTCAGTGTTTTATGTATAATTGCTACTTTACTTTTGAGTCTTCTGTCCTGAAGGCTTTCTAAATTTAGTGATTTTACTAATGGTGTTACCCTAGTCAAATGTGAATATTCGTTTGTTATGAATCTCACTGCTCTATTTTGTGTTTGTTCCAGTTTCTTAATGTTTTCTTGAGTTGAGGGGTCCCACACGGTGGATGCATATTCTATTATTGGCCAAACCAAGGTTAAATAACATTTTAGTTTTATGTTCTTATTTGATTTATAAAAATTTCTTTTAATAAACCCTAATGCTTTGTTGGATTTTTTTTATAGTTTCATCAATATGTGGATTCCATGACAGTTTTTCATTTATTATAACACCTAGGTATTTTGAGTTTTTAGTCTGTGTTACTGGTTTGCCATGAATAAGATAAGTGGAATTAATTTGTTTTAGTTTTTTTGTTACTCTTAACAACTGACATTTTTCTGGGTGGAAAGACATGCTCCAATTTGATTCCCATTTCTGTAATTCATCTAATTCTCTTTGTAAAATATCTGTCTTGTTTTGTTTTTATTGTTCTATATATTATGCAATCGTCTGCAAATAATCTGACTTTTGTTCCTGAACTAATGCAATTTGGTAAATCATTTATGTAAATTAAAAATAGTAGTGGACCCAAGACTGTTCCTTGAGGTACACCTGAGTTTACTGTTATTGGTGTTGATTTAGAGCCATTTATTATTACAGTTTGTTCTCTCCCTATCTGAAAATCTTTAATCCACTGATGCAGTGGACCGTTAATGCCGAAATATTTTAATTTTGTAAGCAAACTATGGTGGTGAACTTTGTCAAAAGCCTTGGAAAAATCTAGTAAGATAGCATCTATTTGTTCACTATTATCTAAACCTTTTGAAAAATCATCAATTAGTCCTATTAGTTGTGTTTCACATGATCTATATTTCCTAAAGCCATGTTGGTATGGGGTGAGGACATTATGTTTGTCTAAGTGGTTTTTTGGTTTTGGTATACATTTAATTTTCTTTTCTGTCATTTTAACGAGAGAGTGTAAAACAAACAAACAAACTTGGGTTCTGCAGGGGAGGAACATAGAGGGAATGTCCTAGGCCTACTATCAGGGCAGTCTAATTGAAAGGTAGAAAGACAGAGGAACTTATATAAGGCCTACTATCAGGGCAGTCTAATTGAAAGGTAAGTTGTTTGGGTATGGAGCTGGACTTAGGGGGAAAGACCTATGCTGATATATTTTTCCTTTGCAGTTCTATTGATAGAATAGAATTAATTCTTTTTTTGTAAGGGAAACCAAAAATATCAGACGTAAAAATTTCCGGCCCCCCCCCCCCCATAAATATCATCGAATGTAAAGTGGACCAAAGCATACAGAATCTGATAAAACTATGACGCTAGAATGGATAAACACGTTATATATCGTTATCACTCTTATAAATAGCTATGTGCTAGTTTCACGTTACCTTGTTACAGTTCCTCTTATTAGCTTGCAAACTCTTCATGGGTTCAAAACTCTGGATGAACACGGATCTCGAAAACCGCTCTAACAATTTTCTTAGAAATTTGACGGATTATGTCTATCTTTGGGAAAATAATTACTAACTAAATGGCTACACAGGGAAAACGCTTTGAATGTTATTATTTTTCAAAATACAATTTCAAAATTAAATTTGGCTTGCGTCTTTTTCTTTTGAACACAAGTCCGTCATTTTGTGGAATTCCCTGGCAGGGCTGATAACACTCCACTACATTTTAAATGCTTCCAAATAGCCTCTGACAACCGTCCAACTCCTGGCCTTCACGTGTGGCTCAGATAATGAGTCCTGAGGGACTGTTCTCACTAACAGGAAAAGGGGCATAGGCGAGTAACTGGCGCCTTAACCAGTAAGCTTCGGGCAGGAGGGGCTCGTTAGCCATGGCTGGCTGAACCACCTAGGAGAAGGACAACTCTGAATTGAAACCTCTGTTGTCTTGCAGCTCTACCCAATCATGGGAAAGGCTTCGGGAGTCAACCCTGGGGAAAAATCAGGAGCTGGCAACCCAAAGCACCCAGTGCTACACCTGGCAGAAGCTGCGACGCCGCTGACCCCAAACTGTATCGGCTCTTTGGATACATCAGCTGCGTTTAGAAAAGGGGAAATGATATGTGTGCGACATCCTTCCGACCACAGTTAATGCTCAGGCATTCATCTCATTTCCATGAGATGATCCATAGTTGCTTCGCGACTGAAGGAGGCCTGAGTTGTTATATAAGAAAAATTATTTGTGACCTTATACATTTCTTTTATAAGACTTGTAATATAATAACTGTAAAAAATGTTTGTTTTTTTAAATACCTTTATTCAAGTCGCATACTCGCGGTGGTCAAAACCTGGAAACAAACAAATAATTAATTACCAGTAATTACTTGACTATTTGGTATTTATTTTATTGATTCATATATTTTCTGCGCCAATGAATAATTGTGCGAAATTGAAACTAGATCTGAGAATGGATGTGGGGGAAATAGCTTGTACAAGATTTTTACCAGACAGATAAACAGAGTGAGTTGATATAAGCTTTGTAACAAGAGTCAATAAGCAGTGTTTAGTGTCATTAATCCAGGTGTTCCCAGAATTATACACACAAGTCATATACATAATGTGGAGGCGCGGTGGCTGAGCGGTAAAGCGCATGGCTTCCGAACCGGGGACCGGGGTTCGAATCCTGGTGAAGACTGGGATTTTTAATTTAGGGACCAGCTCTAATGGGTATCTCACATTAGTTTGGGAAAAGTAAAGGCGGTTGGTCGTTGTGCTGGCCACATAACACCCTTGTTAACCGTAGGCCACAGAAACAGATGACCTTTACATCATCTGACCTATAGACCACAAGTTTTGCAAGGGGAACTTTACTTTACTTTACATATACATAATACATATTAATTAATACTTACCAACCCTCTTATTCGTACATCAACAATCAGTAAAATTCAGATGATCATTGAATCACATTTGTTAGTCTGTTTTGTATGGAGTCAGGTAGTTTGTCCCTCACAGTCTATTTTGTATGGAGTCAGGTAGTTTGTCCCTCACAGTCTGTTTTGTATGGAGTCAGGTAGTTTGTCCCTCACAGTCTGTTTTGTATGGAGTCAGTTAGTTTGTCACTCACAGTCTGTTGTATGGAGTCAGGTAGTTTGTCCCTCACAGTCTGTTGTATGGAGTCAGGTAGTTTGTCCCTCACATTCTGTTTTGTATGGAGTCAGGTAGTTTGTCCCTCACAGTCTATTTTGTATGGAGTCAGGTAGTTTGTCCCTCACAGTCTATTTTGTATGGAGTCAGGTAGTTTGTCCCTCACAGTCTATTTTGTATGGAGTCAGGTAGTTTGTCCCTCACAGTCTATTTTGTATGGAGTCAGGTAGTTTGTCCCTCACAGTCTATTTTGTATGGAGTCAGGTAGTTTGTCCCTCACAGTCTATTTTGTATGGAGTCAGGTAGTTTGTCCCTCACAGTCTATTTTGTATGGAGTCAGGTAGTTTGTCCCTCACAGTCTATTTTGTATGGAGTCAGGTAGTTTGTCCCTCACAGTCTATTTTGTATGGAGTCAGGTAGTTTGTCCCTCACAGTCTATTTTGTATGGAGTCAGGTAGTTTGTCCCTCACAGTCTATTTTGTATGGAGTCAGGTAGTTTGTCCCTCACAGTCTATTTTGTATGGAGTCAGGTAGTTTGTCCCTCACAGTCTATTTTGTATGGAGTCAGGTAGTTTGTCCCTCACAGTCTATTTTGTATGGAGTCAGGTAGTTTGTCCCTCACAGTCTATTTTGTATGGAGTCAGGTAGTTTGTCCCTCACAGTCTATTTTGTATGGAGTCAGGTAGTTTGTCCCTCACAGTCTATTTTGTATGGAGTCAGGTAGTTTGTCCCTCACAGTCTATTTTGTATGGAGTCAGGTAGTTTGTCCCTCACAGTCTGTTTTGTATGGAGTCAGGTAGTTTGTCCCTCACAGTCTGTTTTGTATGGAGTCAGGTAGTTTGTCCCTCACAGTCTGTTGTATGGAGTCAGGTAGTTTGTCCCTCACAGTCTGTTGTATGGAGTCAGGTAGTTTGTCCCTCACAGTCTTTTTTGTATGGAGTCAGGTAGTTTGTCCCTCACAGTCTATTTTGTATGGAGTCAGGTAGTTTGTCCCTCACAGTCTGTTTTGTATGGAGTCAGGTAGTTTGTCCCTCACAGTCTATTTTGTATGGAGTCAGGTAGTTTGTCCCTCACAGTCTATTTTGTATGGAGTCAGGTAGTTTGTCCCTCACAGTCTATTTTGTATGGAGTCAGGTAGTTTGTCCCTCACAGTCTATTTTGTATGGAGTCAGGTAGTTTGTCCCTCACAGTCTATTTTGTATGGAGTCAGGTAGTTTGTCCCTCACAGTCTATTTTGTATGGAGTCAGGTAGTTTGTCCCTCACAGTCTATTTTGTATGGAGTCAGGTAGTTTGTCCCTCACAGTCTATTTTGTATGGAGTCAGGTAGTTTGTCCCTCACAGTCTATTTTGTATGGAGTCAGGTAGTTTGTCCCTCACAGTCTATTTTGTATGGAGTCAGGTAGTTTGTCCCTCACAGTCTATTTTGTATGGAGTCAGGTAGTTTGTCCCTCACAGTCTATTTTGTATGGAGTCAGGTAGTTTGTCCCTCACAGTCTATTTTGTATGGAGTCAGGTAGTTTGTCCCTCACAGTCTATTTTGTATGGAGTCAGGTAGTTTGTCCCTCACAGTCTATTTTGTATGGAATCAGGTAGTTTGTCCCTCACAGTCTGTTGTATGGAGTCAGGTAGTTTGTCCCTCACAGTCTATTTTGTATGGAGTCAGGTAGTTTGTCCCTCACAGTCTATTTTGTATGGAGTCAGGTAGTTTGTCCCTCACAGTCTATTTTGTATGGAGTCAGGTATTTTGTCCCTCACAGTCTATTTTGTATGGAGTCAGGTAGTTTGTCCCTCACAGTCTATTTTGTATGGAGTCAGGTAGTTTGTCCCTCACAGTCTATTTTGTATGGAGTCAGGTAGTTTGTCCCTCACAGTCTATTTTGTATGGAGTCAGGTAGTTTGTCCCTCACAGTCTATTTTGTATGGAGTCAGGTAGTTTGTCCCTCACAGTCTGTTGTATGGAGTCGGGTAGTTTGTCCCTCACAGTCTATTTTGTATGGAGTCGGGTAGTTTGTCCCTAACAGTCTATTTTGTATGGAGTCAGGTAGTTTGTCCCTCACAGTCTGTTGAATGGAGTCAGGTAGTTTGTCCCTCACAGTCTGTTGTATGGAGTCAGGTAGTTTGTCCCCCACAGTCTATTTTGTATGGAGTCAGGTAGTTTGTCCCTCACAGTCTATTTTGTATAGAGTCATGTAGTTTGTCCCTCACAGTCTATTTTGTATGGAGTCATGTAGTTTGTCCCTCACAGTCTGTTGTATGGAGTCAGGTAGTTTGTCCCTCACAGTCTATTTTGTATGGAGTCAGGTAGTTTGTCCCTCACAGTCTATTTTGTATGGAGTCAGGTAGTTTGTCCCTCACAGTCTATTTTGTGTGGAATAAGGTAGTTTGTCCCTCACAGTCTATTTTGTGTGGAGTCAGGTAGTTTGTCCCTCACAGTCTGTTGTATGGAGTCAGGTAGTTTGTCCCTCACAGTCTGTTGTATGGAGTCAGGTAGTTATAGATAGTTTGTACTTCATAGCTTCTGACATTCGTACTGAGAAATAGTGAAATCTGTCTTATTACCAGCATTGCTGACCAAACAGATGACCCTTGAGTGCCATGGGTCAATCTTTCGGGGGCCACATCTGAGTTTGTGTAATCTTTTTTTTTAATCGCTTAAGATCAAAAGTGAGGTCGAAGGCTAACATCTGAAGATAATTACTTTCGGATGTTCCTTCAGAGTTGAAGATAATCTGCTTCCTAGTCCAAAACTCCCGATGAACGACGGGGGATGGCAGCAGATAGGGTATTAACCCAGGACCATCGAGACAACCGAACGACATACCATACCACTCGACCAGGCAGCCATCCTGTCTTGTTCTTTCACTATAAGTGTTTCATAAATGATGTCGCGGGACAATCCAGCAGACGGTCTATTGCTATCTGTGAGCACAACAGGATGCGTTCGTCTTATTATTATTTCGTTTTCAAACACTCAAAGAAGTTTTAGATATTTTTTTTCTGAGTAAATTAAAATATTACTTTAAGTTATAAAACACACACGCAAACACATTTGCAGAGGCCCAGTAATTACGATTTAACTGATCGGAGGGACCTGCAGGAGGGTAGCTAGGAGTTTTTCATCATTTGGGGGCCCGGGAGGCTTTACCTCTTTGGGGGCCCCTGCATTTTGCGTAATATTTAATACTTAATGTAAAAAAAAACACTCGTTTTAGGATTTTCAAATGCTCCCCTCTCTCCTCCTTCACCCTAGCTACGCCACTGGGGACCTGCGTTTATCTACTCCTTCATGATAACCCTAATAAGTGGTTTTAAAAAATATATGTCAAAAGTGTGGAAAATATCAATATTCACCTCTCCCTCGTAGTCAAAGATCTTAATATCGAGTGAGGGCATAGGCCTGCCATACTTCATTTTTAGCACCCTTATCTTACGGACGAGGCACACTTTACGACAATACAAAGTCAAGCGACAGTACCCGATTGTGTGTGCAACGCCCACTTTTATAAGAAATAGATGCCAACAAGCATATCAGGGAGGACACACCCACACTTCAGAATCCATTCCACAACGCGTTGTATTCTCTCTCAGAAAGACATTCATTAAAGGTTGGTCAAATGACGCCACAAGTCTTGTACGTTCCCTAACGGTGCTTGCTTTATTATGTTATTATTAGACCTATACGTCCACCGGCGTAGCCTGAGGGGGGGGGAGTAAGGGCGCCCCCTTTTACGAGAAATCTCACAGTGTGTAATAAAATTAGTTACATTAGTTAGTTTTATAAATAAATTGTGCTATTTGTTAATATATTAACCCATTCAGGTCCGATGAAAGAGGGGCGGTGAATTCAACTGACCCCAACCTTTTTGGGGGATGGCGGATTTGATGAAGAGATTAAACAACTTTGTGCAACTTTTAAACAATTAATTACTCCTGTAAATGATATATGCTATGGATTGATACTTTAACATGACGACCTCGTTAACCGTTGGCCATATGTCAACTTCTACATTACCTACCCTTGGGATCACTAATTCTGAAAGAGTTAGGCTACTTGAATAAAATATTTATATAAATATGGTTTGCTTTTCTTTAAGACTGTCTAATTATGAATACCTACTGGTAGAGTTCCATGGTTTATTTAAAATCTAATTCGTAATTTCTAGAAGCAATGTTTATATATTTAGCGTCTATTAACTTAGTAGGCTATTAAAACTAGACCTACTTGAAGAGGCGACTCATAATCTAAATACTGTTTTCTATACATTGCTAATGTTATCTGCTCTCTAGATGTTAATGAAGATAGGGTCATTCAAGAAAACAATGAATGAGCCCATTTCAAACTGCTGTAATTCCAAAGTAATGAGGTCACTGACAAAAAGCACACTTCGTTTCACAGTATGCTCCTTGCGCAATACATGCCAAATCAGGGAAGCATGGGTTAATTTAAGTCGCAAGTCCTAAAAAGAAAAAAAAACAACTATATCCTGATTACAACGGATCAAGTATATGCGTCTTATGTTTCGGTATAACGTTTTAAAGGCCTGTTTTATGTCAGCACTTTTGCCGCTAGTACTTTTTAAATATCCTCTTTGCATACGCACAGAACTAGATTACGTAGACAAAGTAAAGTGGAATCATTTCTGCTCCGCAAGTCTCGGATGTAAACATATTTTGATCCGGAATAAAAAGAAGTTTAATTTTTATGTATATGTAAGAGTTTAAAGAGTTTATTTATAGCAGGGCCGGTGTTAGGGCACTGAAACCTATGCGGCCGCAGTGGGCCCCGCACTTTTATAGGCCCCGCGCTAACACTAGTTGTAAATTATTAAATTAAACCAGTATTATTTATGACAGTGTTTCCAAGACCCCCTCGTTCCATATGCTAAGACAAATTTGTACAAATGCTCCTTCCTCCCTAGCCAGGAAAAACAGCGACTTAGCATGATGCGTAGGACGCAATCATCTTTTTTTGAAATAACGTCTGTATTATATAAGAAGAAGAAGAAATTGCAAAGTATACGAAAAAAAAAGTCATGAAAATCTCCTGCAATTATTACGTTATCCTGAAAACTCATTAAAAAAATGTCCTTATGTCAATAAAGGGTGTCATTAAATATGGAAAATTCCAATGTTAATCGGGTTAAAAAAAAAACGGCATTGTCAACTTTCATTTAATAAAACTAATAAGGCGAATTTAAAACCAAAATAGGAAGTTCCAATAGTTCATTTAATGTAATAGTCAGTGGCACGTAAATATAGATTCTAGATCTAAATCTGTCTTGATCTCTTGAAAAAAGTAAATCTAAAAGGCAGATGTGAATGTTTATTTGCTTTTTGGTTGGAAAACTACCTTCTATTGTAGATGGCTCGTAATTGAATTTGACCGTGATTTTACGCTTAGTAAAATATGAATAAAATGCAATGACGAATTTATTTTATTACAAAATTCTTAATTTTCACTTATTATCCTTATCCCTACACGGCTACCCAGACTAGGCCCCGCGCTAACCGTTTTGCATAGGGCACCGCAATCTGTAGGAGCGGTCCTGATTTATAGGCATGTACACTTGTTTATTCAGCTCAGGTTGTCAAAGGTTAACGAGGGCATTTATTGAAAAACATCACATGCAAAACATAGCCACATCATTTCCGCACGAAGAATTATATAACTGTCGATTACTGATTTAGATCTGATACATAAACAATGAAAATAATTGAGTAAAAATGAAAAATAATAATAATAACCTTGAAACTATAACAAAGAATCAATTTCATTCTGTTTTTTTGCATTTATATAAGGTAATGTCGTCATGACCTACAGGACCCGATACGCTTCTATAAGGGCAACTATGATTGCAACATCGCCTACTGTAGACAAATAAAAGTCCGTTAACCTTCCTGGTCTACTATACCACACAGTGCTGAGTGATTGAATAGAGTGGTATCTTATATTTCACCAAATCTTCCTAGGCCTCTTTTATTTCTGTATATCTTTCCCCTTCATAATATAGTACCACGTGACCGAGCCTCGCACGTTGGAATAAGTTGTTGAGAAAAATAGGGCTACTTATTTTGGATCAGGTAAAGACTCCCATTTCGAAAAGTTGCTTTCGTGTTCTTTTAGTTCTAAATGTCAATGTACATGGCGATTAGAAAAGAAAGTCTCTTAAGTCCTCACACAGAACACGACGGTTACTATAGAGAGACTTCTTATGGTCCGACCGTTGCGCTGGTGAAAGCACTATCCCGTATGGGGAGGACGAACGTTTGCAAAAGGCAGTCTTTTTTTGTGAGCTGACCGGTGGTAGACGTAACTGAGATGTCCCTCAAAAAAGCTTTAAAGACCAGCTTAGGCACCATCTTGGAGGCGCTGTCGCTTATCGGTAAAGCGCTTGGCTTCTGATCCGGGTCCGAATCCTGGTGAAGACTGGGATTTTTAATTTCGGAATCTTTGGGCACCTCTGAGTCCACCCAGTTCTAATGGTACCTGACATTAGTTGGGCAAAAGTAAAGACGTTTGGTCGTTGTGCTGGCCACATGACACCCTCTTTAACCGTGTGCCACAGAAACAGATGACCTTTACATCATCTGCCCTATAGATCGCAAGGTCTGAAAGGAGAACTTTACTGCCAAAGACAGACGTAGACGGCAAAAAGAGAATCTAAATCAACCACCGGCATAGAATGGTTATGTTTTCGTTGGATGTGGGTCGCAGCTGGTGCTGCCTAGCCACGTAAAATACTGCACTCGTCCTTACTCATCGGACTCGAAGACAAGGCTTGTATTAGGGTATCAAGATACCCCCTCCCCCACCATAGAGGTTGGATCGTAGCGCTCTTTTAATGCTATAACATACAAGTTGCACTATAAAAAAAAGTTATTCATAAATATTCATAACTTTCAATTTTGTATTTTAATAATGCACAGACTCTTACAAACACTTAGTAGATTAATGTAATACGGAACTATGAAAGAAAATAAAATGTGCAGAGGTATGTTTGGTTATTGTGTTTTGCGAGTTTTATTAATTCTTAACACTTTAATTGAGGAGAGCCGTGTAGGTGACTTTTACTTTGTTGACTAAGCTAATAGAACTTACAATAAGATGGTGCGCAAATGTTTAATCAAGCCAAAATTAATTCATTAAAAGTTGTTCCTGTTTGCAAAGAAATATTTGTATTGCCTGCTGTAAGCCTAGTGACGTAAGCGGTATTTTTCTTTTGACCTCATGGAAAACTCTCATTCATAAATTTGTCGACAATGAAACATTTTCAAACCGATATAACGGTCGATCTCTAATTTTTCCCTTGTGGCCAATGAGTTGAGATTTTTTCTAATTTATACATATACCTTTATATTTTAAAGAAAATCGTTAGAGCCGTTTTCGAAATTATATATATACATAAATAATAATATATACATGGTACATACATACTTACATAGATACAAGAATTGCTCGCTCAAGAGTATAGGATTATATATTTTGTATTGGATGACTTTTTATGCACACAAAAAGAACAACAAAATATGACGTCCATATAATGTCACAGTATTGAAGACAAGTAACTAAGTAAGTTACTCTAACCATAACTAAATGATAGGAATACAGTATTGAAGACAAGTAACTAAGTAAGTTTCTCTAACCATAACTAAATGATAGGAATACAGTATTGAAGACAAGTAACTAAGTAAGTTACTCTAACCATAACGAAATGATAGGAATACAGTATTGAAGACAAGTAACTAAGTAAGTTATTCTAACCATAACGAAATGATAGGAATACACAATTTGCAATAAATAACATTTTAAAAGACGAGTTTATAACCCTATCTTGAGCTGAAGACATAATCTAAAAATGGTTTGGATTGACACTTCAAATTTTCTACTAAAATATTTAGTTATATTCCCGGCGAAACAAACAACTGGTGAGTTGCCAAAAATATTATCCACATTCTGAAGTAATGTTGAAGCTTTGGTAGGACTGGTAAAAAAAATAAAATAATTCTCCTTTTATGATAAATTTCTAATAAATAGTCAAATGAAAAAGGAAATGGGGGAATTTAAAAAAAAAAGGGGGGGGGGGAGGGGGAATGTTCAAGTAACAAACATGAAGAGCATTACTTGGGTATTGGAGAGCAGTGTACCACACGTGTTTGTTTTATTACTTGGGTATTGGAGAGCAGTGTACCACACGTGTTTGTTTTATTACTTGGGTATTGGATAGCAGTGTACCACACGTGTTTGTTTTATTACTTGGGTATTGGAGAGCAGTGTACCACACGTGTTTGTTTTATTACATGGGTATTGGATAGCAGTGTACCACACGTGTTTGTTTTATTACTTGGGTATTGGATAGCAGTGTACCACACGTGTTTGTTTTATTACTTGGGTATTGGAGAGCAGTGTGCCACACGTGTTTGTTTTATTACTTTGGTATTGGATAGCAGTGTGCCACACGTGTTTGTTTTAATACTTGGGTATTAGAGAGCAGTGTACTACACGTGTTTGTTTTATTACTTGGGTATTGGAGAGCAGTGTGCCACACGTGTTTGTTTTATTACTTGGGTATTGGAGAGCAGTGTACCACACGTGTTTGTTTTATTACTTGGGTATTGGAGAGCAGTATACCACACGTGTTTGTTTTATTACTTGGGTATTGGAGAGCAGTGTACCACACGTGTTTGTTTTATTACTTGGGTATTGGAGAGCAGTGTGCCACACGTGTTTGTTTTATTACTTGGGTATTGGATAGCAGTGTACCACACGTGTTTGTTTTATTACTTGGGTATTGAAGAGCAGTGTGCCACACGTGTTTGTTTTTATACTTGGGTATTGGAGAGCAGTGTACCACACGTATTTGTTTTATTACTTGGGTATTGGAGAGCAGTGTACCACACGTGTTTGTTTTATTACTTGGGTATTGGAGAGCAGTGTACCACACGTGTTTGTTTTATTTCTTGGGTATTGGATATCAGTGTGCCACACGTGTTTGTTTTATTACTTGGGTATTGGAGAGCAGTGTGCCACACGTGTTTGTTTTATTACTTGGGTATTGGAGAGCAGTGTACCACACGTGTTTGTTTTATTACTTGGGTATTGGAGAGCAGTGTACCACACGTATTTGTTTTATTACTTGGGTATTGGAGAGCAGTGTACCACACGTGTTTGTTTTATTACTTGGGTATTGGAGAGCAGTGTACCACACGTGTTTGTTTTATTACTTGGGTATTGGATAGCAGTGTGCCACATGTGTTTGTTTTATTACTTGGGTAATGGAGAGCAGTGTACCACACGTGTTTGTTTTATTACTTGGGTATTGGAGAGCAGTTTACCACACGTGTTTGTTTTATTACTTGGGTATTGGATAGCAGTGTACCACACGTGTTTGTTTTATTACTTGAGTATTGGATAGCAGTGTGCCACACGTGTTTGTTTTATTACTTGGGTATTGGATAGCAGTGTACCACACGTGTTTGTTTTATTACTTGGGTATTGGAGAGCAGTGTACCACACGTGTTTGTTTTATTACTTGGGTATTGGATAGCAGTGTACCACACGTGTTTGTTTTATTACTTGGGTATTGGAGAGCAGTGTGCCACACGTGTTTGTTTTATTACATGGGTATTGGAGAGCAGTGTACCACACGTGTTTGTTTTATTACTTGGGTATTGGAGAGCAGTGTGCCACACGTGTTTGTTTTATTACTTGGGTATTGGAGAGCAGTGTACCACACGTGTTTGTTTTATTACTTGGGTATTGGAGAGCAGTGTACCACACGTGTTTGTTTTATTACTTGGGTATTGGAGAGCAGTGTACCACACGTGTTTGTTTTATTACTTGGGTATTGGATAGCAGTGTACCACACGTGTTTGTTTTATTACTTGGGTATTGAAGAGCAGTGTGCCACACGTGTTTGTTTTTATACTTGGGTATTGGAGAGCAGTGTACCACACGTATTTGTTTTATTACTTGGGTATTGGAGAGCAGTGTACCACACGTGTTTGTTTTATTACTTGGGTATTGGAGAGCAGTGTACCACACGTGTTTGTTTTATTTCTTGGGTATTGGATATCAGTGTGCCACACGTGTTTGTTTTATTACTTGGGTATTGGAGAGCAGTGTGCCACACGTGTTTGTTTTATTACTTGGGTATTGGAGAGCAGTGTACCACACGTGTTTGTTTTATTACTTGGGTATTGGAGAGCAGTGTACCACACGTATTTGTTTTATTACTTGGGTATTGGAGAGCAGTGTACCACACGTGTTTGTTTTATTACTTGGGTATTGGATAGCAGTGTACCACACGTGTTTGTTTTATTACTTGGGTATTGGATAGCAGTGTGCCACACGTGTTTGTTTTATTACTTGGGTAATGGAGAGCAGTGTACCACACGTGTTTGTTTTATTACTTGGGTATTGGAGAGCAGTTTACCACATGTGTTTGTTTTATTACTTGGGTATTGGATAGCAGTGTACCACACGTGTTTGTTTTATTACTTGAGTATTGGATAGCAGTGTGCCACACGTGTTTGTTTTATTACTTGGGTATTGGATAGCAGTGTACCACACGTGTTTGTTTTATTACTTGGGTATTGGAGAGCAGTGTACCACACGTGTTTGTTTTATTACTTGGGTATTGGATAGCAGTGTACCACACGTGTTTGTTTTATTACTTGGGTATTGGATAGCAGTGTACCACACGTGTTTGTTTTATTACTTGGATATTGGATATCAGTGTACCACACGTGTTTGTTTTATTACTTGGGTATTGGATAGCAGTGTGCCACACGTGTTTGTTTTATTACTTGGGTATTGGATAGCAGTGTACCACACGTGTTTGTTTTTTTACTTGGGTATTGGAGAGCAGTGTACCACACGTATTTGTTTTATTACTTGGGTATTGGATAGCAGTGTGCCACACGTGTTTGTTTTATTACTTGGGTATTGGAGAGCAGTGTACCACACGTGTTTTTTTTTTACTTGGGTATTGGAGAGCAGTGTGCCACACGTGTTTGTTGTCTGTCAAGAATAGAATGTGGAGGTACTTACGTTTTCCACTAGTTGTATGACAATGAAGTTAACAACAAAGTAAAGTATCCCGCTCAGACCCTGCAAGGAGATAAGGCTGATGGTTAACGAGAGTGCACAGCACAACGACGAATCGCCTTTACTGTGCCCAAGTAAAGTCAAATACCCATTAAAGTTGGTCGGAGCATCCTAAAAATGTCGAGATTCCTACATCAATGAGATTCGAACCCGACACCCTCTTAGCCACCCCGCTCGATATATCAATTAAATTCCAGCAAGTTTTTCTTTCTGAAAATAAATATGTGAGCTATTTCTTTGACGAGTCTTGCAGGGCTACATGTACACTTGTGCTTGGCCCGCGTTCCGCTTGTTGCCGACCCCTGCTCTACGGGGATGTATTTGAGAAATGATTCCGGAAGTAAAGATATGCTGTAACTAGCAAGCTGTTGTAACGTAGCGATATGGCTCTTCAACTGGTGAAGGTTAACAGAGTCAGAGTACTTCCTAGTTACCATTCTTAATCTTTACAGTCAATAAAAGTTTTATCCGCATTGGGATATCTAATGTAATCACATTTGGCCTAGATATGTAGCACTATAATTCATTGGAGACTGCAAGTCTAAAAAATGTACACAATTTTAGTAAAAGAACATAGAACTGGTAATTTGATTTATTACCTTTTCTTTTGAGTAGCGAAAAGGTCTAAAATACGTATTTAGGGCTATGCTTAGGTCAAATACAAAATTATTAATAATACATTTGTCCTATCTAAATAGGTCCAGAGATGCAGTGAATTAACTGGCATGATATTTACTACTTAGGGCCTAACTGGTGCCCCCTTCTTTTCCAAAAACGACTCAGTAATATAATAAATAAAATGTACTTAATGATAATTATAATGCAAATAACAATATAGAGCTTAATGTATCACTCCAAATATATTATTTGCATAATAATCCTTCATATATATAGGCCTATATTAGGACTAGTCACTACTTTACTTCAACTCTACCAAATACTATATGGCCTCTACTGTTACTCCGACTAAACAAACAGACAGAAGATAGAGAGACGTAAAGTCTTACAGATCTAGTCTAAATATTTGGACAATTACATTGACACTCCAAAGTATTTTGTATTCACGTGAAAAACATTTTGTTGAGTGAAAAATTAATTAGCGATATAAAAAAAAGCCAAAGTCATTGGTTGCTTCATGTAACCAGCAGCCGGGCCAAACGGTAGAGTCCTTTATGCTAAAGTTAACAAGCCTGGCCCAGAACTGTGACTTTAAAGAAGTAACTGCAGAACATTTGTATTTAGACGCCTTCATAACTGGTCTGGCATCCAACACTATTAGACAACGACTACTGGAAAAGACACCTCTTACTCTACAAAGCGCTTTTGACGAGGTTAGAGTGTTAGAAACAGCCACAACGCATGCGCAGGCTTACAATGCAACGAACGAAATCTCTTGTGTGGCAATGAAAACGCCAACTTGCTCCAATCTATAATCTATATGCCCTGCTCGAATATCAAAGAGGAAGTAGATTATTTTTTCTGAACTGAAAAAAACAACAAAACAACAGCAACATGATTAAAAAAAAATAACTTAGTGGTTTAAAGGATTACTGCCCCATAGAATCTAAATCTATATGGGTCTACAGCAGTGCTTTTTCTGTGACGGTACGAACCAGTAGGCCTACCGGCATCTTTTTCAATGTAGGAAATTTTTTTTTTTTTACTTTTCTTGTATTTTAACGTTTATTATTAATTTATTAGTAGTTAAAAGTTAGGCAATCTATCACTGAGTACCGGCGCCAATTTTTTTTTTTTTAAGCACTGGGTCTACAGTCCATATCTGGCTTGGAAATTTCGATGTGATGATATCTTGGTGAGTTTGTGTCGCCGTCAGCTTGGGGACTGTTTTCATGACTCCCGCCTTAGTTTAATGGAACTATTGACTTTCTACCTTAACTTCATTAAAAAAAAGCATCAGTGGAATTAAAAAAAAAAATTTTTTTGGTTGGTAGGGCTACTTGACAATAAAATCCTTATAAAATAGTATGGTTCCATAGGCACGAGTTTTCCATTGAAATCTTCAATTTTTTTGTTTACGTAAGTTTGATTTAAAAACAGCAGCAATGACATAATGGAGGATATCTTCAACGTGTTTCTTAGAAATGTTTTGAGTTCCTAGAACTACCTTATAAGTTCAAGGCAATGATACTATGACGTCATGGTACTGAAGAGCTATTACACCGTCGTGTTGTGCTATTCCTACTTCTAGGAAATCCCACGTTTTGGTCTTAGTCAAACTATTTGAATCATTTATATCGACACTTTTGACTTCTTCCGTTGAGCTTCTCACATCACCTCATGCTACGTTACAACATATTTTTGTTCTTACATTTCAGAAAATATCATTTCATGAATAATCATAATAATGAATCGTAATACAAGTAGAGGCTTACCATTCAAATTCAGGAAATGGGCTGTTACATTACATTTACACTACTAAATTTCAGTAATATCCCTTTGTGCGCATGGTCGACCACATGCAAACATGATATGACACATCTTTATTTTATTAATATGTATCCAAAGTATGTATTTAATGAATGTGTATAGCATTTGATATGAATTTCTATTTATATACAGCCCATTTAGTATTAATTACACTTTGGCTAACATGCACGACTAGATGCATGACGCGTAGGACGTAATCATCTTTTTCTTTGAAGTAACGTCTGTATTTTATAAGATAAGATAAAATCACTAGGTCAATGTTGACCCATTAAGCTTTTGGTAGAAAAAAAAAAGATCTGGTGCTGGCCGGCCTTTTGTTCCACACGCGCCAATTTTGTTCCCTTCGAATTTCTGTGCGCCCCGCAAACTTGTATCCACATCGAGTCGTTTCATTTGAATGTATCAGTAGTTCGTCCGTTAGAGGCCTGCTGAACTTACATACCCTGTATACTGAATAATCACGTAGGACTAATACACGGAGAATGAAAAGGAGAATTGAAAATGCTAGGAAAAGAATCGTTTGCTAATTAGCTACCTATATCTTGTGACATTCATCATAGACCTATATCTTGTGACATTCATCATAGACGTATATCTTGTGACATTCATCATAGACCTATATCTTGTGACATTCATCATAGACCTATATCTTGTGACATTCATCATAGACCTATATCTTGTGACATTCATCATAGACCTATATCTTGTGACATTCATCATAGACCTATATCTTGTGACATTCATCATAGACCTATATCTTGTGACATTCATCATAGACCTATATCTTGTGACATTCATCATAGACCTATATCTTGTGACATTCATCATAGACCTATATCTTGTGACATTCATCATAGACCTATATCTTGTGACATTCATCATAGACCTATATCTTGTGACATTCATCATAGACCTATATCTTGTGACATTCATCATAGACCTATATCTTGTGACATTCATCATAGACCTATATCTTGTGACATTCATCATAGACCTATATCTTGTGACATTCATCATAGACCTATATCTTGTGACATTCATCATAGACGTATATCTTGTGACATTCATCATAGACCTATATCTTGTGACATTCATCATAGACCTATATCTTGTGACATTCATCATAGACCTATATCTTGTGACATTCATCATAGACGTATATCTTGTGACATTCATCATAGACCTATATCTTGTGACATTCATCATAGACCTATATCTTGTGACATTCATCATAGACCTATATCTTGTGACATTCATCATAGACGTATATCTTGTGACATTCATCATAGACGTATATCTTGTGACATTCATCATAGACCTATATCCTGTGACATTCATCATAGACCTATATCTTGTGACATTCATCATAGACCTATATCTTGTGACATTCATCATAGACGTATATCTTGTGACATTCATCATAGACCTATATCTTGTGACATTCATCATAGACGTATATCTTGTGACATTCATCATAGACCTATATCTTGTGACATTCATCATAGACGTATATCTTGTGACATTCATCATAGACCTATATCTTGTGACATTCATCATAGACCTATATCTTGTGACATTCATCATAGACCTATATCTTGTGACATTCATCATAGACCTATATCTACATAAATTAGAATTGTCATATAATATGGTTTTATAAGGAGGGCGCGGTGGCTGAGTGGTTAAGCGCTCGGCGTCCGAACCTGGGATCCTTGGTTCGAATCTTGATGAAGACTGGGATTCTTAATTTCGGGATTTTTGGGCGCTACAGTGTGCACTCAGCTCTAATTGGTACCTGACATATACCCATAGATCACAAGGTCTGAAAGGAAACTATAGTAATATAAAGAATGAATGTTTGGTTAACTAGTACATATTCTTTTAATATATAAAATGGGAACTGATCTTTGATATATAAAGTGGGAACTGATCTTTAATATATACAGCAGGAACTAATCTTTAATATATACAGCGGAAACTGATCTTTAATATATACAGCGGGAACTGATCTTTAATATATACAGCGGGAACTGATCTTTGATATATAAAGTGGGGACTGATCTTTCCTTTACTTCTTCTTTAATATATACAGCGGGAACTGATCTTTGATATAATAAAGTGGGAACTGATTTTTAATATATAAATCGAGAACTGATCTTTGATATATAAAGTGGGAACTGATCCTTAATATATACAGCGGGAACTGATCCTTAATATATACAGCGGGAACTGATCTTTAATATATACAGCGGGAACTGATCTTTAATATATAAAGTGGGAACTGATCCTTAATATATACAGCTGGAACTGATCTTTAATATATACATCGGGAACTGATCTTTAATATATACAGCGGGAACTGATCTTTGATATATAAAGCGGGAACTGATCTTTGATATATAAAGTGGGAACTGATCTTTGATATATGCAGCGGGAACTAATCTTTAATATATACAGCGGGAACTGATTTTTGATATAAAAAGTGGGAAATAATCTTTGATATATACAGCGGGAACTTATCTTAATATATACAACGGGAACTGATCTTTAATATATACAGCGGGAACTGGTCTTTGATATATAAAGCAGGAATTGATCTTTGATATAAACAGCGGGAACTGATCTTTAAAATATAAAGCGGGAACTGATCTTTGATATATAAAGTGGGAACTGATCTTTAATATATACAGCGGGAACTAATCTTTAATATATACAGCGGAAACTGATCTTTAATATATACAGCGGGAACTGATCTTTAATATATACAGCGGGAACTGATCTTTGATATATAAAGTGGGGACTGATCTTTAATATATACAGCGGGAACTGATCTTTGATATATAAAGTGGGAACTGATCCTTAATATTTACAGCGGGCACTGATCTTTGATATATAAAGTGAGATCTGATCCTTAATATATACAGCGGGAACTGAGCTTTAATACATACAGCGGGAACTGATCTTTAGACATACAGCGGGAACTGATTTTTAATATATAGGCCTATTACTTGTTTTTTTTCTAATATTAAATTGAATCAATTGGGTATGAAACTAATACTAGGGTCGTAGAAAGCACACCGGATGAACTGTTTTTAAGATAACGAATATTAAAGTGACATAAAAATATAACAACATGTCGGCCTTGATAATATTGTCACGCATTTAATCCTATATATGAAGTTCTTTGAAACTGTACAATCTAAACAATTGTCAATACTGTCACATGCTAATTGCCTTTCAGTTTTAGTACACATTTATTAGACTAGGAGTTCAAGTTCTCAAGCTCAATTCGTTTAGAAAGGAAAGTTATAACCGATAAACTTTAGGACGGGACAACCGTGCAAATGTATTATTAGGCTAATTAACGCCAGAGTTGGTGTCAATTTTTTGCCTTTTTTTTTGTTGTTGTTATTCTAATAATGATATAAATTACAGACGAGCCTTATAATGAGATGAAACAACAACCACAACATTTCTTCTCTTTGATGCCACGTTTTTTTAAAAATATTGATTAGTAGTCGACCGGCGGCGTAGCATACGCCGCTATTTTGCAGGGCCGGTCTTAGGCCACTGCAACCTATGCGACCGCAGTAGACCCCACTTTCAAAGGATCTGCAATTTCATAAGACCCGCGCTAATTCAAGGTGTATAAATTATTAAATTTTATTACTTCAAACAGATTTCCCGCGCCCTCCTGTCAATTTACCAGGAAATCTCCCGAAATTGCAAAAGTCCTTAAAATATACGAAAATATATAGAAAAAAAATTGTCATTTTGGGGTGTCGTTAAACTTGGAAAACGCCAATCCTACGCGCGATAAATAAAAACGCCATTATGCATTAGCCGTAATTGTGTAATCAGGTGAAAGAAGTTTCTCGCGCCTCAAACTAATGAAGAATTACTTGATGTGATAGATTGAAACATTTGGTAATTCTTGCTATTGAGCGTGATCTATGTAGGAAACAGAATTATTATGTTATACTGTATGACTTTGCTACACGCAAGGCTCGTAAAGTAATTCTTTACGTAGTAAAGAATGAATAAAATGCATAGACGAATTTATTTTCTAATACAAACTCTTAAATTTCACTTATTGTCCGCTTCCCTACCCAAAGTTGGCCCCGCGAAATCCGTTTCGAATAGAGCACCACAATGCTTATGTCCGGCCCTGCTATTTAGTGTTTGTAAAATGTTTGACATGTATCGGATGTTCCTTTAGAGTTGAAGCTTTACTTTTGAGTCCAAATCTCCCGCTAGACGAAGGGGAATGGGCAGGTTTTGACAGTCGAGCGCGCAGCCATCCGTAGCGACGTGTGAGTGCCCACGTGTCCTCCCCCCCCCCTCTTGTTTTCTCTTTACCTATCCGCAGAAATAAGAGAGTGATCTTTCCTTTACTTCTTCTTCTCGTTCAAACTGTTGAGGGAAGAAGAGATTTATATATATAGATATTGATGATTTTCTGTCTGTTAGACATTTCATACATGGAGGTAAATCCATAAATAGATTTTTGGTGTATCCGGTGTTTAGAATACGGAAGTATTTTAATAAAACATTTTTTTTTGCACTTTTCATCTCGGTGACTGAGAGGTAATGCGTTTGGCTTCCGAACCGGGTCCCGGATTCAAATCCTGGTGAAGACTGGGATTCTTAATTTCGGGATTCTGGGCACTTCTGGGTGCACTCAGCTCTAATGGGTACCTGACATTAGTTAGGGAAATAAAGGCTGTTGGACGCTGTGCTGGCCACATGTGACACCCTCTTTAACCGTGGGCCACAGAAACAGATGACCTTTACATCATCTGCCCTATAGATCGCAAGGTCTGAAAGGAGAACTTTACTGCCAAAGACAGATGTAGGCGGCGAAAAGAGAATCTAAATCAACCATCAGCACTTGTAAAATCTATTTTCTAAGATCGAATTCTTCCAGCACTAACTACTTTGTATTATTGCGTATGACATATATTTCATTTTGTCTGTTTATTTACAAACCTCTCCCAATCTTTTCATTTCCCTGTGTTTTCTTGAGATTCAAATTATATCGTCCAAACATTTCTTCAGATCGCTCTCTCTTTTTTGTCTCATAGTGAATTTTATTTCTTAAAAACTTTAAAGGGATCTTACAAATCGAAGAGTGAACAAAGAGCAGATTACTGAGATGAACTTTAGGTGTTAACATTTCAAATTGATTATTTAAAGCTGAATGTCCATGAAAACAAAACTGACGAAATACAATTTCAAAAAGTCCATTCAGTGAATCAGAATCGCGAACTGTTGGAATCGCTAACAATAGATCTGGTTGTATCGTTGTAGCTTCTGGAGTCAACCCGGAAGGAAAAAAATCAGAAGCCTTACTCGGCCAGACCATGCGACGCTGTCGACTCCAAACAACTGACGAAATACGATTTTAAAAAGTGCAATCAGTGAATCAGAAAATAAATCTGTTGGAATCGCTCACAATAGATCATGTCCCTTGCCTTTCGTCGTATGGGCGCAGTGACAGCGTAACGAGATCCCTTCACTCTTCCCGGTCAGCAGCTGTTCTTAACAGGACATCAAGAGAGAGGCCGGTCCATTCTTTTACATTGTCCAGCCAGTATTTCTTGGGACGACCCTAGCTTCGCGCTCCTTCCACTGTAACTTGAAGGATGACTTTTGTCAGTAAGTCATGTCTTACACTAGGACTAAACCAGCTCATCTTTCGTCTCGTCACACTATTGAGAAGTTCCTCCTTTTTTATTGCCAGTCAAAGTGTTGACTTGTAAAAGTACAAACTCATTTGACGAAAGAACATAGATCTATAGCCTTCAATCGTTCAATTACAAGATAGTAAAATCGCAATGAGATTAAACATTTGACAAAACTTTTTTCGGGTTTCAGCATCTGAAGAAAGTGTTCACCCCCACTCCTTACATAGAGTGTTTTCTTTTTGTTCAGTTTGATGTGTAGATGTTGTTAGCAGGCTGTAAATGTGGTTATATAATATGTTTGTTTATTAGGCCTGTTTATTTTTTGTCTACCGGAGATTTCATACCAGGAGATTAATCCATATGTATATACATTTCATAGGTATATTTGTTTGTTGGTGGTGGTGTGTTTGTATTTGTTGGAGAGAGTATTTGATGCGTATAAAAAAAAACAACAATCAAATTTGTATACAATTACGACAAAAATGTCTTAATTTAAATATTTTTTTTCCAAAAGGGCGAGAGATGTCAGAAAGAAAATTGTATCTAAATTTATATGTCCTCTCGAGATAAATTGTGAACAATTTCTTTCTACTTTAGATCTGGGGGGGGGGGGGGAAGTGGTAAAAGAAATTCAGAAGTTGGTTTTTAGCCAGAACATCTGATTGGACGAAATCTTCAATTGGCTACAGCTGTGTTGTTTTTTTCTCTGAAGCGACACCCGCCAAGGATATTTCTTTGTAGCCAACAAAGCGTTGAATGCGTGTCTAGGATCACTAATAGTAGACTTTACGTGTTATTTATTTTAAATTCGTCTTCCTTGAACTGCTGCTTCGATTTTAAAATAAAAGTTGCCTCCCCCTATTCTGCCCCCTACCTTACTTGGTAGATCACATCCTGTTAGGCGATGTTTCAATGAACAAATATAGTAGAGAGATTTTCAATGACACCTGCGTGTTAGAGGATTATTGGAAAAAGAAATCTATATATGAGACGACAAAAAAGGAGTTGGCTCAACTTGGTACTGATAAGCAGACTTCGCTTGACCAAAGAGGTTCCGTTTGTTAGTCAAGCACTCGTGCTTTTTTTTTCTTTAAGGAATTCTAATGTGTGAGAAATATGTTGATGTAATTTCTCGTGATTAGTTCTGTTTTGTGGAATTAAAGAGAATGGTTTGTATAGTATTTAAAACAATACTTTTGAACTGCCTCCAAATTAATTAAGATATTTTTGTGTAAATTTTAAATACAAGTAAAAGCTAAGCTATTTAAAAAAGTGAATAATTATTTTAAAACTCAAAGTGAAATGTAATGACTTTGCAATACATTGCACTAATTATATCAGTGGCTACCTTGTTCGTGTAGTATGCACTCTGGATTGTTGTGTCAATGGTCGCGGGTTCGAACGCCGCCATCCCCCATCTTCCTACTTGAGGTTTGGGCTAGGATGTAATAATCTTCAATGGACCTCATTCACCAACCGTAAACAAACAACATTTAGCCTCGTGGTTCTCTATATCTTCTATATAATTTACGATCTCATGTTTAATTCATGATGGTTGTCACGTGACAGTTTTTTTCGTTGTTTTATCAATAAGATCACGTGACTAAATGTTGTTTGTTTACGATTGGTGAATGAGGTCCATTCTGAAGGAATATTTGAACCACGTAAAACAAAGAATACAGCTCTAATTACAATTCCGATTCTTGGCAGTTGTCACAGCTTTCCTATTCTATTTATAATTATAACTCGATAGAGTCTACCGTAGGTCTCGATACGTCTCTAGGTGTCCCTGGTTCAGTTCTAGTTAACGAAATAAAACAATTAACCACTAGATCAAACACATAAACCTTAATCGGCTTTACTCAATTACTGCATATCACACACGCTGGTCTGTCTGACAACAAAACACACTTCCGGTCATTCGCGCAGATTGTAAAAATAGATTATACATACATACACACATTCATCCGTGACAGCAGTGTTCCATAACGTCTCCGCACTCCCATAAATACTGCAGGGCTGTCGAAACCAATCTCTGTAGTTTTGCTTCCCAGTCAAATAGACCCATCTGAATGGAATATAATCTCCGTAACGAATTAGATTTAAAAAAAAAATGAGCATGAAAGTGACCAATCTACTTATGAGTGTATATTAGAACCTATATATGCCAGGGAGTGAAATGGAAATGTTTGTCCATTGTTTACATCTTTCTTATTCATTTGATTACAAATAATTATTTGCGCCCTGAAAATTATAATCAATTATAATCATTAGTTATAATTTCCAGATTCTACATTTCTATGTATTATGTGATCACAATGTAATTTATAAGCATAATTAGGTTTAGATTTATACTTTGTCATGGGCTTTGCCGCGTTGGGGTTGAACAGCCCTGCCCCCCCCCCCTCCAATAAAATACTCCACACATTGACCTGTTTTCTTCTTATCGTTATCTTATATAATACAGACATTACTTGAAAAAAAATGTACTGGTAGGATCCATTAATAAATGAAATCCTTGAGAATTCGAGAATTCCCATGAAAAACGATTTATACTTGTCACCTAATTCTATGGGCGTAGGTTTTGGAGTTAATCCCTCATCCCCCCAACTCCCAAACAAATTCCCACATTGATCTGTTCTCCTGCCAATGTCTGAGAGTCCATGAATAAAGTGCATTGATGATCAAATTTGACGCACTTTATTTTGTATTAGAACAACAGCAGGATATTGCGTTGTAGACACTTCAGAAAATGTATTATCGAACAAAAAAATACCCACAAAAAAAACCCTTCATTGCGTAAATTTATAGTGTAGGCTATATAATAATGATAATTTAAAAAAAACAACAAACAAAAAAAAAAAAACAACAACTAACAAACAGGAAAGTTTTTTATAGATTACTCTCTTTTCAAAAAATTATAATCTTTAATAAATCTAGTTACGTCCGTAGCCTAAGTTAATAGGATTTTTGTGTGTGTGTAACTTGTTTATTGGCTAATAGAAATAATGTAATCATTGGTTACAGACTAGAGGCCTAATACATATCTATGCAAGAGTAGCCTATAAACTAATGCTATACAATAACTGATAGAATTACATATAATTACGTGGGTCCTACATTTGTTCAAGCAAATGCTGCTTACTCAAACCCTATATGAACACATATTTCATACAAATATAAGCATTCACTACTTTAATGCGAGCATGCAAACTTGACTCTTAGGATGTTACGGAGGTCAGACTGAGCAGGGACTAAAGAACAAAGGGGATGTGTCAACCACTCCCAATAATTTATGCAGTGATCAAGGGTGATCTGCCAAAGGTGAAGTCCTTGATAGCTCAAGGTCATTCAGTGAACGTAACAGACGAGAAAGGGGCCACAGCTCTGCACTGGTCCTGCAGTAAAGACGACGAAAGACTCTGTGACTATCTTTTGTTAGCTGGATGCAATGTGAAAGCAAAAATACAAAATGGAAGCACGGCTCTGCATGTAGCAGCCGATCATGGCTGTATTGGATGTGCCAGGGTCTTGATCAAGAGGTAGGCATACAATTGAAAAAGCAAACTAAAACTTAACTGCTTAATTATTATTTGGCTTAGAAATTTGTTGTTTCAAGGCAATGTTGAACTTTTCTTGATAGATGTAAAGCTAAAAAAATACACTTCCTAGTAGATCAAGGATCTAGTTCGTAATAGTCATGGGTTGTAATTTAATATTTGCGTTTTGTGTGTTAAGTATTTGTCACCGCACAGTAGCCTATATCTATCTTATCTTATATGATACAGACGTTACTTCAAAAAAGAAGATGATTACGTCCAACACGTCATGCATATTAACCAATGACCTAAACTCCGCCAAGTCACTGATTTTCCTGGCTAGTTCAGGCAACCCATTCCATCTAGTTTTAATATTGTCGTCTAGATATCTCGATCTATATTATTCTATATAGAATAGATCTAACTCTAACTTTTTCCACAGAAAGCTGTTTTTGAACTTTTCTATTTTGTTATTAATAGATCTAAATCTATAAAAATAAAAAATTAGTGCTACTTCTGTTGGTTTAATTTCTAGGTACCATAGTTTTTTAGTCTACTGGTAAAAAAAAAAATTAAAGTGGCCAAAATTCTGAAACTAGTTTTAGTACACATTGGTACTAGGCCTCTATAAATAGCTTCCACATTTCGTTGGAGCAACTGAAACATTTTCTCCCAATTCTACAATATATAAAAAAAAATCCTTCTCTATGACACTGATACACTTGAAAGTCTATTTAGTTAATAATAATGACGGCAATGTCTTCCTTTTAACTCAGAGGTGCAGAGCTGGACACCCTCAATGACCGATGTGATACACCTCTACATGCAGCGGCACACAGAGGGCATCTAGACATTATTAAGTTGCTGGTTCAAGCAGGGGCCAATCCTATGGTCTCAAACAAACATGGAATGACCCCTATGGCAGAGGCTTCTGCTAAAAGTTTTGACACTTGTGTACAGTTTCTTCTACCTTATACAAGTAAGCTGATACTAAAATAGATTGATAGTTATTGGTCTGGTGGGGTGTTAGACCTAGAGTAGCATTGTCAAACCAGATAAACTTTAAAGGAAAAGTAATCACAATAATTTATACAAGATCTCGCTAAAAACAAAGTGATTTAGCAGTACAGTTTGACTTTAATAATTTCTGCCATGTTTGACAATTCAAATTTTATTTATAATGGCAGTGATAACTCTTTGAAAAAAGGGTCTTGGTCTTTACTATGGTAGTTTATGGGAAATTATGTAGGCCAGTTCTAGTATTTGATAATGTTAGTTAATATGAAGAAGGGTATATTAATTTAGAATTTGTTAAAATAATTTAGAATTAAAGTGATTCATTTAAAAGCATTAAAAAGTTTTTTTTTGCTAAGAGAACATGCATGAATTATAATGGCATTTAAGCCCCCAAAAAAGTATTTTCCCTATAATGTACTGACTTTATTTAATGTTTTTATTAAAGTACAGGCAGCCACTCTGTAGGAAAACAAGTTATTTGTAGTTTAAGTGTACTTTAAATATGGGAAAATTAAGTTGGAAGTTGAAAAGTGAGGAAAGTCACCCCGTTTCATGGTACATTTTCAAAATCCTAAATGTTTTAAAGAAATTGATAAAATAGATGTGTTAATATTATGTATGATTATAATGTGCTGCACAAGTTTCTACAAGTGGAAGGTCTAGCCTATCTTAAAAAAATGCAAGTAGCCTTATTATTTCAACAGTTAACATTTTAAAAATTCTCTTTTATTTGTGATGTATTACCATTACTGCTATTAAACGCAAATTTTTTTTTTCCTTCTTTGAAATAGATAATTTATTGTCTTCAGAAGAAAAAGAAAGCCAAAAATACAAGAACAGACAAAATGAAGAACAATCATCAAGTTTCAATATTCAACCAGAAAGTACTTATTATAAACCAGTAAACAATGTGATAGACAATTCTCCATTCAACAAAAAAAATGGCACCAATAGTTCTGGATATTTAAGTGAAAAACTTAGCAAACATGATCTACCTTCTTGTCCTAGCAGTGTATTGTCTATAGATTCTGATTACTCATCCTATACATCTGATAGAGATGTGACACCTTTCAATGAGATGACTATGCCATCAGTTGGTTACATCTCTACTTTTGACTCCCTGCTCAACAAAGCTGTAGTAGTAGCCTCTCAGGTTGGAAGCCCTGTCAGAAGCTCTATGGTTGAAAGACATTCAGAGAGATTGGGACATACATTGCCAGAAAGTGCAGTCCCTCCTGAACTGCCCCCAAGGCCATCCTGGCTTTGCAAGCCTGAACTTGTACCCAGGATATCATCATGTAGGAATGTGCTGTCTTACACTACTGGCAGAGAGAACAACACTAAGACATTGGTAGGACTGGAGGTGCATCAGTTCATTGAACAGTTGCAAGAGAGAATGCTGGCCATTCAAGAACAACTTGCCAGATATGAAACCAGCAATAGTCATCTTAGAACTCAAATGGAACACTTAACAGAAGAGAACAAATCGCTTAAAACTGAGAACGAACAACTCAAAAGGCAGCAGTTCATGGCACAGCCAACCCAATGCAATCCTCACTACCAATGTTTTTCAGACATTGATGAAGGGATGCACTCTGGATCCTATTGGATGACTCAAACTCATGATAAACTCAATTGTTTAAATTCTATAGAATACAACTCAATATATGGTAGTCTAGGAAGTCGTGAGCCAGTAGAGAGCAATGAATTAGCTTAGTTAACCACTACTAATTAGTTCTGCTGCACTTACTTGATGTTCTTTAACAAAGAAATAGTGTTGAAAACAAGAAAATTCTCAGCATTTACAAGGTATACTTCTGCTAGAGTGAATGCTCAATGCAACAAGAGTATGAATGATTTATGGTTTAGAACTAGTTTTGTTATTTATTAGTTAAATATACAAAAAGAAAAAAACACACAACTATTTATAAGTAAAAGGAATGTTACAATTCCTATCACTGTGCTGACAGAAAAAAAAACAATGTCATAAATAGAAACACCATGTGCTTCTAGTGCAATCTTTTATATAAGAAAACCTATTCCAAGCTATTTGTTTATAATACAACTTAACCGTATGTCCAAAATAAGAAACAAAAATTGAAGATAAATTGTTGGATTTATTGCAGGAATTATTGCTCCAGTTTTAGCTGAATTTTATGAGAATGTAAAGTCAGTGTAAAATAAGTATTCCCTTTTTAAGAGAATAAAAGTATGTGAATATATTTTGTAAAATGAAATACTGGTAGTTAATATATTGCAGTAGCACACGAGTCTATTTAATTTACAAATTTTTTCTTATCTTGCAATTCAAATACCATACAATAATACATAGAGATAAATAAAATATAAACTTGTCTAAAATTATGATATTAAAGACCTGTAAAAACTTTTTTCAGTAGTCTTCTTGTGGCCAGCACAATGACCTACTGCCTTTTGTTCACTAATAACTACTGAGCTGGGTGGACTAGAAAGACATCTACTACAAATGAACATGGATTTGAACATGAAACTCACTCTTCATCAGCTGTAATCTAAAGTTTAAAACAAAATATTTTCTTTCTAGAGGTACAAATAATAAGACACAATGTATTCAGCATTAATTTGAGAAGAAAAAAATAACGCAAAAATGATTAGACATCTACATCTATAAAGAGAATGGTACAAATCAAATAGAGAAAAGTTTATAACATACAATACACTTACAAAAGTAAATGTTTATAACAGCCACCCAAACAGACCACTTTTTTATAACAAGGACAAAGCAAATTATAGGTAAGAAATTTATTTGTAAAAAAATAAAATACAAAAAATTGATTATTTCTAACACTAGAAAATGTTCAACTAATTCAATAGACAAGTGACTGATGAATGCTAAGACAAAAAAATAACATGTACTAAAATGCTAATAATATCTTTTCACATATTCTGAGTGCTTAAAAAAACTATACAAAATATTGATAGTTAAAAAGAAACAATAATTTTCTATGGCAAAAACTGACAATGAAGCTAGTCCCAAAGTAAAAAAACCCTAACATGTCAAATGTATTTAGCACTTATTACATATCTATCTTTTATGTAAGTCACTTAACATTATACTTTACAATGTATAGCTCCTATAAAAACATTTTCTCTAATTCTTTACTTTACTTTTTAATTTCAATTGAAAGCTGTTATTCAATTTATCTAATTCTTGTATAAACTTTTCTGCCAACTCAGGATTTATATTCATCTGAGGATACAAAATATTGATCAGATAATAATTAACTTGTTTAACCAAAATAATTCTAACATATTTTTCTTTGAAACATAAAACAAAGATGCATAGAACAATTCAATTAAACACAATGTAATATTCAACCACCTGAATGCAACACACACACACACACACACACACATATATATATATATATGAAAATAAATTTAGATGAAGTCACTTATACTATTACAACAAAACCAGTACACCTTTTAGTGCAAAAGGGGATCATTAAATGAATTATTTTTTAAACTGAGACATTTTTTCATAAGGAATGTGTACAACTTACATTTCATTAAAATATGTGAATACAATATTTCTCTAGACTTACATTGGAGTAAATTAACTTCAAGAAATAGGGATTCCAAGGGTACAGTATAAGGTTAATTTTAATCAAAAATTCAACTATAATAAAATGTATATGAATTGCTATAGTTAATTTAAAAGCTATGGATTGACAATAGGAAGCAACATAAGTATTCATTACAAATAAAGATTTTTTCAAACCAGTCTCCAGTGTTCAGGTAGTGTTTCAAAATATACTTCTTGAATGAACAGATTCTTAGCAGAACATAATTTTTATATATATAATAAAAGGAACATAATGATTTGCCTGCAACATTGGCATATTTCCAACAAGTCAGATATCTCAGAGGTTCTCAAACTTTTGAACCCAGGGACTGTTTGTATAGTCAATTGTTGCCCACATAAATGCATATTATATAAATTACAAATGTAAAAAAACAAACACTGTTGAAGTAGTGTTTATTATAATTATTACTTTTATTTAAAATTTTATTAAAAAGAATTAATGACTTGGTTGATGAGATTTTATGAGTGTATTTATGTCTGGCTTGATGTTTGTAAGAAGCAAAAGCAAATCTAAACGAGCACAAATTTCTAGTCAGCTCAACACTCAATCAGGAAGACCACAGTTTGAGAGCCACTGAGATATCTTATACTGTACTGAATAATTAAAGTTTTAAACTGCTTCAGACTTGTAAATGATGACGCCTTAAAAAAAAAAAAGTTCAACATAGTAATAAGAGCCAATTCTTGTCTAGAAGGATAGGGTTACATCATTTGAAAAGAATAATACAACCATGAAGAGACATAAATCATTTTCATCTTAGCAGTTTTTAATTGGGCCAGAAAGAATTGTATTTTTTGGGGGTAGGTAACATAGAATGAAAAGAAGTTCAACTTGATAAAGTTTAACTTCCTTCTCTCACAAATTTGTTTGCACAAGGAGAATTACACTTTGAGATGACAAGTTCAGTGATCCTTGAACTGGACTAAAGATAAAGACATTGAAGACAGAAAAGTAATGAAAATTGTCAGGCTTGTTTTTTAAGCCTTGGTATTACAAAAGAATATTATTCATCAAAACTCTATAATACCCTAAAACAGAGAAACCAAAGTCTGCCTCAAGCAGTACAAAGACCATGAAGAGATAAAAACCAATGAAAATGAAGTCCCACAAGTAGAGCAACAAGAATATGGAAACAATAACATAACAATAACAAAACAACTTGAAATGAAAATCTGAAATACCTACTTTTGATTTGGCCACATAAGGTTTATTAAATACATTAACATGGCTCATATATTTGGTTTGAGAATCAAGTGTCATTGGATCTTGAGCAGATAACCAGATCTTTGAAAATAGAAAACAAAAGATTTTTTTGTTATTTCTTTAAAAGATTATTCAACGTCTCTCTCAAACATAAATAAAATTAAAATGGAAAGAATTTATTTCTTACAATATGTTTTTTTTTCTTGCTTTATAATTTAGGTTACTCTCTATAATCAAGAAATTGTAATTTTTTTTTTATCTTAATTTAAATAAATAGCCTCAACCACAACTTTTTCAACATACATTTTTATTCTAATTTACTACAATTATATTCAGTCAAAAAACAAAGAGGGAGGATTAGTTTTCAAGTAGAATAATTTTTTCCTGCCTCTGGTATAGTGCAATGTGTGGACAAAATAAATTCTGATCAACTAAGAACTACATAAGAATTATTTTGATTAAAAAAAAACAACCAACAACAAAAAGCAAGACATTTTTTGGACCATGAAAAAAAAAATCCTTGAAACAATTTTTGTTTGAACCTTAAAAACAAAACAATAAATACTAATACATTTTGTGTTCACTTAAAAAAATGCTTTTTTTATCTAAACAAAACAGTTCCCGCTATCAGTCAGAAGGTTTGAGTGTAAGAAATAGGAGACTTCCTTATTTTCCACATGGCTTACACTCTAGCCTCAACAAGGAAGTTATTTGGAACTTGTGACTGAATTCACAATGAAATGGTGATAAAGTATACTAGGTACATCCTAGTATAGACATGGTTGTAGAAGAAATATTATATTATATTATATAGATCCAAAATAAAACTATAATAAATACATTTTTGTCTGGCAATTTCTGACAATGTCAAAAGGCTATTTGAGAACACTAATTTAGTTCTTTATAAAATCAAAATACTGTTGTTAAAATACACAATCTGAATATTAAGTGAACATTCAACCATTCTC
The DNA here is from genome assembly GCA_036873155.1 of Biomphalaria sudanica. Lineage (NCBI taxonomy): Eukaryota > Metazoa > Mollusca > Gastropoda > Planorbidae > Biomphalaria > Biomphalaria sudanica. Next base: position 186,039 of record JAZGLO010000534.1, on the reverse strand, counting down.
ATAGAAACCAAATAGTGAATATGCTTAAATCAATCATCTAATAGAATTATTAATATAATAACTTACCAAAGCCTCTGTACCATTTTCAGTATTATTTGTCATACTTGGAACAAAAAAATGAAGCTAAAATAGAAATGGTAGCAATACATCAACAATAGAATTAGTATTGTCATATATCTTTTCAATGACCCGACAAAATAATGATGACCAAATAATGTGGAACAAATAACCTTATTTTTATAATTTAATTTTTCAGTCATTTTGTGGTAAACAAAAAGACTAAGACTACATTAGTTTGAAGAAATTTTATTAAAGTAACCAATGACATGAAAATCAGATTATTCGTGTAGAGAAGAACTTACCAACCACAAAAGAGGTATCATCAATGTCCAAAACCACTGAGGTAGTATACCATAGGTCATATTGGTCATAACTAATCCTGGACAAACAGAATGTGAAAATACATTCTGAAAAAAAAAAAAAAAAAGATATTAACAGGCTAAATGCTATCAATTTTTTAATAAAGCATCAAAGGTTTCTAAACAAATTTAATATTAAATAGATTCTTTATATTTGTATAAAACAAAATCAATTATTCTCCAATTTACATCTACAAATTGTTTCAATACTTATTCTTGTACCTGTTTATTCATTTTTTCATTTAAAGCTACACTAAGAATATCAATTGCAAATTTGGAAGAACTGTAAGGATCTTTCCTGAAAAAAAAAATATTTTGAGATATTTTAAAAAACAATAAAATGTGCATGTTAACATAATAATTGTCTCATTTGATATTAAACATTGATGACACCCAAAACTTTTGAGTACATTGAGACTAATAAAAAGCTTCAAAATAAACTTGTTTTATTGACACTGTCTTTCAAAATTATTTCATTGTGAATACAAAATATTTATCTGAATGTTAGTTCCATGTAGACAGTTATTCACTTTTAAAGTCTATTAGTTAATTACTAGATAGCTTACTCATCAATACAGTGAGTGGCCATTTGTGCATTTAAAACTGCTTCTTTTGAGTTAAATGCTTTTTATTGTTTTCAAAATGCTTGATTTGCAAAGGAAAAACTCTACACACTATTTTGAAATACATGATACAAAGTTGATTTAAAAAAAAGCAAAGTTTCTGTTTAGTTTAAAGAAAAAAGAAATCTTTCTAGTGATACAATTTATTTAGACATCATCAATAAACATCAAGGATTTTTTTCCCTAAATGACTGAAAGATAACTAATTAAACATAACTGGAGTTTGTCTTTAATGCTGGGGCAAAGGATAAATAAATGTCTTATTTAACATATAATAGCCGAACTTGCATGACATATAAACATGAGAGTGACATTTAGATTACATTTAAAAATAAAGGTATTCTAAAGCCTGAATTGGCAATTTGGATGAGACTCGTACACTTGATTAAATTTCTGCACAAGTTCTTACATTCTTTCATTTTATATCAACTTTAGACTTTTTATTTTGTTAATATATCGTTCCTGTGCTTTTTTTGTAAAAAAATTAGGTGCCGGTACTCAATGATGGATTGCTAAACTTTTAAGTAGGGCTACAAATAAATTAATAATAATCATTAAAATACAAGAAATCTAATAATTTTTCCACACATTAAAAAAAGGTACTGGTACGCTGTACTGGTGCGTACTGTCACAAAAAAAGCTCTGTATCTTTCTATTATCACATTTTGAATATTTATAAAATAATCAACCCATTTTTGTGTTGAAAATCTTCTATCTTGAAGTTCTTTGCTTGAGAAGCTGATGAAGATGTCCAAATAATCTGTGAAGGTTTTTGCTCAGTACTTGAAACATTACCAAGTCTGTCTTCTAGTTCTTTTACCTTGAAATAAAAAGTTAAACTGCAATCAATTTTTTTATTTTTATAAAAAGTTTCTTGACCAGAAGTATAATAACAAAATTGAGCCCAGCTTTCTTGAAAGGCATTTCACTTAAGTAACATTGGGCTGGTTAATTGTATTTTACATGCTATGTAGATTAGTTGTAGAGACCAGTTAGTTTAAACAAGGGTGCCTATATCTTTCTAAGTCTAATATTTAGTGAATTGTTGACAGGCAAAACCAAAAGAAAAAACAAACATTTGCCTTAGATGGCAGCATCTCAACTGTATTACTAAAAGAGTTTAAAGAGCTGTAGTACTAACAGAATTAAATAAAGAACTATCACCAGTATGGAAAAAATTGTTCAAGCTGAACATAATAAAATTAGATTAACCAAGGACTGACAGGAAGGGAGCAAACATTAAACTTTCTTGAAAAAAAAAAATCAGAATTTATGAAACTACAGTGTAATTTTATGCACTAGAATAGATGTAGAGTGTAGCAACATAGATAAATCAGCTAAATAAACATCATTCTCTTCCTCATTACATGACTTTATAAGATGAATTTTCGAAAAGCTGAGATAATAATGAACTCAAGATACCATTCTATAAGAATTTTCTGAAGTGTTAGAAAATTTTATCAACTGTAATTTTAAACTACTCTAAATCAAGACAAATAACTGTAAACTTGTGTCTTTTAGTGAAAAGTTTTGTTCCTAAAGGACCAGTCTAATTGCATCAATTTATAGATGGCTATACAGCATACTGAAATATTATAATGTAAACAATGGAAATCCAACAAGAGCATGTCTATCCACACAAAAAAGTGCCAACTGTTAAAGAGTAACATAAATGGAAACAACAATTACTTATCTGATATATGTTATATCATTTACTCAGACAAAATTATTTTTTTTTACTGTATTAATGAATATAAATTGTATTAAGGGTGGTCGAGAGGCTAAGAGCACTTGAACTTAGCTTGGCTTGGCAACCTATGAAGAGGGCTCGAGGTTCATCACCTGACTCGGTCAGAGTTGTGTTTACAGAGTGCCCAAAGGCAGCACGGAAAAACATTCTCCTAGATACCCCCTCCCACAACTGAGATTTGACCAAAGCGCTCGGAGCATGAAAGTAGCGCTATATAAAAGCCATAATTTAATTTTAAATTGTCTTTTTTTTGTTTGTTAAGGGAGAATGTTGTTTTTTATTTTGAGTGACATGAAAGAGAAATTGTATGAAAAAGCAAGGTCCTTCTTTATGTGTTAACATCAGCAACTATAAATAAAACTCTTTGCAGAGACAGTTATATATTTTAGCATTCGTTCTAAATGAGATATAATGCCACAATTTAAAATGTCGGTGGTTTTTAAAATTAAGGTTTCATGTTCAATGCCAAATAAACACTCATATTTTAGGATGTCCCCTAGTCGAATCATATCGAATATGTAAACAACACTGGTTGGTATAATGAAATGTGCCAAAAAATATCAGAACATTAATTTTAATTCATTTTTCTTTTTTTTTCTTTTTATGTACATTATAATCCTTTATTTATTCTTACCATAACATAATGACCAAATACATTAGTCTGAAAGACACATTGGAGTCCATCCTCTGTCACACCATCCTCTTGACATAAAAGCCCCTCACCAGTAGCAAACATATAAAATACTCGACTGGAAAAGTATTATAGAAAATACTATTAAATTTATTTTAAAATTTGGTTAGAAAATAAATGCTATAATGTATGATGTATCTTAAGTTTTTTTTAGTTACAGGCAAGACCCAGATACATTTAATTTTTATTTTTTAAATTATTTATAATTTCACCTTGTTTTATAAAGTTCAATGATTAATAGTTTAACAAAAATTTGTTCCATAATTATGTTCTGTGCAAATTTAACAAGTGACTAAGTGATGAACAATATATGTTACTTTCACTGCAGCTGACTTTAATAAGAGATCAATGCAACAAAAAAGCTATTCTGCAACCCAATGAACCATTTTTCATGAACCAAGCAATTATGAAACATTTGATATAGTAAACTATTAGTTGGGAACAATTGATGATTCAACTAGTTATCTATGAATCTTTTCTCTTGACACCATTTCAAAATGGGTAACTCTTGCACCTATTTTTAGCATGATAAAAATCATAGTGAATTTGGATTTTTTAATAGTACATTAAAACTATAGAAATAGGGCAGTTTGCTTTTCACCTTTTTACATATGTGTCATATATGGGCATAAAAAATTTAAAAACAATCTGAAAACTTATTTTTGAACATGAAGGCATTATTTTTTAGATCTGAACAAATTAAAACACAAACACTATAGCAGGCTTTGTTATTGGGGGCAAAAATCTTTTAAGAACACAAATTCTAGCAACTGATCACAGTTCAAGTATTTTAAAAAATATTATTTGAATTCAGTTCGTTCAATCACAAATTTATATTTTTTTCAATAAATTTTTTAATTCAAGCAATTCTTTTGATAATATTTATTAAAAAAAAGTTTTAATGCTTGAAAAATTCATTTAATATTAAAGAAACACTTATAAAATATGATCAATATAATGTGTCAACTGAAGAATGTCATGAAGGTAGTGGGACTTTGGTTGCACAAATGCTTGTGTTCAACATCAGCACAATCATTTCACATTGGAGTGTGAAATGAAAATTATAAGCTTTAAGTCAAAAGAGACATAAGCTGAGCTATCACAAAATGCATTCTAACTATATCATCATGTCATGTGTAGCTCAACAAAAAAACAACAACCCATATTGGTCATGAACTGACAGTAGCTTCAACTTTAACACCTACCAACAAAGATAAATTGTGACTTATTACCTTGAAAACAATCCTTTCCAGAAATAATTCCAGTCAACACCAGTCACTTTCATAATGCCAGCATTTAAATAGAGATAATCAATGTGATCATACCTGCAGAGAGTAAGCTCAAAGTTGGTAACAATTCATTATCAAATGTAAACAATATAATTTTGTTCCCCAAGTGTAATGAATGAATTTAATATTATTACTATACTAAATGAATATAGATACAAAATGAAGTACACTGATAGTTTTGTACAAAACATGATAGCAGCTGAAGGTCTAATTTTATTTTAATTGGCATAATGATTTTAATTAATTTTTTTCAAAATTGCTATAGAGTAATGGTTGTAAGATATCAAGTCCCTGGTATATTCTAGCTAAAGCAAAGACTTGCACTTACCTTTTTCTAATGGCTTCAGTGCCACTTAAAACTGAAGCTACACTTGATGTGTCTAGAATCTCTACATGAACATTGGCTTTTGGATGTTTTTCAGTCAAAGCCGCAGCTGCTGTTAGCCCTCTCTCTTTATTCCTACAGGCTAAGCAAATTTGAATATCTGGATAGATGGATAGAAGACGGTCTGCCAAGGTGAAGCCAAGCCCTCTGAAAATATCAATATAGTGTCAGTCATTAGAAACAAAAAAAAAACAACTCTTAAATTTTCTTTTTTTTAATTATTATAAAAGCAAAGGAAAAAAAAAAAGAAGACCTATTGTCAGAGATGTTTTCTAGCTTTACTCTTTCATACTATACATCTCAAATAACAAAGATCTTTAATCAAATTTACTGAAATATTAAGAGGTACAGTGGTTGAGCAGTAAAGCGCTTGGCTTCCAAACTGAGGGGTCCCAGGTTCAAGACTGAAATTTTTTATTTCGGGACCCAGTTCTAATATGTACCTGACATTAGTTGGGGAAAAGTTAAGGCAGTAGGTCATGTGCTGTCACATGACACCCTCGTTAGCCATAAGCCACAGAAACAGATAACCTTTACATTATCTACCCTCTGGATCGCAAGGTCTGAAAAAGGAAGTTTACTGAAATATTAATTCAAAATTAATCTCACTAAAAACAAACTAGGTATGAACTTGTAGTCAGAATACTCCTTAAGAAAGGAATATTTGAAATAGATGTTTTTTTTTCTGAAATTAAAGCTTTTAGACATTACCAATAGCTGATCCTAATATTTAAGAAAATCTTGAACTCATTAATTAACATTTGATAAGAGCATTTTACTGCTGTCAACTACAAGTCATTTAATGGCACTAAGCAGAGATTATCCAGTGAAATAATATGTGAGGGGAAAAGTCATAATAGAAAAATGCCAAGTTTTAATTTTTTTCCCAAGAAAAATGCTGTTCTTCCAAGGTTTTCCAGCATTATTTTTGGCTAAAATAAAATTCCAAGCATTTTCAGGGTATTGTTATTGTGTAGATTACTAAGAATAAATTATGAGTCCTAGATTCCTCTAGACCAAGGTTTTCATTTACTCTATCTGCAATGGAACAATTCAAGAAAATTTTTGTGACACCTGCTTTATTATTTTTAGGTTGTGTGATTAATAATTTACACATTTTATATGAAAATTAAAAATACATTTTTTGTTTAGTGATGATTTTCAAGTATAAAAATATGAAAAAAAAAAAGATTTAATATCTGTGATGATTTTGTTTCTTTAAACAACACTCTAAATATGAGGAAGAGTATAGTTACATTGAGTTCTAATATATGGTATGGCGCTGAGACTCTTTCGGCAGTTAAACATTATCACAAAGTTCCACTTCACAGATTGTTGAAAATGGAAACAAAACAACTTAACCTTGTTTGGAATTATTTTAAGTCATGAAAAATGTCACTAGTGAGCTAATTGTTAGGGAGTCCATTAATTGAAAATTGTATGTTAACTTTAAATTGTACTATAGATTCAAACTAATCTTTTATATTGATCTATTTGATATTAATACAGTTTAAAATGCTGGGTATTGTTATCTTACAAGCACTTCTTTAATCTAATAGTTACTTATTGGGTACACTCCAACATTTAATTTTGTTTTCATTTTTTTTTTACATAACCACAATGTAATCAAATTGTTAGCTCAATTTAGAGTGTATTATTGATCTGCCAGCTTATGTTTCACCAAGTGGGAAGCAAGCAGCTACATAAGCTCAAAGTTTATTAAGGCCATACAGAACACTGTGTTCAGCTCAAAAGATTCTAGACAAATCTACCAGACTATTAGATCAATATTGGAACTAATATATATAAAATTGCCATAATTTAGCAAATCTCTCTAGAAGTAGAATATAATCTACTAGAAAAGAATTACAAGTTTTGATAAATAATATAAATAAAGATCTAAATCTAGAGGTAATCTAAATCTAGATCTTAAATTTTTTAAGTAGATCTATATAAATAACAGACTTTGATGAATGTTCGTGACAATTTTGAAACTTTTAACTTACGCATTAGCTCCTGTTATCACAGCTACTTTAGATTTTTGTAAAATTGATGATTGAATTGATTCCATCTCATTAACAGAACTATATTTTATATCTGAAAAAGAAAAAAGTTTTTATGACATTTTCTTGAGTTTACTCTAAAGAAAAGAGGTTCCTCTAAATTTTTGTCTCTTACTATTTCCAAGATATCTTAATCAGAAAAATTAGAAATTTTCAAATAAGGAAAAAAAAAATAGGTCTTCGTACATATACATTTTTCAACCATACACTTAGAAAATTCATTCAGCTTTCCAATGATACCAAATTTATTATGATCAAACTGTGTTCCTTTGAATTACCACTCATAGTGAAGATTTTATTTTTTAACCCTTAAAGTGCTGAGCTGTTTTAGAAAGAGTGCATACAAAATGGAATTACAATGCTGATGTTTAGAGGCTAAACTACCTCACGCGTTTTAAGGGTTAAATAAATTGGGTCACTTCATGCTCCTAGATTGAACGCAGTTTTTGTGCTTTCCCCTTCATTGGACACTGAGCACCGTCAATGAACACCACTATGTAATTGCTAATAAATTATATCTGTGTTAATTAAAAATTATTTAGATTGTATTTAAAGAAGTAGATTCACTTCTGCAATATGTATTTATAGTCTATTGCCTCATATACTCTCTCTCTCTTTCTATATATATATATATAATTTGTAGTTTATTTCTTTATATACCTATTTAATCTATGTGTAGAAACAGACAGATATAAATCTATATATATATTGCTATAACTTAGCAATTAACCTCAACGAAAGTGATATAAAACAGAACGCTTAATAATCGGCCGCCTCATAGGACAGGGCATAGATGAGGGCTTCGTTGATTTTCCGTTTATTCGGATAACCTTCTTAAGTTCCGAATCTCGCACTCCATCTACGAAAGCATCTGTGACCAGAACATCCAAAAGTTCCTGTGTTGCCAGTGGGTAAGCAAGACGGGCAAGACGTTCTACGCCTGCTGCTAATTCCTGAAATGTCTCTCCGTTTTTCTGTTGTCGATTCTTTAATTGCATCCTGAAAACTTCCTGCAAGTGTTCATTGCCGTATCCTAGTTCAAAGTCTGTCCAATCCGTCATAGTCTGTAACAATTCGGCTGCCTTGCCTCAGAGTTGCCTTCTCTGCCTTGTTAACCCATCTGTTGATTTGCGCCGCCGCCTTGAATTGTAATCGATACGCCGACCAAGACACAGAGCCATCAAACACTGGTGGTTTAATCTTCCCCGTCATTTCAGTCACAGTGGCCCCCACATCTTGTTTTTTTTTGCAGCTCCGCCTTCATTTCATTTCGTAATTGTTGAATTTTAGAATCAACATCTCCCACCATTTGGGACCTTAATTCAGCTACCTCATTTCTTAATTGTTGTTTGAAACTGTCTATGTCATTTTTCAATTCGGTCACACAAATAATTTAAAGAGCTTAGTTCATCCTTTCCTGATTTCATGTCTTTCTTCAATGAGTTTTCCATGTCAGTATTTGTTTTGCCTTGTTCTTGTATCATGTTCCAAAGCTCCATCATAGTCGGTTCTATTTCAAACACATAGGTCTCGGGGTCCTGTTCTTCCTCTATCATGTTTTGCCTAAGACGCTCCATAAGTGCATCCTTGTTGCTGCTCACCTTCAGCTCTCTACCTCTGAGTTCATGTCTAAGTTCCTGTAATGACAGTTGACTAAGTGTTTTCTTAGATCCAGTACACAATGTCGCGCCAAATGACAGTGCGCAATGTAGAGTCATAACAATATATTATAGAGCTATAAATTAATTATTATAATTTAATAAACGTGATATTTTCAACTAGGCTACATGTATTCTCTCTCTCTCTCTCTTTTAATTCCCATCCATGGAACCACTTCTTGTTTTCATAATTTGGATGTTCGTATTGTTACACCTTAACACCCTCTCCCTCCCATAGATGCTTATAATTCTTTTCATGACTCTCTCCCCCTTCCCTCCACTGCCTGTTGGATAGTTTGTGACACTGCAGGCTGAATGTATACCTCTCCTCACCGCCAGCTTATCTTGCGTGATCACCTGCAGTGGGCATGGTCTCTGGCTTCAAATTTGCAGCCCACGCTTTTTCTTTCATTCATAAATTATATATTCTAGATATCTCGTTCTCGGTCATGTTTATTCATTGAAAAAAATCATAGATTTATTAATCCGAATATTTCTAATTACGATTTTTCCGTGTCCAATATAGGAGAATGAATTAAATTCATTATTATTCATTTGGAGCCTCTTTTTTAATTTTATTTAACAGCTAACAGTATACATGTGATTGGAATGTCTTTCTCAAGATGTTTAGAAGCTAATTTGGATATGCACATCAGCCTATGATCAAATAGGCTCATAATATAGCCCTCATCCCTTATATGGGTGTGAATTGCCGAGGGATGTTAAAACAATAGCTTTACATACATGGATACTGAGAATCTAAAAAACTGTCATCTGCTTTGGAAAAGCGGAACAAAAATACCGGAACTTATAAAAAAACAACTAAGACATCTTGAGCGCTTTCACCAAAGATGCTTGCGCTCCATCAGGGACATACATTGGCATAACCGCACTACAAACAGCGATGTCCTTGAGAACACCGGTATGGACAGTATAGAGGGACTTCTTATGGTCCGACAGCTACGCTGGGCAGGGCACGTATCCCATATGGGAGACGAACGTATGCCAAAGGCAGTCTTTTTTGTTGAGCTAAAAGGTGGTCCACTTAACAGAGGCGCCCCACGGAAACGCTTCTAAGACCAGCTTAGGCATCAACTTTCCTTGGCTGACATAGAAGAGAGCACCTGGCTGCATGCAGCATCGGAACGAGACAGCTGGAGGTCACTCACGAAGGTCCCGGGATACACATTTGAGACCAAAAGAAAATTTGCTACTGAGGACAAATGCAGACGACGAAAAGAAAATCTAAATCGACCACATGCGTACAATGGTTATGCTTGCCCTGGATGCGGCAAAATATGCAGGTCACATTATTTTTGTAAGACATAAGGTCATTGAAATATATTTTTTTCTAAAATCATGTTTTCTATTAACATTCGTTCGCTGTTCGCTAAAGCTGCGTAGCCCTGCTGAGATAGGCCTATATTCATTCATGAAAAAAGGTCACGCATGCGCAACACAGAATGAACTCTATAAAAGCCAATTTTTAACTCTAGATTAGTGTAGATTTAGATCTATGTCTACCTCAAGATCTACTTTATACCGTAACACGTGAACATACAAAATTAAGTCTATTCATCTCAAATTTTAATCAAATATATGTAGGTCTACAAGCAAATGTTTTCATTTGAAAAAATGGATTTTAAGCCTATTAGCTATTTTGATTTGATAGCTTCATTCACACTATTTTTACATTGACACATTCGCTTTACTTATTACATTATTATTTCGTTTAATTGTTTACAAAACACTCTCAGTGACTATATCGACAGTAATGCGCAAATAAAGACCAGCGGGTAACATATGTCTAGTATAATATAAATCTTGATCATTGAAACTATTTAAATAATTAAAAATATTATGGAAAAAAATGGTTATAATTAATAAGCCCAAAGTCTTGGCCTTGGCAGAAACAAAGAATGTTAGGTATGTTGGTGAGGTTTTATCCACTCTGTCATTATTTCTTAGGTTTTAATCAATTTTAAACATTGTTCAATAATACATAGTTAAAAATAATGGAAGACAAAACAATAAACACAATTTTGAGAAAGAAAAATATTAAGTTTTATTACATTTCTGGTCTGGTCATTAAGAAAGTGGTAGCTGATGATGTTTGTTTTATTCTGAATGAACTTTAGTTATTCAGATGTCATTCTTTGTGGTAAATGATGAAAATATTTGAACATGGTAATAAAACACTGTTGTTGGTTTTGAGCATGATTTTATTTAAGAAACACAACAAATAGTTATTGATGTGTTGAATGTGGCATGGTATATGTTTTAAAAAAAGAATTGTACAAAAGGAAATTTTATTAACTGGATTGTCTTTAAATTATGTGAAAAATGAGTAAATAATTTATATTTATTATATGACATTTCATAGATTCTTTTGTGTATTTATTGTGCACTTAAAAGTGATTTAAAAAAAATAAATTTTTCAAGCTCTTATAATGCATTGTTTGTGCAGAAAATTATATGTTTTACATATATATTATATTATTATATATGTATTTCTAGCTTTAACAGTAAATTATAAGTCTAGTTATATTTTTTACTAGCTTTAAATTATCTGTTATAAATAGGCTCTATTAAATATGTGTCCTTGTAACAAAAAAACAAACAAATATATTTATTGTGTTTACTGTACGTGAAAGTGATTTAAAGGTATGCACTTTTTACATGTTTCTATAATAACTTACCATTATTGAAGCAGTTTATAAAATAGAATATTATGACATGCCTATTGATTTTTTAACTGGAGGTTTTTGTTTTAAAGTATGTTTTCAAAATAAAATGCTTTAACAATTATATAATATTCAAACATATTGACACAAATTAATAAAATATTTTTTGGCTTCATGGTATTTAGCAAAAAAAATCAAATGGGGTGAATATTAAACAATAATGTTTATTTTATTTGTTATAAAATTACTGTTTTTTTTTTTTTTTCATGCACAGACTGGCATAGCTATTATTGCATGATATGATTTATTGGAATGTTAAAAATAAATATTAGATTTTAATCTAAGAAAATTTCTAAGGTTCTATTGAATTTAACAATTTATTTTAAAGAACCTATTGATTTGCCTTCATTACCATTCTATATGTTGCAATGAACAGGAATGCTAACAATCAGTAACACAACATTCTTATTTAGAGTTATCGTTTCTACTGGAATTTAATATAATTTAAGATAGAATACACAAAATTATGCCATTCTATGATTCTACAGAAATCGCATTAGGACGATTTAAAAAAAAGTTTTTTTTAATAATAAATATAATAACTATTGTTACTATTGCTATCAATATTAAGTAGCCTATATATTGTTTTTTAATTATATTGGGCTTGAAAATCTTTTTTTTTAAGGCTCTTTTATTTTTTTTTTGTCTATTGCCAGCTGGGTTAGAAAAGACATTAGACAATGTTGAAAAAAATGGCTGCCAAAAATGATCTCAGTTAACCTTAAAAGAAAGTGATTTTAAAAAAGATTTTAAGACAAAACAATTACTTTTTTTTTAGGTCTACATACAGATATATGTATGATCTGTAAGATTTTAATATTTTTAGACAAACACCACTTTTAATAACCATATAATTTGAGATAATTCCTGGTTATCATAATAAGCTATCACCATGTTAACTATAAATAAAACAGTTGATCTTACAAAAAAATTAATAGACAAAAAAATAATGACAGATTTTTATGAAACTCAAAATAAATTGTAGAAGAATAAAAACGTATGGCGGGAAAACAGATTTCCTATTGAAAATGCATTTTTGTAGTTCAACATTCATTTTCTACATAAAATAGACCATCCATGTAAAATTTGATTTACTGGTGGATAGATCTATCTTTATGGAAGCTTCATTAGCAAAATGTTTTTGAAATACGTTTTTATATTGAATTTGTGTGTTTGTGAATACCGGCAAGTATGCAAAAAAACAATGGACAATATTTACTTTTGGATTTATGTGCTCCCATTTCAAAAGGTAAGAAACATATTTTTTCTATATTATCTATGTATAACATACACACTTACTATTTAAAAATGGTTACTACACGCGTAAAAGAAAAAAAAAGTGAAAGAAATGGTTTGTTTGTCCTAAATTTTGAAAAAACTAGTCCTGACATCATGTCCTATTTTTATCCATCGCCAAATAACCTGTACATTATTTTTAAAATAACATTTGAAAATGATCGATTTTAGTTTTAAAATACATCTTTTTTTATTTTAGTAATAATAATGTATTATTTTTATTTTTGGTTATTTAAAAAAATATTTTTGTTTAAATCTCGTTTTTTTTTAACCAATCGGAATGTCTAACGCCAAAATCGAAGGTCAACCGAATTTTTTCAACGTGTGTTTTTAAAAAGTCATTCACTCAGAAACTCCGAGAGGCAACATATAGCAAAGGCAATAACTGAGTTTAGATAGTACAGACAGTTTAGTTTAGAATATTAATTTCTTAGGTAATTTTTATGCTTTAGTAATCAGTCCATCGGCTTTGGTCTTATCTTATCTTATATAATACAGACGTTACTTCAAAAAAGAAGATGATTACGTCCTACGCGTCATGCATTTAGTCATGCATATTAACCAATGACTTAAATTCTGCCAAGTCACTGGTTTTTCTGGCTAGCTCAGGCAACCCATTCCATGCTCTAATAGCACAAGGGAAGAAGGAGTATTTGTACAAATTTGTCCTAGCATATGGTACGAGGAATGTGCCTTTATTTTTGTGTCTTTCAGAGTATTTTATTAAATTTTGTTTTTGTATTTGAAGATTATGGTTCAGTGTTTTATGTATAATTGCTACTTTACTTTTGAGTCTTCTGTCCTGAAGGCTTTCTAAATTTAGTGATTTTACTAATGGTGTTACCCTAGTCAAATGTGAATATTCGTTTGTTATGAATCTCACTGCTCTATTTTGTGTTTGTTCCAGTTTCTTAATGTTTTCTTGAGTTGAGGGGTCCCACACGGTGGATGCATATTCTATTATTGGCCTAACCAAGGTTAAATAACATTTTAGTTTTATGTTCTTATTTGATTTATAAAAATTTCTTTTAATAAACCCTAATGCTTTGTTGGATTTTTTTATAGTTTCATCAATATGTGGATTCCATGACAGTTTTTCATTTATTATAACACCTAGGTATTTTGAGTTTTTAGTCTGTGTTACTGGTTTGCCATGAATAAGATAAGTGGAATTAATTTGTTTTAGTTTAATTGTTACTCTTAACAACTGACATTTTTCTGGGTGGAAAGACATGCTCCAATTTGATTCCCATTTCTGTAATTCATCTTATTTCTCTTTGTAAAATATCTGTGTCTTGTTTTGTTTTTATTGTTCTATATATTATGCAATCGTCTGCAAATAATCTGACTTTTGTTCCTGAACTAATGCAATTTGGTAAATCATTTATGTAAATTAAAAATAGTAGTGGACCCAAGACTGTTCCTTGAGGTACACCTGAGTTTACTGTTATTGGTGTTGATTTAGAGCCATTTATTATTACAGTTTGTTCTCTCCCTATCAGAAAATCTTTAATCCACTGATGCAATGGACCGTTAATGCCGAAATATTTTAATTTTTTAAGCAAACTATGGTGGTGAACTTTGTCAAAAGCCTTGGAAAAATCTAGTAAGATAGCATCTATTTGTTCACTATTATCTAAACCTTTTGAAAAATCATCAATTAGTCCTATTAGTTGTGTTTCACATGATCTATATTTCCTAAAGCCATGTTGGTATGGGGTGAGGACATTATGTTTGTCTAAGTGGTTTATGATATTGCTACATATTATGTGTTCTAGTATTTTACATGTGATGCTGGTAAGTGATACTGGTCTGTAGTTTCCTGGATCAGATTTTTCTCCTTTTTTAAATAGGGGGGTGACATTAGCTTCTTTCCAGTCCTTTGGTACTCTGCCCTGGTTAAGCGATGCCTGAAAGAGTATTTTGAACACTGGTGCTAGCTCATTGCTTAGTTCTTTGAGTAATCTAGCTGGAATACCATCAGGTCCAGACGCTTTATTTGGTTTGGTGTTGGCTAATAGTTTTTTAATTCCATTTTCTTGTACTACTAAATCTTCTATGTTGTCTACTTGGTTCAAATTAAGAAATCGAGCGCCTGGTGAGGAAAACACGCGTTTTGATATTAGATCTAATCTAGATCTAGAGACTATGATATTATTATTTCTAGACTCTAGATCTACTATATACATTTCTATTCTATAACTAGATCTATTCTAGATATAGAACATCAAAATTAAACATTACATTAGATTTGATTAGATCTAGAGTCTAATTCTAGCGATACCACGATAGCCTACCGTAATTGCGTACCGTACTGTATTTCTTCTATTAAATTGTCTACCACTGGCATTTATGTTTAAAAAGTCATAATCTAGTTAAATTATTTTAATTTTGACTCATCTAGTAATTGCGATACTTGTGTAATCTATCTAGATCTAGTAGATCTATAAGTAAGACTAGACTTAGACATCGTTACTCGCCAGTCGATCAATAAAGTCGCGAACTTGCCGTAGGTCTACATCCACTGTAGGTTATTTCTGTTATATTATTACAATACACTAACAATATTGATGTTTAAAAGTTACACTCCATTTTTTTTATTAACGTGAAACAAGGAGAGACCAACCAGCAGAGACTAATACACAGTGAATACACACTTAAGAGTGAACACGTGAACATACTGAACAGTAGAACAAGGGAGACTACATGAAAACAAACAAACACACACACAACATACATAAACATAAATACACATATAAATGTAACATCCTCCGGTGTTTGAGGTTAGTCATATACATAGTCACTAGTTCTTGTGGATTCGACCACTCGGCCTGACCTAGTTGTATAGGTTGTCGACCTGTGAGACCCGTCCTCTATATGGCTCTCAGAGCATTAGGCTTCTTTCATCTGTGCTGGGTGCATCCACAGGTGCGGGGTTGTCGGGCACGGTCGTACCTGCTGGTGTAGGCGCATTCGTTTCAGCAGGCAGTGGGATTCTTCGTAAGTGAAGTCTATTTCGGCGATAAACTCCTCCGCCCGATTCAACTTCATACGACCGTTGTTGTAACTCACGAGTTAACTCCCTTTTGCCAACGCTCATGGCCACGCGACCTTGACTTTAGTCTCACCTCTTCACCCTTAGCAAGGGGAGGTTAATCTTTAGCGTGGGAGTTGTAGTGGGCTAGTACCAGTTTTATTCGGGGTGCTTCTATGATTAAGTAAAGCCATGAACTGATCTTTATTTTTAAGAAATAATGTCTTTACAGTCTTCACGGCTGATTCAGCTTTCCCATTTGATCTGGGATAGTGGGGACTGCTTGTCAAATGGTTGAAACTCCAATCGTTGGCGAATTTTGCGAAGCTGTCCGAAGACAGCTGCGGTCCATTGTCAGAGACCACTGTGGATGGGATGCCATGGGCTTTTAAAGTTTTCTTATGACAGTTTCTGAACTAGTGTTCTCTAGACGATCAACTTCGCAGAAGTTACTGTAGTAGTCCACACACACAAGATAGTCTTTGCCGTCAAGTGTGAATAGATCAACACCAACCCTTTCCAAGGGGTGTGTGGGAACTTCATGATTCATTAAAGTCTCTTTCTGTTGATTGGGTTGAAAAGCTTGACATATTTCACAAGTTGAAATATAATGCTTTATGTCACCGGTCATTCCTGGCTAGAATAAACTCTCACGAGCTCTTTTTAGACATCCTTCAATGCCTGAGTGTATAGAATGAACTTTTCATTTCTAATCGTAGTGACTTTAGCACTACTACCCTTTCACCTTTGAATATAAGCCCCTCTTGAACTGACATTTCGTCTCTGAAATTATAAAAAGGCGTTAGCTGACATGGTAGAAGATGCTTGCCTTCTGGCCAACCTTGATTAATTGTGATTAGAAGTTTTTGAAGCGTCCTATCTTTCTCGGTTTCTTCCTTTAGTTTCTGTAGTCTTTCTTCCCCAATTGCTAGGAAACTGGCCATATTTATGAGCTCAAACTCCCCTTGACGCAACATCATTCCCTGCAATCTTCAAGGAGCCGCTGAGAGAGGTTTAGCCATTATTGCTTCAAGAGGTTTGTGGTCACTTTCAATGGTTATATGTCGACCAAATGTATATTGGTGGAACTTATCCAGTGCAAATACAATTGCTAGCATTTCTTTCTCGATCTGTGCGTATCTAGTTTCAGTATCAGTCAAAGATCGACTTGCGTAAGCTTTGGGTTTACTTTCCTGCATTAAGACAGCGCCAAGACCATTTTGGCTGGAATCACACTGTATGGTCAATTCTTTAAGTGGATTGTAGAATGCTAGCACAGGAGCTTGAGTCACCATAGATTGTATGTCACAGAATGCACTGTCATGTTTTCTCGACCATCACCAAGGGATATCTGTATGAAGTAGCTGCCGAATTGGTTCAATGACGTCGGATAGTTTGGGTAGGAATTTAGCAAGATAGTTCACAAACCCACAAAAGCGCCGAACTTACTCAACGTTTGTTGGTTTGTTCATTTCTTTAACAGCCTTTATCTTTTCAGGATCAATCTTTAAACCATCACTTGTAATTAGATGTCCCAGAAATGTAATTTCTTTCATTTTAATCTCAGCTTTTGCTTTGTTTAGTTGGATTCCCACAGAGCGACATCTCTCAAATAATGCTGTAATATTCTTGTCATGGTCATGGGAAGCTGTTTCCCATGTGTTTCCAGAACCATAACCTATAATATCATCAGCTACACCAATCACATTATTAAGACCTTCAAGAGCAGCATTTAAATTTCTGAAACAGTTCTGAGCTCACAGATGTTCCAAATGGTAATCTTCTCCACTTGTAACGTCCAAAGGGTGTCTAAAAAGTTATTAGCAAACTCGATGCTTCATCCAGATGCACATGCCGATATGCATTTGCAAGGTCCAGTTTTGAAAACACTTTTGCATTCGATAATCTAGGAAGCAAGTCCCCCATTATTGGAAGGGGAAAACGTTCTCTTTTAAGATAAACTCCTCCGCCCGATTCAACTTCATACGACCGTTGTTGTAACTGACGAGTTATAACTCCCTTTTGCCAACGCTCATGGCCACGCGACCTTGACTTTAGTCCCACCTCTTCACCCTTAGCAAGGGGGGGTAAATCTTTAGCGTGGGAGTTGTAGTAAATCGCTGTTCTCTTCTGGTTTTCTTTCAACGCTTTTCTATGTTTCTGAGGA
The DNA here is from genome assembly GCA_036873155.1 of Biomphalaria sudanica. NCBI lineage: Eukaryota > Metazoa > Mollusca > Gastropoda > Planorbidae > Biomphalaria > Biomphalaria sudanica. Next base: position 167,920 of record JAZGLO010000534.1, on the reverse strand, counting down.
TCCAGAATTGTGTGTGTGTGTTTGTTTATGTTCTTGTAAGAGTTATTTTTTAGTCCTCGTGTCTCTGATGTCAACTACCATTGAAAATTCGGTCTCTTATTAATGACTCAAAAATGCAGGTTTTAGCGAGTGTGCGTAGAGCTAGTAAGTAATCCTCGACGGTTTCTTGTGGCTTCTGCTGTCTGTTGTTGAAAACATATCTTTCACAAGTTTCATTTTTTTAAACCAATGAAGTGCTCATCAAAGCACATATTATGTCTTGAACATTGTGCTTTGGTTTAAAGGTGATACTGTTGTATACTGCTTTGGCATACTATTCATCTAAACCGTTTATTCTCTCGATAGTGCAATAGTTCAGCCACATTTGCTTGAAAAGCTTCCATTCCTCACACCCTTTCTTCACATTTAAAGGAGTTGGATGGTTAATTCTTGGTTTAAAGTTAGTTTTACTTACAGTTTCCATTTTAGAACTTTTAGAAAGCTGCCACCATGTTATATTATCACAATACACTAACAATATTGATGTTTAAAAGTTACACTCCATTTTTATTAACGTGAAACAAAGAGAGACCAACCAGCAGAGAGAATACACAGTGAATACACACTACTGACACACTTAAGAGTAAACCGTGAACACGTGAACATACTGAACAGTAGAACAAGGGAGACTACATAAAAACAAACAAACACACACACAACATACATAAATATAAATGTAACAATTTCTTCTATTGTATTGACTAGATTTTTTTAGATTTAGATTTAAATTAATCTAGATTTGTAAATTAAGAACCAGATCTAAACCATATTTTTAAATAAATCTAGCGAAAAGCTTAGACTTAGATCGATGTCTAGATCTTGAATAATCTTGATTATTCTAGATCCATTCTCTAGAATCAAGGTTAGAGCGTCTCAGCGTGAAATCATTTAATATTTTAATACTTAAAGCTATTCTTGTATAGTCTGAAGATAAGATCTAATTTAGATCTAGTTCAATCTAATAATCTGATAGCCCAGATCGGTAAAATCGTGATTCTAGATCTATATTTAAATTTATCCCGTATTTCTTACTTTTTTCTATTGAACTATGTCTACAACTACCAGAATCATGGAATGTACCAGAAACTGACAGTTTTGTTTAAAATTTAAAGTAAATATCATTGTTAACCTTTAGATCAACTAAGTCTAGATCTAGACCTTAGATCTAATGAATTATAATGTAGTATTTGACTTGTTTGTGACGATTAGGCTAGATAGATCTAGACAATTCTAGACTCTATCTTTGTATTGTACTAGTTCTGGTGTTGGTGAATCTAAAATCTAGACATTGGAACTTAATATAAATATAGAATATATATCTACTTATGACTTATGGACAAAAACAAAACATATAATAAACCAAAATTACCAAATAAATGTTGTTTTTATTTCTTTTCTCAGCAACCATTACAACAAATACAAAGAGATTAGTTGAAGAAAATAAACAAAAAAAAAACAACATGCAACTCTTAATTAAGCCTATTATTAGGCCTAGAACTAGATCTATTTATCTTTCATTTAATATTAGATCTTTTCTAGTCTAAAATTGTACATCAATCTAAAATTGTTATTAATAATATGTTATGACATGTTAAGACATGAAGAAAAGAACAAAAAAGTGACTTTTCATGGTAGGGTGGGCCGAAGAGGGGGCTTATTTATATTAGTTATAAATACATTTTAAAGTTGTTTGTTTGTTTTTTTCAAATGTTCTATAAATATACTTTACTTTGTGACACAGTTTTATGTTAATAATATTGTGAATTTGTGAAGTTCATGGAATATTGGACATTTCTGTGAACGGTGGATTTTTCATTATTAGGGGTAAGTGTGTTTGATCTCATTTTTTAATGTTAAATACTTGTCTGATGTTAATGAATTTACTTTTTTGGATTCATATGTTCTTTTGCATTAGAATAGACACATATTATGTCAAAACTGATAATGTTTTTTTTATTCAGGATGATGATAAAGTATAATTTGCAACTTTTTTTTACGGAAGGGGGTGGGGTGTGGGGTTCAATTAATAGGCATAAAAACACTTAAAACACTTGTTTATATTTTTTTCAAATGTTCTATAAATATACTTTACTTTGTGATACATTTTTCTATTAATAATATTGTGAATTTGTGAAATTAATGGATTATTAGACATATCTTCTGTGAGTGATGGATTTTTCATTATTAGGAGTAAGTGTGTTTAACCTCATTTTTTCAAGTTAAATAATTGTCTGTTGCTTCTGATTTTTTTTTTTTAATTCCTCTATTCTTGGGCAATAAATTTGATATATAATATGTCAATAATAGCCAATTTGAAATTTGTCAAAAAAATGGTCCTAAAAGTAGAATGTTGAGAGCTCAATCTGTTTTCAGCCGTATTTTTTTATTTTTTTGCTAACTAGAGATAAAAAAAATACACATGCAATTTCAATAGGCTAATATCGTTAGGACTCCAATGAGCAGAGGACAATGTTTACACCGCCCTGCAATGCATTGTTGTTATGTCATTTGACATACCTAGTACTACTACTACTAGAGCCCGGACTAGAGGTAAAGGTAATACTCAAACACTAATAGTAATAATACTATAGTAATAGTAATACTAATAGTACTAGATCTAGTACTTTACTTAGTACTCATAGTATTAGTAGTACAATTATCATACTATTATATGTATCTATGGTAGATTCTGAACACCGACTTTCTGGAGCTAGGTCAATTTTTTATTTAATTTTTTTATTTGGTGAAGGTTTAACTTACAAAAAAACTGAAAGCAGATTCTTATTCTGCAACTAAAGGACTATAAAAATAGCTGTGTTCCTTTGTATTACCACCCATAGTCAAGATTTTATTTTAAAATAAACTGGGTCACTTCATGCTTTTATTTTGAACGCAGTTTTCGGGCTTTCTCCTTTAGTTGAACAGTGAGCACCGGTGTTGAACACCACTATGTAATTACTAATAAATTACATTTGTGTTACTTAAAAATTATTTAGATTGTAGTAAAAGAAGTAGATTCACTTTTGCAATATGTATTTATAGTCTATTTCCTCATATACTCTCTCTCTCTCTCTTTATATATATAGATCTATATATATTTATATATATATATATATATATATATATATATATATATATATATATATATATATATATAAATACCGTAATATAGTTTTATTTAAATACCTATATAATCTATGTGTAGAAACAGACAGAAATATATTTATATAGATTATAGAGCTATAAATTAATTATTTTAATTTAATAAACATGATATTTTCTACTAGGCTACTTGTATTTTCTCTGTTTCTTTTAACTCCCATCCAAGGACCCTCTTTTTGTTTTCATAATTTGGATGTTCGTTTTGTGAAACCTTAACATCCCCTCCCTCCCATAGATGCTTATAATTCTTTTTATGACTCTCTCCCCCTTCCCTCCACTGCCTGTTGGATAGTTTGTGACACTACACGCTGAGTGTATACCTCTTCTCACCGCCAGCTTATCTTGCGTGATCACATGCAGTGGACATGGTCTCTGGCTTAAATTAGCAGCCCACACTTTTTCTTTCATTCATAAGTTATATATTCTAGATATCTCGATCTAGGTCATGTTTATTCATTGAAAAAATCATTTATTAATTTATTTATTTATCCCAATAATATTTTAATACGATTTTGCTGTGTTCAAAAAAGAGAATGAGCTGAATTCATTATTATTTGTTTGGAAACCCCCTTTTTAAATTTTATTTAACAGCTAACGGTATAAATGTGATTGGAATGTCTTTCTAAAGATGTTTGGAAGCTTATTTTAATATGCCCATCAGACTACGATCAAACAGGCTCATAATATAGCCTTCATCCCTTATATGGGTATGAATTGCCGGGGGAGGTTAAAACAACTTTACATAGATGGTTACCAAGAATCTAAATAACTGCCATCTGCTTTGGAAAAACGGAACAAAATTAAATTGGACATGCGCAGTCCCGAAACGTCGTTTTTAGCTCCAAACATAAAAACAAATGAATCACAAACAAAAAAAAGCGACCCGTTCAGAAAGGAGAATTCGATGGAGTGTTCAAAATATAAGAACCTGCTCTAGTTACTAGTACTCAACTTGACTAGTCTCAAGTAAGAAGTACTAGTCTAGACTGTCTAGAGTGTAGAAGTCTAGACAGTCTCTAGTGACTCTAGACTGAAGACTCTAGTACCGATTTCTATTTAAAAATTTAAATTAAATTTAAAATCTATTTAAAATTCAATCAAGTTTTAGACCATTTAATAATTTTTAGTTTATAAAGTTTATCAAATCAAGATGAAGATCAAGATTCTACATATACTATACTATAACTACTATGATAACTATCCTATAACTTAGTATAACTATAACTAAAAGTATAAACTATAACTTAAATTAGACTCTATAAGTCTATATCAGTATGTCAAAATATTTTAAAACAAAATTTGCTAGATCTAGACATAATAAAAAATGATGATTACCAACTTTTGAGAGTTAATCTGGACTCCCTAGCCCTGGAATTTAATCTCTAGAGATAAATCTAGATTATAAAGTTTTTTTTTTACTCTATCACCATTGTCAGATACCTAAATCTTTATGAATGTTGCTGATAGATCTAGACTAGAACAAGATTATTATTTAATCAGAACCCAGACTAATCAAGATAATCTAAGCATTACTTTCAAGCTTGATGCAGGTCAGTGCTATACGATCATGTGATATGTGTTTTTTTCATGTTTTGTTTTGTACCACCAGCAGTTCGCTGTTTCTACGGAAGTGAATTTTCCCCTGGACTAAAGAGTTATCGTCTAAGTCTAGCACTAGAGACCTAGTCACCTACACTCAGGCTACACTAGTCTCAAAAAACTAATCTGCTGGTCTCTTAATCTTAATTTAGACCTCTATTGGCTATAAAAGTATCAATAGACTAGATTAATAGATTTATAATTATTGTTACTATCTAATTATCTAGATCTAGAGTCTACACTGACTAAAAACACTAAAGATATTTCCCTGACTGTAGTAACTTTAACTTAGTAAGTTAGTCTGTAACTAAAAATACAGTGTAACTGTAAGTGTAGACAGTGTAATGAGTGTAGTGTAGTGTAGGCTGTACTCAGACTCAGTACTTACTCATCACTGAGCAAGTTAAGAACTTATTATCTTATTAAGTAAGACTTTAACTGTCATCTGTTACTCTGTAGTGTGTAGTTGAAATAAGTTTAACTAAGATATGACTCAAGTGACTGTTGACGCCAATGAAGGATGGTGTCATAATTTTAATTATAATAATAATACTAATATTAAAAATATTATACTTAAATTTATTGTGAGTAATACTAGTAATAGATCTAGAGTTCTAGAGCTACTATCTAGTGATAGATACTTAATAGAATCATAGATTTAATCTGTATCTATAATATATATATATATATATAGTTAATCTAGATCTAGATTTTTAATATTTATATATTATTATTTAATAAAATTAATATGTATAGAGTAGACTCAACTGGTGAACTAGATTGACTATATCAACTCTCTAGAATCTAAATTAGAATCTATTACTTAGTATAAGATAGATTTAGATCTAGATTCAAAGATTGATATTATTATGAATTCTATCATATCTATGTCTATGTGACTTCTATTATAGAAATATTAGATCTAGTCTTATACTATAGTATAGATCTTCGACTTGTACTCATACTAGTCATACTGATACTGGGTAAAGTGTGTAAGTTTTAATACTGGTTTTAAGACAGACTTAATTTAAGTTTATATAGACTAACTATACGATTTAATAAGAAGAGACATTTAAGAGACTGTTCTCAAGACTCAAGTCTACTGAAGTGTACACTCCTTCTGACTCTAATAATCTAGATTTATATCTAAACACTCTAGACTGAGTATCTTGTTTATATACAGGCGTCCTACTTTCCGTTAGTTAGTGAAATGATTAAAAATACAACACTTATTAAGATTCCTTCTTCTTCGTTCTCATTGTTATGTTGGAGTGTTCAGATGAGTAGACCAATACATGAGATGAAATGCGCAGTGGTTTCCAGATCAGGGAGCTCTCCATATAGTTTCCTTTCTAGTGGGGTGATTTGGGGCCAATGTCATTTACGGGCCTCTTGGTATAGAGAGCAGTTTTAAAGGAAGTGGTCTGTATTCTCTGGTGATTCTCCACATGGGCAGATTTCACTGGTTCCAATTTTGAGCTTCCGGTACATGTGTTGTCGCATTCTGTTGTGTCCAGTCCTGAGTCGAAAGATTAGACGTTGGTCTTGTCGGGATAGCTTATAGTAAGTGTCATCTTTCTTGTGATTTTGATGAGAGCTCGTCCATTTCTCATTTATTTTATTTACTATTAATTTCTTCAATTCTTCTGGATAGAGTGCAGAGTTTATTAGTGTGTTAGTACTCCCACTCTTGGCGAGTGTGTCAGCCTTCTCATTTCCTTCTAGTTCTATATGAGCTGGGATCCATTGAATTACAGTTTTTTTGCTGATGTTGTTGAGCTTTATAAGTGTTGTTTTGAGGTTATTAATATATGAGGAATCAGAGTTTTGCAGGCTTTGGAGGGTTGTTTTTGCATCGGTTAGTAAGACAATCTGACTGTGGGGAATTTGGATGGTTTGCTAGGATGGTAGCAGCTAGTGCTAGTGCTTCCCTTTCTGCTCTGTGACTGTCAGAGAGCTCTCCAGTTGCAATAGATTTTTCTAGTTTTCCTCCATCTGGCCATTCGATAAGTATTCCAGCTCCTCCATTTGTGGTGCCTTAATGGGTTGAGCCATCTGTGTAAACTCTGATCCACTGATTGGTAGGATAATTGGTATGTAGAAAACAGTTCACTATTTTCTTGAGCTCTGTTGGTCTGTAATCGGATTTTCTTTTAATTGTGCAATTTATAAAAAGCAAATTTTAAGACGTCAAGAACCAGTCTTCAATGCCATCAGCTCACCATTTAGCGCAGAAGCTGATTCAGCTCCAGAGGAAATAACTCCAAGCAAAATGAACCTCCAGACAGTATTTCCATAGAAGTCTTATAGGTGCCAGAAGCTGTATTTTAACACATGAAAATAATTTTGCTGCTGTTATTAGGGTACACATACATCTGTTTTTCTTCTTCTTCATTCTCATTTTACATGTTGGAGGGTTCAGTTCAGTAATCCCAAATCTGAGATGAACCACGCAGTGGCTTTCAGATCAGGCAGTTCGCCATATAGTCTTAACAGGGCCTTGGGGCCAGAGTCTTGTTCTAGCTTCTTGATATAGTATGCAGCTTTCAAGGACATGGTCATCATTCTCTGGTGAGGCTTCACAAGGGCAGGACCCGACATTTAACTTCCGAAACATATATTGTTTCATTTAGTGAGCAAGTTTGTTATTTTTTGTAGAAGCTAAACAAGTATAATCATTGGTCAATGTTGACTGACTAATTTGACAGTAGTCACAAGGGTAACAACTAGTAAGCTAGTTCCACAGTTCCAGAACATTTTGCATGAGTGTAAGAATTAAAATACTGCACATTAAGTCCAACTGTATATTTGTGGGAATAGTGTGAAAGAAAAAGACAACAACAGTTAAAAGAAAACGTTGGTTTAAAAAATTGCTAACTTTTGTTGTAATTTTCAACGTGGAGTGTGGAAAAAAAAAAGGAAAGAAACGTAAATATAATACAGTGTTAATATGAGCTAAAAGACATTCTACACAATTAGCTAGCATATCTTTCTTAGATATATATATGCGGCCAGCCATTCCCAGTTTTTTTTTATGCGGCCCGTACAAGTAATACGAGTAGAGGGAAAACAAACAGAGTTTGGACAAAGCAAAAGACACTTGTCTAAACTACGCGACAGTCTATACTATATTCTTACTCTAAGATGTCTTAGTAACTCTTCTCTCTCTTATCTCATCTGTCCCTTGACTTTCATTGTAGGGATGCTATGACAGGTTCTTCTCCATGATTGAAAACTAACAACTTCTATAAATTATGACCTCTACAGATTTACAAAGTTGACAAACTTTATTACTATTAAATAAATAATCTCTAAACGTTTTCCACAAAAAAAATAATTAACAAACTTCATCTCAAGAAGAACAAGAAGCACAATTATTTCTATTACCTGACAACAACAAAAAATCGATAAAAAAATTTAACCAATTAGTTAAAGAACTATTGATAATAAATTACTTTGTTTGGTATTCCAAACAAGGGAAAGAAATAATACTTGACTGAAGTGGTGGTATAAGCTGAATTAATCCCCTTTATATAGGGCTGCCGCCTAAGGCTTAATGAACATAAACTATTAAATAGAAACAATAGATAACTATACAATCTTCAATGCTAATAGACTCTTTGCTGGCAGAGTGGTTACTCCGTTGGCTTGAGAAGGCTTTTACCAATAAGTTCAAATTAAGGTAGTTCCTTTTTTAAAAAAATACATTTAAAAAGCGATCATCCAGATACCCCATTCTTTCTCCCCCTTTCAAACTGGTCCAGACAAGTGATAGGATCATAGCGTATTGAGAATGTGAAAAGCATGAAATTTGCTCTAAACAAAAACAATCGTGTAAAAATATTTTTAATAGCACAGATTTATTATTATTAGTCTAGATCTATTACAAATTTAATTAGCTGACTGATCCCAGCTAATTAATACACATTAATTAAGCTTTTTTTTTAAAAAACATATATATATATATTTTGTGTGTATTTTTTATTACTACAGTATAAACCTGTCCTGATCTAAGAACAAAGGTACCTACAATGTCCAGAGAAGGCTCTACTTGCCAGAATATGGCAAAAGGAATGTTGATGTTTACTGGTTTATGTTATTTGGTAAGTAACATGATAATTCATTTTAATCAAATCCCTAATTTTAAATAACTTTAGGGGGGGGGGTGAATATTTAGCTAGAAATGGTATGTTATTCCAGTACCCCCATCTTCACTGATGACTGACCTCTTCCATGTTTGCTTGGTTCTGCCCACTTTCCTCTTTCCTTGCGGATTCCAATCAAGTGCCTGCCTTGCAACATTAGTAGCTGGTTTTCGCAGGGTGTGTCCTATCCAGCTCCACTTTTGCTTTGTGATGCCTTGGGCTATGGGCATTTGTCTAGTTCTCTCCCACAAATTAACAGTAGTTATCTTTTCTGACCACCTAATTCCTAATATCTGGTGTAGGCATCTGTTAACAAAGGTCTGGAGCTTTTCCATATTTGTTTTAGGGTTAGGGAGAGATAGAGTAAAATAATATATATTTTTTTTTTTTTTTACAATTATGATCATGTCCACATTTTCTATTAATACTCTTAAAACAGTTGAAAGCTATCCAAAAACAGCCATCCATGTATACACCGATGGATCAGCCTTCAAAGCCACCATCAATGCTGGTCTTGGGTGTTTCCCCAAAATAAACACTTTGAAATAAGTGCACCCTGTGGTGACTACTGCTCAAACTTCCAAGCCGAAATTGAGGCAATTACCAAAGCTTTGCATCCAGTCAAAAACAAATTATATGAATGGATACAACCACCATCAGATACTGTCTTTACAGACTCCCAATCCACTCTTCAAGCACTTAACAGCAGCGCCTCAAAAAGCCCAAGAGAGTTGACAACACTAATAGTGAAAATACACCAGATGATGACAAAATTGAGCATCAATATCACATTACAGTGGATCCCTGGACACATTGGCGTCATGGGAAATGAAAGGGCAGATAAGCTTTCAAGGGCAGGATCATCTATGGAACAACCAGATAGACCGGTTAATTACCTCACCCTAAGGTCAATGTTAATCAACAACCACAAAGAGGAGTGGCTCAACCAATGGGCAACAGGAAACACTGGCACAGCCATGTACCAAGAAATGAACTTGCCTAACAAACTGGACAATATTAACTTCCTCCCCCGCAAAGAACAATCTACAATCTACCAACTAAGGACAGGACACACACCTCTGTTAAATTACCATCTCAATAAAATAAATCCCACAAACTCTCCCTTTGTAGAAACTGTGCCCACCCTTAGGAAACCGTAAGCCATATCCTTTTTGAATGCCCCTTCCTAATCCACCTTAGGCAGACCCTACTACCACTCCAGCCCAACATAACCAACACCCTGTATGGCAGTGCTGAACAACGGAAGAAAACTGCACACTTTTTTTCCTTGGCATAGTCTGCAAAAGAGCTGACATCTCAGCAGCAAAAAGCTGGCTAGAAGAATAAGAAGTTCTATTAATACCAAAAAAAGTTCCCCCTTTCAGACCTTGTGGTCTATAGGGCAGATGGTGTAAAGGTCATCTGTTTCTGTGGCCCACAGTTAACAAGGGTGTCATGTGGCCCGCATAAGGACCAACCTCCTTTACTTTTCCCCAACTAATGTCAGGTACCCATTACAGCTGGGTGGACTTAGAGGCATGCAAAGATCCCCAAATTAAAAATGAAATTTCCAGTCTTCACCCAAATTCAAACCTGGGACCCCCAGTTCAGAAGCCTAGCACTTTACCGCTCAGCAACTGCGCCTTCTGTCTACCTGTGTGATTTCTTTAACTTTTTTTCACCCACTTCTCATTCTTGGATTAAGCTGAAATTTAGCAGTAAATCAACACATGTACCGGAAGCTCAAAATTGGAACCAGTGAAATCTGCCCATGTGGAGTATCACCAGAAAATGCTGACCACGTCCTCCAAAACAGCTCTCTTTACCAAGAGGCCTGTATGGGACATTGGCCACAAATCACCCCAATAGAAAGAAAACTATATGGAGAGCTCCCTGATTTAGAAACCACTGCGCAGTTCATCTCATGTATTGGTCTAGTCATATGAACACTCCAACATAACTATGAGAACGATGAAGAAGAAGACGAAGAAGCAGTAAATCATTGTCAATGACAACACATGAATCAATAAATTTTTTTTTACCAATTTTAATCAATTACTGGTAATTAAATTATATTGGTTGATATAGAAAACTAGGAGATAAAGTTTGCAATATTGAAAGATATAGTAACAATGAAACGGTGGTCTCCCTTCACTCAATACAAGCTTGTTTGTTGTTTTTTTTTTAAATTATTTTATATTTTGCTTGTTGCTAAATATATAAATGATATTAATAGTTATTATTTATTTTTAGTAAATTTAACAAACAAAAATCCATTTCTTAGATTTCTGCTGGCGGCCTGACATATATTGGCATCTGGGTTTTCAGCACATATGACCATTTTGATGAGATAGCTGATGCTTCACTTACTCTTCTTCCAGCAAGCATCATTTTAGGCATCAGTGTCTTTATGTGTGTTATTGGAATACTGGCTTGTATTGCTGCTTTTAAGAACAATAAGATCTTACTTTCTGTGGTTAGTATCAGGAAATGCTAATACCTAATAATAAATTGATAATTATATGTCGTGTAGTGTTTTGTATTATCAACATAACTGCACATTGTTAGATATAGTAATATGAGCTGTTTAAAAAAAAAAAAAAAAATTGAACTAAGACAAAAATAATTTGTATTTCAGTTTTTTTGCTTGATATTGATTGTGTTTGTTGGAGAAATACTGGCAGCAACCTTGGGCTATGTCTATAGAAAGAAAGTATGTTATTCATTTTTATCTGTACAAATGTTTATAAATACAAATATGAATTTGACCAACATATTTTTTCTGTACACAATTTTATTTTGATCTGAAAGCTTTAAGGAATAGTTGGTTACATTTGTCATAATCAATGCAAGTTTCTAAAAAAAAATAGTATAAAAAATCTTTAGATATTAATTTGTTTATGCTATGTTTCATCTATTAGAGGAATTCTAAATTACAGACTTATCTTCACAACCTTAAAACCATTGAACCATGTCTGTTATGTTACTGTATTCTCTTTTGTTCTGAGTCAATAACAATGCTCAGGAACCTCTTGAGCCTGTTTTTGTTTTTAAATCAGTCGCCTATTGAGACACATGATGAAACAAATACTATTGCTTTGGAAAAAAAAAACTTTATTAAATAGAGAACAATACTTTTTAATAATGTTTTTTTGACTCCTTATGAAGTATTACTTTTCTAATATTACAGTTTGTATTAAATTTTAATTAGGAGACAATGTCTAAAATGTTAATTAATTACTAAACATCTATTTAAAGTCAGGAAAAGTGGTCCATGTTTCAACTGTAAATTATGTTTAGGAAGCCAAAATTCTATGAATTTTTTAAAAAGAAAACTCCTTTCTTATATTATATTATACTTGATATATTTTTATTTTGTGTTTGATCTAAAATGAAATTTTTTTTTTTCTAGGTTGAGAGTGTCTTGGAAGAGGACCTTCTGGATGCAGTCAACAATTACAATGTGACTGTGTATAGAAAACAAATAGATTATATGCAGCATGAGGTTAGTTTTAATAAAACACTTTTTAAAAAAAAAAAAAAGATCTAAATTTTGGATGTATGAATTTTTTTGGTGCTACAAAATTTTAATTGGATAAAATTAACATTGAAAGATGGCCCTAAAAAGAATGACTTATGTTTTTGTGCGTCTGTTGTTTAGGTTTATGTTTTTGTTGTTTAGGATCTAAAGATTTAAAACAAATTATTCTATTCTATTAACCAATGCTTTTTATGAATCATTATTGTATCTCCTTAGAAGACTTTGATCTGTCAATATCTTGCACACAATTTTCCATGAAAACATTTGGTTTTGACTTTGCTGATCTTGTTTAATGGATAGTGCCTGTCTTGAACATCTGCTGAACATCAGATTAAGCTGAAATTTTGCACATTTATTTCTTTTACCTGACAACACAAGAATCAATTTTAAAAATTAACTGAGTTGAATTAGTCCCCTTGAGGAATCTGGAGCCATGAGCGAACATTTTTTTTTTATGCATTTAAAAAATGATCTTGTAAACATTCACCAATATACCCCCTTCTTCCCTCTCCCTTACACAACTGGTCCAGTCAAGTGATAGGATCATAGTGCATTAAGAAAGCTAAAAAAATATACAAAATCAATTGGTAAAAATATTTCAATCACACATATAAATACATATAAATATAGTTACATGACTGATCCAAACTAATTGAAACAATTACACTTAATGTAAGCTTTGTTTTTTTTTTTTTTAAATTGTTTTTTTTTTCTTGTTCATTAATGCTATAAGCAATCAACCTGAAGTTCAACTTCCTCATTCTCATTTTTATGTTGGAGCATTCAGATAACTAAACCAATATATGAGATGATCTGCGCAGTGGTTTCGAAATCAGGGAGCTCTCCATATAGTTTTCTTTCTATAGGGGTGTTTTGGAGCCAGTGTCTTGTTCGTGCCTCTTGGTAAAGAATGCAGTTTTGAAGGACATGGTCAGCATTCTCTGGTGACACTCCAGATGGACAGATTTCACTGGTTCCAATTTTGAGCTTCCGGAACATATGTTGCATCATTCTGTTGTGTCCGGTTCTGAGTTGAAAGATTAGACGTTGATCTTGTCGGGATAGCTTATAAAAGGTGTCATCTTTCTTGTGATTGGGATGAGAGCTTGTCCATTTCTCATTTATTTTATTCACTTCGTCTGGATAACCTGAAGTTGAGTAGCATTGTTTCAGTCATTGTTATGCTACAGTATAGTATGAGCATTAGCTTCATTCACTGCATGTTTAGTAAAGACAACTTGATTGTTAGCTGTTGTAGACAGCCAACACAACACATGTGGCTACAGAGGTCACTTGACTTTTATGGGACCAACTTTTGCAGAAGGGTTATGTCACAGGTTTTCAAATATAACCTTGAAACTCTATAATTAGTATATTTACTAGACTTATAAATTTTTTTTTTAAAATAATGTTTTTATATGAAAACAAGGTTACAAAGACAGTTTGTGTGGAAACACAAACTCAAAATCGGCCCCTGAAGTGGTCCACCCTGGCAGGAAAAAGGCAGGTTTCAATATTTTCAGAAGAATATCAGTATTAAATTCTATCAGAAGTGGTCCACCCAGGCAGGCAAAAAGGCAGGATTTCAATATTTTGAGAAAGAATATCATAATGAAATTCTATCAAAGGCAAATGACAAAGAAGAATGGAGAAAGAAGATTGACAGATCCTGTGTGGTGCCCCAAAGTCCAGCAGACCAAGGGATAGGTGAAAGTGAATGTGAAGTTGGTCAGTTAGATGTGAACCTTGCCTAACTCTTGTCGTATAATGAGTATCTAATTGATCTAATTGTTTTGTAAAGGGTCAATCTCTTATTCAAAGCCTCAAGAAAAAAACATTACGGTACGGTCCACTGCAGCTCACGCAATAATATGAAAAACTACTTATTAATTGTTGTTTTAAATTATATCCTACTTATTTGCATAGTAAATAGATCTTTTCTCTTTAAAAAAAAGTAAACATTTTTTTTGTAAATGTAGTATTTAGTATGACAGAACTTACATAACTTAGAACATATATAACTTGTAAAAAAAAAATATTTTTTGATCAAAAGTCTAAAACCTTTTGCATAAATGTGTTAAAAAATGTTAAATAGTCATGTCCCTTACTAAAAAAAAAGAAAAAAAATGTTTGCAAATACTATTTTTAAAACTAAAAAGTGTTCACTTTTCCGAAGATCGCTATTAACTGTTTCCCTTTTTTTTAAAAAATAGTTTGAGTGCTGTGGAGTGCGAAATGCTTCTGATTGGGAAGCATCTACATTTTGGAAAATCAACCATACCAATACTGTTCCTACCTCCTGCTGTAAACCATTGCATGGTAGCTTGACTTGCAATCCAACTTTGGGATCAGATACAATTTTTAACCAGGTAAAAAACTATTACATACATATACTTACATACATATACTAACCTCTAGTTTGTGACCTTTGACCACTGGGGTGGTAATTTGCATACGGGCGAAATGACTCTGGATCAGAAGAATGTTTTTTTGGACATTCTGATGGTCTAGAGGTTAGTTTCGCTTGGTGCGTTATCGCTATGCGGTGGTGTCGAATCCAGAGTCACAGGTTCGAGCCTCGGTCGGCGCATGCCCTTATTTTCGTAGCATTGTAATTCACTACTTTCTCTTAAAAAAACTTGGTCCCTGGTGCTGTTATTTATTTATGTTTAATATATGTATGTATCATTTATTTCAGCACCTAGCAGCATCTCTGTGTAAAAAACTATTAGAGTAGAATCAAAACATTTATCTTTGTATTAGTTTGTAGTTTCAAAAGTTTTAATAATAATTCAGTAAAAATTTTTTAAAAATACCCCATATTAAAAAAACAACAATAACATATTAACAGAAAGTAAAAAAAATCCACTTGAAGTTAAAACATTTGATAATTTTTTTTTTTCATTAAGTTTAATTGAATGACTTCTATAAAGATAGAATTGTTGATAGAATGTTATATTGTATGAAGAGTTGTGCCCATGCACAGGGGAAACTACTCAGTAATCAAGATGGCTGATTAAACTTGTTTGTAATTACCTGAGATTATTCTTATGTCAAGTGTATTTATATTTGAGTGTCAATCGTAACAGAATACATTTTTTTTTGGTTAACTACTAATGTAGGATGGGATAGGAAGTTACCTTCAGTTTTTTCTTTTAAATTAATGCCGTCAGTTCAAGAAGAGAAACTGATTTAGAGTTACTTTTCTTTGCTTGGGAGTTTTAAAAATTTGAAATGGTTATTGTGTTAAAATTATGAATGTCAAAACTAAGGGTGTACCGGATAGTACTTATTGATATCCGGCCGGGGCTGGATATGACTGAATAGTAAAATTTGATATTCGGCCGGAGCCGGATACCTAAGTGTCTTGTTAATAGCTTGTGTTGCTGAACATTTTACGAAACAGTTAAATAACATACCTTTATTGGTTGGTTTTATTTTTTTCCTTTTATATACGTTATTGTTTTAAACTTTAAACTCTGTTACTGATTGATTTATTCAAGCTTAACAGAATTTCTAAAAATCTGTATAGCATGAGTGTGTCTGTGTGTATGTATGATGCCACCAACTTTAAAGGATGTGTGTAGGAAGGTCAATGTAAATAATGTTAGTATATATTTAACTAGTTACTAATGTAAATCTCATAAGTAAAGTGCAATCTGCCTTGTATAGTGGTCGGATGTATGTGTTCATGAATTTCAGACCAACAACCTGATCAGATATACCCAGTGAGCCTACACATGTAGTCCTAGTGTAGTGTGTATAGTTGTTTGTGTTAACCATCAAGCATTGTTTTTTCCCTGAGCATACGCACGCAATAGAGTTGGGTGTCAGTCAAAAAAGATAACACGTTGGCATTGTCGGTCAAGCATGTAGATAAATTATACCCGTCCACTAGTTAGAGGTCAAGGGTTGTTTTTTACACTCCAGCATATTGTTTCTTTGTTTCCTAGATCTAACTGAGGTACTATTATTCAATTTATTTTATGCGATTTTAAAATTTACTGTAAGGTTTTCCGTTATTTATGTATAAAAGTCGTACTAGCCTGATACAAATTGGCTAAGTACGCATCTTAAGTAAAAAAAATGGTAATAACAAGGAGTTAATTGACTGTCACAAATTATTAAGAATATTATTATCAAATCAAGACACATATTTGCAGGAATAATATTAAAGTTAACATGTTAGAAAAATTATTTAACCAAAAATTATTTAACCCTAATATTTATTGACAGTGTAATATCCTTTGTTAGCATGTTGTGTTTTTTCATTTTGGCTTAAAAAATGGTCAATGTCAAGGACTAAAGAAATAAAATAAAGAGTAGGGGTGTTTAGCTCTCCATTTAAAGATAGCCCTGGTTGTGTCTTCTACAAAATAATTAGTTACTGGCTTACTGGGCTATATAATTTCGCGGTTTGTGTTCTGTGTAACTAAAGGTCACTCGTTTAGGTGCGTGTGATCTTTAGTCCAGCTTACTAATTGAGATTTATGTTCAAGTAACTCGGCACACTTGAAAAGGTGTGGCCTCCAGCCCAACCACGTGATTAAGATTTTTCTCCAAATAAGCAAACTCTTTGTCCGGATACCCGTGTAAATGTTTGGCTTGAAGTCCAGTCCCCCCCCCCCTCCCCCAATTAAGATTAACTACTAAGTAAACAAACATAGTTCCCTCGTGTGACCTCTAGAGAGTGCGTACGTCCACCGTATCTGACTTGTCTATCACCTGTCAATCAATGAACTCTATGTGATGGACTAAACAAATAAAAGGGGGAGGAGTTGTTCATCTGGAATTATACCTGGTTACCTTAGAGGTGTGGCTATGGTAGTCCAGCCCCCGTAATAAAGATTAACTACTAAATAAACAAACTCAGTTCCCTTAAAAGGTGTGACCCTCTAGAGAGTGTCAACACGCTGACATTAAACCTACGTCTATCGTATTTAACTTGTGGTCACCTGTCTATAAAAAAAAAATGTGATGAACAAAACAAATAAAAGGGTGGGAGCTGTTCATCTCTACCTCTGGAGATATACCCGCACAGCTAGACAGACGTCTGGTCAAGGAATGTAGCATTTTAACATGTTAACTAAACCTACTCAAAGGTCAAGACAAATTGAAAAAAGTGTCAGCCATTGCTGCCCTGTATGTAAAGCGCATTTATGATGTAAAGTTTCATTTATATTAAGTTATTAACACGCCTTGTCTTTATAATAAACGATGTTTGGTGCATATTCATAATGGCTCTTTTTTTAAGCACATTATTTTGTTTTAATATAAACATTAATACATTCTACAACAGACATTAATGGAACGAGGTCCACTCTGTGCATAATAAATAGGTGTATTTTTTTACTTTCAGAGCGACTATCCGGTGCACCCCTAGTCAAAACCTTGTTTACTTTAAATTTGATTTTTATTTTATAATGTGATTCATTCCTAAGAAAATTGTTTTTAATTGACTAAGATTTTTAAAAATTAAGTTCTGTTGTCAGGGTTTTCAGATAACAATTATTTCATGTTTTAAATCATCTTAGTTTTATTTTTTAAATTATATCAAAATAACTCTATTATCTAACCCAATAAAATGTTTTGTTGAACAGGGTTGTCTAACTGAATTGAACAGTGAGTTTAATAACAACTTGGTTTATATTGCCACCACTGCCGTGTTTCTTGCCGTTATACAAGTAAGCTTTCAACAACAACAAAAAAACTTATTTCAGAAGAAATGCTATGTTCTAGTACTAATATGATTTAATAGACACAAATGTTTGTATTAAATCTATTTCTTTCTTCTATTTGGCTTTGATATAATTTTTATTTATACTTTGGATGGTAAAGGGGGGGGGGGGAGTTTGGTTAAGAAAATACAATTTATTTCATCAAAACCAATTGGTATTTCTCTCTTCCAGTTTTTAGCCCTGATCAGTGCTTGCATTTTGGTGTGTAGAACAAGGGATGAACAAGAATACCAAACACTGACTGAAGTTATTGGTGGTGGCCTCAGGGTTTAGTGAGATACCAGTGTGATGTACTTTTAAAACATTCTTCTTTGTCCTTGGTCTTGTGTTACTGTAATGTAATGTCATGTCATTGGTCTTCTGTCACTATCCTGTAATTTGTTTGTCATGTAAGAACTATAAAATTGTTTTCTTGCTTAACATAAATGAGGATGTCACAGAAATTAAGGGAATGGTAATAAATTAAATTAAAATCTTTTTCAATTTTTCCAACATTTTTGTTTACAACATTTTAAGATAAACATTTTCAAAATATAAATATAGAGTTTTTTTTTTTTTTTTTTAATGATTATACAAACATTTTATACAGAAACATATGTTTCTGGAATGTTTTTTTTTTTTTTTTTTTTTTTCAATATTAAGTCTTAGAAAGTGACAAACATTTTGCTTTAAACTTGTTCTTTCTGCTTTGAGTTGTTTTTTTAAATTTTTTTGAAAGGTTTAAATGTATATATATATATATATATATATATATATATATATATATATACATACGACAGATGAAGTGTTACAATTTTTAAATTAAAGATTATATGTTTGCAAATCATTATACATATGCATTATATAAATTAGTAACTAGTTTAATATTGAAATGGAAAAATTGTAGTATTCGATACTAACTGTTTTTTTTTATCACTTTGGGTCTAATCATTACAACAATTTTTTTTATACTAAATGAATAATTAGATTAATGCTTTCTTTTTAAGCAAGTGTTGCTCTTTAAATTAGCAAAGGAAAGGCTATACACAAAAGTAAAACACTTTTCTTTCTTAAATGTCTGTAATCTTTATTGTGTATAGTTATAAACTGTAATGATTATTGTGTATAGTTATAAACACTGATTGCAACTCATCCAGCAATTTTTATTAGTTAGTAAAATATATTTTCTCCCCAATTAAAAAAAAAAGGTTTATAAATTTCTTACATAATTTTGTTTGTGCTGAAAGTAGGATGTGTCCTGGTCGTGTACAATTGTTCATTGTACTCTATTTTTCTCCACATTTGTTACAATGATATTTTGAAGTTTTGTGTTTAAAAATTACACATACAATTTGTTTTTTTAATTCTTTTGGAATCATGCAGAGTTTTTTTTTCTTTGACATTAAAATCAGTAGAATAGTAGAAAAAAGTTTGTAATTTTGTACAATTCTTGTCATATCACTAATTTATTCTGATGATATTAATATAATGTATTCATGTTATGTTCGATGTTTGAAATGCAATTGTTCAGCAAGAAATTTTATAATTTGAGAACAGGATCCTTATTGTGCTTTGTCTGACAGACATTTCATTGAGATTAATACAAATTTTTTTTTAGTTTGGAAAACATTTAGAACTGAAATCAGTTTTGGTCACTTTGTTCTATTCACTTTTTTTTTTTTTAAATTGTACTACTTTGTCTGTATATTTATTTAGTTGCAATATATGTGAAGTCTAATTATTACTTATTTTGTTCTAGTGTTGAAATATTTAAATGCATTGTCTCACTGTTTAGAACATAGGGATTGAAAAAACATATGAAATCCTTTACTTGGATTTTGGAATAAATTGTATCAGTATACATAATATATATATATATATATATATATATCACTGACTGACACAATTTATATATATATATATATATATATATATATATATATATATATATATATATATATATATATATATATATATATATATATATATATATGAATTTCTATGCATATTTTTGGCATCTACATTTATGGAAATACTGTGTACGTATTGAGTAGCTATTAATGTTAAGAATTTTATCTAAAGTAAATTTACTAAATTTTGTTCTGTAAGAAATTTTCCATTCACTGATCTATTGATGGAACAGTTTTAAAAAGTTTCGCTTCATAGAATAGTCATCTCACAGTACCTAAAACTGAACATTATATACACCTTTTCAAATTAGTAATGAACAAGGCTAACAAATACTCCTGTGGATAGTTGTTAAGGGTAGCTTTAAGTGGACAATTCAATTATGATTGTTGCTGGTTATAGGACAATGTAAAAAAGTAAAAGTAAAGCTTCCCTTTCAGACCTTGTGGTCTATAGGGAGATGATGTAAAGGTCATCTATTTCGTGGCCTACGGCTAACAAGGGTATCATGTGGCCAGCACAACGACCAACCCCCTTTACTTTTCCCCAACTAATGTCAGGTACCCATTAGAGCTGGGTGTACTCAGAGGCGCCTGAAGATCCCGAAATTAAAAATTCTAGTCTTCACCAAGATTCGAACCCCGGTCCCCAGTCAAAAGCCAAGTGCTTTACCAGTCAGTCACCATGCCTCCTATAGGACATCGTACTAACTACAATTTTTTGAAAATATCTTTCTGAATACATTTTCAACCTTATCTCAGTGAAATCAGATCACAGGATGTTCATTCCAGGGAGTTAATTCTCCATCTTTAATCTTGTAATAGATTTTAATAATATTAGGAAATGGTAAATTCACTGTAGACTGTGTTACTTCTGCCTTGTGTTAGGCAGATTTGCACTGTTTGGTGTGGCCTTGCTCTTTTTGGAGCTTAGGGCATTAACATGTTTAGAAGCATTTTTTAGAAGCATATCTTTGACTTTAAAGTTATATGATAATTTATAAGTCTAAGTTTTAGATGATGTGTTAGACGTAGTCAAAAGTAAAAAAGTCCAAGTCATAGATGATGTGTTAGACATATATAAGTCTAAGTGAAGGGCAGAGTACTTAAGTTGTGAGCTGTTTTTTTATTTGTGTAAGTTACCAAAGTTATAAGAAAAAAATTGTAAGTGAACATCGAATTTTGTCTTTCTGATGTAATAGCATTGAGGAAGCAATTCATTTTTTTCTGTTTCATTTTTAAAAAATAGCAAGGGATGTTTATATGATAGGTTTGACATTGTGTGATTTTTGTTATAACAGTAGAGGGTCATAATATGTAAACATTGATAAGGTTTAATAAATTGTGTTCTGTTTTGTAAACACTTTGGAATTACACTGAGAATAGTTCAGTGACAAATGTTGACTAACGAACATAACTTTGATAATTAATGTGAGAGTTTAAAATTTTTTTGTGACATTTGCATCATTTCAAACCTAATTGCAATTACTGACGATTAGGATGAATAGGACATAAAACAAAACATTGAGCATATAGAGGTCAGTCTCATGTTGACTCTATCTAGCTACATTAACAAGTATTTTATAGTTTTCTAGAAAACCAATTTTCTTTATTAGTGATGGTGATTTTATTGCTATTGTGTTGAAATTTTATTGCACACTTATGAATTCAACAAGCACTGACCTGGTAAAAGCACAGAAACTTGTTTTTTTTCCTCAATTTTTACTAAAAAGGAAGTTTAGTTTATACTTTTAGGGTTGAAGATATTTATTTTTGAAATGAAACAAAAGGTACTTTAATGACCTTCAGAAATAAAGTTTTTGATTTTGTGAGACCATTTATATCTCCATGTAATATTACTTCGTGTCTGTCACTTTACAGTGAGTCAATAAAGTGTTACTAGACTTTAATAAGTTATTTTGTTGTAACAACTAATGTTTTCAACAGACAGTTAATCCCCAAAACAAAATATTCCCAACACTTCGTCGTTAAGACATGGCATTCTCAGACACTTAATCCTTTTAAAAAAATATTTTTAATGTTGTAAACTTGGTTAGATAGCTGCTTATGACTGAAATGTTGACAGTCCCCTCTAGCTAGTAATGTCCCTGAAGAAAATGTTGAGTCAATCATCCCTAGTACTGTCTATGAAGAAAATGTTGAGTCAATCATCCCTAGTACTGTCTCTTGAGAAAATGTTGAGTCAATCACCCCTAGTACTGTCTATGAATTCAGTCGTGCATATTAATCATTGACTTTAACTATGCTAATCGTTGGTTTTCCTGGCTGATTCATGCAACCCATTCCATAATCTGATGGCAATAGAAAAAAAAACATATACACATGTCTATGATCAATACTTCCTCTAGTTTTTCTTCTCTATTGTCATCAGATTATGGAATGGGTTGCATGAATCAGCCAGGAAAACCAACGATTAGCATAGTTAAAGTCACTGATCAATATGCTTTGGGATATAATAGTATTGGCTAACTCCGATATCCTCTTTTCCTTACATATTATAGATTACACTGACATTAATCTAATTTAAACCTATTTTTGTTACAATTATTGCCAACTCAAGATTTAAAAAAAAAAAGAAGCAGATGCCGCATTGAGGTTGTGAAGTCTAGCTTCCAAAGTTTTGACCTAGACAGTATAGGTCTGCAGCAGAAGTGAAAAGCATTTTAGACTTAACGTCATTTCACCTACTGACCTTTTGAACTAATGAATGGGATGGTTTTGTTTTTGATTAGCCCCACGTGCTGCTGATGTGTTATGTAAACCTATCTGAAGCAAAGTAAAACATTAACATGGAAAAAAAAATCATGGCACGCTGTCGGGGAAGGGGTTTTAAAGGGCAACTAGTAGATAAACATTGGTGCCATTTGAACCAAACTGACAGGCTGCTAGAATAAGTGGGCCAACAACATGTTTGCGTCCTCAGCGTTACAAATAAGAGTATAAAGCTCAATATAGTTTTTGAGTACACGTCTCAGCACGTGATCAAAATGGCGATCTGCCACATCAAACAGAAAAACTAGGCTGAGAAGGCTGGGTGTATTTTTGGTCGAAAACCTTATGCAATTAGATATAGACGTCTATGTAGATATAAATTGATTTGTGAACAATTAATTAATTTGCAAATTATAAATACGTTTTTTTAACCAAGCAGTTATTATAGTTTACTTTGTACTGTGCTGAGCGGCCCCGCATTTAAAACGAGGTAAACTATTTCTTTCTAAACAAAACAAAAGAAAAGTGTGTGTGCGTTTCTAGTAAACCATCATTCTGAACTTCCTCTACTCTGTCAATCAAGAAGAGTAAGGTGGAAGTCGATGTTGGTTTGGCTTTACGTCACTACGTCCAGTTCTGGTCTGTTTCATCATTAGACTTGTACCAAGCTTGTTTTTCTTCCAAACATTTCTATATAGTATTTTATGCTTCTCATATGAAAATGGGATTTACGTATTTAAAAAAAAAATTATTTTACCGACAGAGTTTTAAGTAAATATTAAATAGCACTTAAAATTAATTGTGGGTACCTCACATTGGTTGGGAAAAAAGCAAAGGCAGTTGGTCGTTGTGCTGTCTACATAACACCCTCGTTAACCGTAGGCCACAGATGACCTTTTCATCATTTGCCTATAGATCGCTAGGTCTGAAAGTGGACCTTTACTTTACTTAACAATTGTGAACTTTTCACTTGTTGTTGCTTGAAATAAGTCAACTTAACCTGATAAGTACAACTTATCGTTATCTTTAAAAGAAAACAGTAATTACATTAAATATGAATTGGTAGCTAAAGGAAGTATCATGAATTTTTATATAGAAAAATGTTTCCAATAAATAAGCATATTTTAGCGTTTTACGATTCCTAATCGGCTAATAGCTTGCATTCTTTTCATAGGTTCAAATAATAAATTGAAAACTGGGTGGATGGGTATTTCAGAAACAACTCGATTTTCCTAGGAATTGGGCAGTTTAAGAAAAAAAAAAAAAAAACAAGAAAAAAAAACTACCCGATTGGTTACACGGTGTTATAATCATCTTAAAAATAAACTTGGCTAAGATCTTTTTTTAAATACGGCTTCAGCGGGAATTACCGCACACGTCTCAAATGTTTCTTTGTATTCAGTAAAGAGTTGAATATTAACTCTTTCTCTCCTAACTGACGATACCAACGTTGATTTGGCCCTTTAAATTAATTATTGATTTTTATAAACTTTAAATTGTGTTATATAAAAAAAGCATATATTCTTCTATAATTATATACCTAATCTAACATTTCTCGATTACATACAAAAAAGTAAGTTTAATCATTACAAAGTAGTGAAACACAAACGAGCAAAAATGAATAATTCCACCGGAACGTAGAAAATAATTACGGAAAGAAAGAGTTAAATAGATGGCACTGAACATTTTGTGCACATGTAGACATGAAGGACTTAAAACATCTATTTTGTCAGCGCTATTTTGTCGGGTATCTGGCAAGACTTCTTGCACTAATGAAGTATTACAACAACTAACTAGAATGAGAAATGAAAGACCACCATCAGCTTCATAAAGTAGAAACTGATACACAAATAAAATATATATATTCTTTGTTTAGATCTAGTGATATGATTGTTTAAATAAGATTTCAATCTAATGTGACTTATCCGAAGAAGTAAATAAACACTGCGGTAGAGTTGGGGCTGAGATAATATATAACGGGCATGTCTTTCACTTCTATTTTAAAATGTATTAGAGGTTGATGCCAATGAAATCTTTTTTAAATACGAGGTGCAATGAGAGTTTGTTTGGAAAGATCTTTAGCATTGCTAACACTCCAAAGAGCATACAATTTGAATATCTGTGTTCTTATAGAATGATTTTTAAGAAAATAAAAAAGCCCCTACACATATAAGTGTCAAGATAAAAAAAAAAGACTCCAAGACATTGTTTGACTCAGCATAGAAAGAAATGAATGGAAAAAAAAACACTAACTAAAACAGAACAGTCCAACATTTGAAATGAACTAAGAACACGTAATAAACACGAAGTAGATTTATAATTAGTCAAATTCATATAACCACACGTATTATACAAATTATACAGATATATATTCTATACATATACAATATACATTTGTGTGCTAATAAGGGAAAATTCACGAATATACATTACATATTTTAGTCTTAATATCAATACTTTTAATTTATATATCTTAAGATAATTATGAGTAACAAAAGACTACTTAGTTTGATTCAATTTTCTGCTATTGGCAAGGAAATGTAGCAAGCGTTCTTTCGGTACGTCCAATGGCTAAAGAGAAGTTTCTGACGTTGAGTTGTTTCACTACGTTGAGGCACTCTTTCCTTTGTCTTCCTCTTTCCCTCAAGTCTTGGCACCTGTGGTTGTAGAATGTAGACTGTTCTAGTTGTTTGAACATAAGACACTTCTACTGTGTTCTAAACACATCTGCCTAGTTTCATCATTTCATCCTATCATCTCGTCTGCTTGTTCGTCTTATTTCAATACAATGTTTCATAAGGAATACTATTTGATAATGTATGACAACAAACTGCTTCACGAGTGTTGCAGTTGAATTGATCAATCTGATTTTCTACGCCTGATTCTTTATTATAGAAGATTGTTTCGTTTATAACCTTTCTACAATAAAATAGTTGAAATTTAAGAGAACGGCAACTGTGTATTTCAGGATTTAAATCTTTATATTGGAAGAGTTTATCTCCTTATAGAGCTCACGAACCATTAGGCCAGCGATTTTTAAAATGTACTTTTTAAGTCTTTAACTAAATGTTGAACTATTTGCATAAATAAACAAATTGAAACTAATAGTCATTTAGAAAAGATCTACTATTTAGCTATGTTTATCTTCTGCATGCGATGGCAAATAAAAAAAAAATCAGAATAAAGAGATCACATAACAAAAGGCCTATTAAAACAAAATAAAGATACAACAAGGCCTAGAATAACTGAGATAATAATAGGTGTATTACCACCTCTTATCTACATAACCAAAAAATGTCTCGCACATTCCACGTGTATCTGTAAGTTCTGTAGTTAGTACAGTTTTACCATCTATCAATTAGATAATGAGGTAAGTTTGAGGAAAGAAACAAAACAGTTTAATATCCTCGTATGACCATTGTGTATCATAACTTGGAACAAACAGAAAAAATCCTATTTTGAATAATTAATAGTAATAATAATAACTAGCCTAAAATTCCATATATTTTTTCCTTTGCTTTAACATCAATATTTATATTATGGACCTAAAAACATTATATATAAAAAACTTTTTTGTTACAGCAATATTTAAAAAAAATATACAAAATTTACATTAAGGCCTGGAATATTTATGCAGGCCATCATAAAATGTTTGGATATGTTTAATATATATTTCCTTGCGTGAGAGTCTAACACAATAGCCAGTATTTGGACCTGTTGTACAATACAAAATGTTGCAAGGGGAACAAACTCTTGGACAAGACAGTATTTGGAGCATGTTGCAGAAAATGAAAGGTTTCAAGGATGGCCAACTCTCTGACAAAACATAGTGAGTTATCGGACCATGCTGTACAAAACGAAATGGTGACTATGGCAGCTCCTTGGCAACGTGACGCTCGGATGGGAACGGTCGTTTAAGGAGACTATTAGACCCCAATAGGATAGTCAAACAGAACCCTCTTTGCCGTTGGGGGTGCCTAAGGACCGAGTTCATTGCACTGGGGGGGGGGTGATCAAAGAAAGCCTCCCAAAAACGTCACTATCCACACACTGTTCCACAAGGGGGGCATTTTTATGGCGGAGACCTGCACGGCTGATGTGATACAGAGAAATTGGGTGTTTTCCCGGTGTGCTCGACTTTCGTTGACCTCGCTTCCAACTCTCAGGATACGAGCCACGGGAAATAGGAACGTAAAGGTAACATATCTAGGCCTACATCTGCTTGAACCTGTACCAGACACAAGTTTGTTCAGACAAGTAGATGGAGCGAGCTTCTGTGGGCCTAGAGTTCCAAGAATCTTAGACTTCACTCTTGAGACAACTAATAAGACTAAGGCACCTTGTTAATGTTGGACCAACATTTTATTTGCTTTTGGGATTTATCCTTATTTGTATGGGCTACTCAGATGCAATGTTTCATGTTTACTTTGCAATGATATAACATTTTTACACCAGTCTTCCCCTTCTGCATATTAAAAACATTACTATTCGGTAGTTACAGGATGTTTGTAATTGCTTTCATCATTTTATGATAGTTTATATTTTTTGACTCAATCCGAAATAAATTTGTGTACAAAGCTTGCATTGCAGTACTCTATCAATTGCTATTTGTATTTATAGTTATTTTTGTTTCAAATTTGACTCATCTACACCGATTAACGCACACATACTGACATAGCAAAACAAAACTATTTTGATAGGTATGATAGAAATAACTGTTTGTTTTTGGACAATTTAGTTTAGAGCCAATAATATCATTGCCTGTCAGATCTGTGGCACTCAAATCATCGATTTCTAACATATTAGGCCTACAAGGGACATTTATTCACATCTAGATCTACAAAAACAGTACCAGTTCAATGGCTTTAACCAAAAGAACAATAATAATAATAACAATAATAATAATGATGATAATACAAAGAATAAGAACAGAAATAAGACTAAGAAAACAAATTCAATAGTTCAATGAGATTATAATCCACCACAACACACTGTTTTAGTTTCAAGATTTAGTTCTGCAAATGTTTCCCTCTCTTTCAACAAAATAGTCTTGCTAGAACTAGAACCTATCTAGGTCCACTAGAACTAGAACCTATCTAGGTCCACTAGAACTAGAACCAATCTAGGTCCGCTAGAAATAGAAACTATCTAGGTCCACTATAACTAGAACCTATCTAGGTCCACTAGAACTAGAACCTATCTAGGTCCACTAGAACTAGAACCTATCTAGGTCCACTAGAACCCAGATCTTAAGTATTTTTGTCTAGGCCCGCTAGATTCAGATCTAAACAAAGTATTATTTGGTCTAGGTCTACTAGAGCTACAATCGCTTTCTATGGTGTCAAAGCAAAATTCTCTCTCTCTCACTGACATTGTAACTTGCAACACAAAATATGTTGGACCTTTTCTCGTTTAGAATTGAAGTCTTTATGGTTTCGACCCTTGCACTCCCAATTCATCACGGCGCGTGAGGCCACTAGTTTTTCTTCTTCTTTCCATGGACGGATAATTCCATAAAGACCATTCAATGGCACACTGGACATGGATAAATATGTAGTACTTTTATGTATATATGCTTTTTTTAGTTTATTCTTTTTTTGTGTGTGTACTGTATAGGCACATTAGCCTATGTAAGTTAAAGAGTGCATACACATTTTAAAATACGAAGAATAGTTGCACCCACATACTATCTGATCGCTTCGACATAAACATTTGTAGTTTATTCTGCACTTCTTTAGTTAGTATATCTATGTATCGACGCACGTGTACAGCTTGTTTTGTTGTAGCTGAGCGTTCATTTAATCAGATTCCAAAAATATATCTGATTAGATGTTACAGTTGAAAGAAATTTTATCTTCATAATTATTGTCATTATTATGTAACTTAAACTGGTCAATACACCAAAGTGCAGTTATTGCGTTTAGAGTGTTGTACTTTCATGCACACAAAACTCGATAGAAAAATGTGTGGAACCAATAGGATTGGTCAAGAAAATAAACTCGTCCAACAGACGTCAATCAATATCGTCTTCCAAGTCACTTATTTCCATGTCTGCGTCTTCATCGAGGATATCATCCATCCAAACAAAATTTTCATCAGCTTCGTACGTGTCAGAATCAAGTAAGTGTTCCCGTATGTCGTCATCCGTGTTTCCAAATGGCCACGACTTGTCGTCTGCGTCTCTCTTTGGTCGCTTCTTAGACTTCCGTTTCTTGTGTTTTCCAAGTCTCGCCTCACAGATGAACTGAAGTCTTTCCTCCCAACAGCTGTTGAACCGCCAATCAAAATGATCCATGTTCCATTTGAGAACGACACAAGATAAATATTCAGGACCAATAATAATGTGGCCTTGAATCTTTGGCGGGGACCATTTGGCCACTGGGCCTTTAGTCAATGATACGCTGTGGACATTAGAATTGTTAACAGCTGCTTGAGTAGACGACCATCTTAGCGAGTCTCCTTCTAAACTTGTACCGCGATAGTCTTTGTGTCCTTGCAAAGGATCAAAGGGAAACAAAGCTTTCTGGTCAGTGAAGATAAGTCCAGTGAACAGTTTGTATTCTTCTTCTGAAAGGGAAAAAATATAATAGTGAACTCTGAAGTCAACTTTTGAAATCCTAAAACAATTATCAGACACATGTAAATGTTAGTTAAAGGACCTTCCTTCAGGGAACAGTACCAAGAAAAAAAGAAGAGGCAGACAGAGAAATTGATGGGAAGACAACATAAAGAATGCAAAAGAGAGGAATGGAGAAAGACGGTCAACAGATCTTGTTTGGTTCCCCAACATTCCAACAGACTAAAGGGGTAGGTAAGGTGTGGATGAGGTAACAACTGGGAACTGCTGTTTGACGTCAAGAGAATCTTAGGAAGGAAAAAAAGCTTCTTGTGATGAAACTGCGGTGGATGGAAGGGCATCTCTTGGTCTAAGATAACAGTGAGTACTTTCCTTTTATCTAGTCCCCCCCCCCCTTACTTTTACATTCACGTATGGCGGTGTTATTAATGTTCATAAAGATAAATTGTAATGAATCAAACGATGGTTATCAGACAAAAATATATAACTACGAACTACGAATTTTTTAGCCTTAGGCAAGTACATTTTTTTAAATACAAAAAACAAAATGCTGCTTTACAATGTATCTTTCCACATTTTTAACTTAATACAATAATGTTTATCTTCATTTTTAATACTGTCTGTCAGTCTGTGCAAAAATCAAAGTGCATTTGAAAATCTGATTTCACCTACAACTAAATCTATGTACTTTTAATGAATTACTCTTGATTTTCTATTTATTTTGAGCGCATCATAATTATCACCCTTTAATGAATCTTCATTAGTGAAGCATTGCACACGTAATAATCAAGAATTTAAAAAACATCTCGCGGTAAATTTGTTTCTTTTCAAGTAACAGTGTCAGTTAAATCATTTGGACTTTAGTGAAGATTTTTTACGATCAGCTTATGAATGTCAAGGACCTGAATTGAACGTCACAATTGCCAACTAAATCAAAAGAATTGGGCTAACACTATCCCAATGCATGGCAGTTAATCTTCGTATCAGATCTCCTTCATTAGCGCTAGTTAATAGAGACCATTTGTTGTTGTTTTCAACAAGTTGCAAGTCACTAAATGAAAGTCTGATACTTCCTTCCTATTGAAAGTATTTAGTGCTATAAACAGGAGAGCTTAGAAACTTTCTGCATTGCTAAAAAGTCTATCTTTTAAATAGCATAGCTTAACAACGCTTGCTTTCTTGTGTACACCGGATACACCAAAAAGCTCGCTATTTATAGTTTTTCCGCCATGTATCTCCAATAGGACCTCGATGCTACGCACACAGACGCACATACATTCCCAACACAGGTTAACACACCTAGAAACAAAGCACATATACACATATGACAGACACACACACACTTAAGACACCAACAAGTCGTGAGACACCTACAAGTTATGAGACACCTAAATAGCGCCGATGTCTCGTTTGATACTTAGACATTTTTAATGTCCAGCCATAAGGGCGATAGTATCACATACCAGACGTCAATACACACACACACACATAAGTAGAGGGCATTTCAAAGTAAATTAAGATTATAATCATCTGCCCTTTTGTAAAATAATGTGTCTCAGGACCTTATGAGTGTATCGTTCAATTTTAATTGATGTCACCAAGTTTGTGAGTTGATGTCTTACCTCGAATGAGGTTTTCAATTTCATGTAACATGATTCATTAACAAAATTAAAAGCTATTTGAACTAATTCTTTCACTTATAAATATTCAGACTTCATGATGTAGCTAAGAGGAAATGTAATCACAATCGGACTATTAAAATACATGAAAGGACAATGACCTGTCAAG
Source organism: Biomphalaria sudanica (assembly GCA_036873155.1). NCBI lineage: Eukaryota > Metazoa > Mollusca > Gastropoda > Planorbidae > Biomphalaria > Biomphalaria sudanica. The sequence goes on along the minus strand of JAZGLO010000534.1, from coordinate 136,712 downwards.
TAGAGGGAGAGAATCAGGTGAAGCTTTGTCTAAAAGAAGGATTGCCTATATATATATATCATGGGCGTAGCCAGGATTTTTTTTTTTGGGGGGGGGGCGGGGTTTTGGGGGGGATTTTTTTCTCCCCCCCCCTGCGCTATATATATATATAAATAAACTTATACCCTGGAATAAGTTCTTCCTGGAGTTAGTGGAAAATTTGTAGACTCCCCGCCCTCACCAGCAATAGGGTCTGCAGCTCCCACAGCGCGGGGCGTAGCCCTGCCGCCAAGCACTATTTTCGATATTGAAAGCCTAAAAAATGCATATCCTGAGGTATCTAGAGTGCATTATTCTGCTATTAAAAGTTTAATTTCAAAACCTGCGCTATTCTTATCTTATCTTATATAATACAGAGGTTACTTCAAAAAAAAAAGAAGATGATTACGTCCTACGTGTCATGCCTTCAGTCATGCATATTAACCAATGACTTAAATTCTGCCAAGTCACTGGTTTTCATGACTAGCTCAGGCAACCCATTCCATGCTCTAATAGCACTAGGGAAGAAGGAGCATTTGTACAAATTTGTCCTAGCATATGGGATGAGGAATGTACCTCTATTTATGTGTCTTTCTGAGTATTTTATTAAATTTTGTTTTTGTATTTTAAGATTATGGTTTAGTGTTTTATGTATAATTGCTACTTTACCTTTGAGACTTCTTTCCTAAAGGCTCTCTAAATTTAGGGATTTTACTAATGGTGTTACTCTAGTCAAATGTGAATATTCGTTTGTTATGAATCTCACTACTCTATTTTATGTCTGTTCCAGTTTCTTAATGTTTTCTTGAGTTGAGGGGTCTTACTGACTTAGATCCTCCCGCGCCGTTCGGCTCATTGGGCGGCAAGCTGTTTTCACAAAAATCTGTCGCTGGCAATGTCTGAAGCCTCTTCCCACATGCACTGAGGACCTCTATGAAAATGTGGCGTGAAGTTGTACTAGGATGTTCCTGTTTGCGATTTCCTCGTAATGGCCTCCATGTCATTGCAACTCTTATTATGCGTAATTCTTTTTGTCGGAATACATGTCCCGCAAACCTCTTGTATCGCTCTGTCAAACCTTACCAAGGGGTCGACTCCCAGTTCGGCAAAGCATTTCCTTGATTGAGACCCGATCCCTAGAACTGACTCCTAAAGATCGTCTTATCCATCTTTGTTGAGCCATACATTGAGTCTTTTTCAATTTCGGCAGATGACTATCCACTGCACTTTATTAATGGAGTCCAGCCACTGGCAGAGATTTTGTAACATCTCTTGGCTACGCTCTTGGAATTAAGTGACAGTAGCTTGCTTTAGATTTTATATCGAAAAGGGAAGTTTTATCGGCAAAATCATCTGGTGTGGGGTTTTAAACTAAAAAATCTCTGGAGTTTTTTTTTAACAAATTCAAAACCTCATTGAGCTACGCTCATAGAATTTGGTGAGTGTAGTTTGCTTTAGAATAATATTGAAAAGGGGGGTTTCAACCTCAAAACTCTCTGTAGTGGAATTTTAAACTCAAAAACATCTGGAGTGGTTTTAGACTAAAAAAAAAAGCCATCTGGAAGAGGGGGTTTAAACTCAAAACTCCCCTTTAGCTTTGCTAAGCTCAAAGAAATTTAGTGTGTAATTTACACTTTTTTTAAATTGAAGAGGTATTTTTTTAGCATCAAACCCCGATGATGGGGGGTTTCAACTCAAAACCCTCTTTGGCTATGTAATTTGCTTTTTTTTTTTTTTTTATAGAAGAGGTACTTTTTCGATTAAAACCCCGCTGAAAGGGGGGTTTTAAACTTAAAACCCCTTTGGTTAGTCTCAAAGATTTTTTAGTGTGTAATTTGCTTTTTTTTTTAATTGAAGAGGTATTTTTTTTTTAGCTTCGAACCCCACTGAAGGGGGGAGGGGGGTTAAACTTAAAACTCCCTTTGGCTACACTCATAGACTTTGGAGTGTGTAATTTGCTTTTTTTTATATCGAAGAGGTATTTTTAGCTTTAAACCCCGCTGAAGGGGGTTTAAACTCAAAATCACTTGGGCTACGCTCATAGCATTTTCTGTGTGTGCTTTTTATATTGAAGAGGGGAATTCATAGTAAATTTCGGAGGGGGTTTTAAAATCAAAATCTTCCTTAGCTATGTTCTTGGAATTAGAAGATTGTCGTTTGCATTATTTTTTGTTTGTTTTGTTTTATAGAATAGGGGATTTTAACTGCAAAACCCCCTGGTAGGGGTTTTAAACTCAAAACCCCTTTGGCTGCGCTGGGGCAAGTGTTTTTTTAAATATTAAAATCTCACCTAAAAGAAACAAAAGCAAAGCAAAAAATCAGTCACCAAATTCCGTCTCCCCCCCCCCCCGGGAAGGGGGGGATTTCATTTCGGGGGTTTGAACCCCAAGACCCCCCCCCCCCCTGGCTATATATATAAACAAAATAATTATTTAGTTGACTGTTGGTAAGAAATTACTTTGTTTGGTATCTCAAACAAGGGAAAGAAATAGTACTTGATTGAAGTGGTAGTATAAGCTGAATTAATCCCCTTTATAGAATTTCGTCTGAGTATTTTTTTGTTGTACTTTGCTTGTTATGTTATTATATTTTATTTGTGGATAATTTTTTTCTGTTTGCAGCATTATTAACTTAAAGAAACAACAGACAACTAAAACTTGGGGGCCGACTTAAGACATAATAGAACATTATTGAACAAGACTTGCCTGTGTTTTTAAAATTGGTCTTAAAATAGTTGGTGATGAAACGCTCTTGATTGGATCCATCAAGAGTGACTAAGTTGGCACCTTTCTCCCGGCAGTACTCCTTGGCACCTCCCCAGTGTGACCTGGATCTCTCTGCCATCACAAAGAGGTAACAGTAGCGACTATAGCGTATGAAACCAGATGGGCAGTTTCCTCTTCTTGCAGCTGAAACATAAAGTTATGTCGTGCTAGACTCGTCTAGAACATAAAGTTATGTCTTGCTAGACTTAGTCTAGAACATAAAGTTAGGTCTTGCTAGACTAGCCTAGAACATAAAGTTAGGTCTTGCTAGACTAGTCTAGAACATAAAGTTATGTCTTGCTAGACTAGTCTAGAACATAAAGTTATGTCTTGCTAGACTAGTCTAGAACATAAAGTTAGGTCTTGCTAGACTCGTCTAGAACATAAAGTTATGTCTTGCTAGACTAGTCTAGAACATAAAGTTATGTCTTGCTAGACTAGTCTAGAACATAAAGTTAGGTCTTGCTAGACTCGTCTAGAACATAAAGTTAGGTCTTGCTAGACTCGTCTAGAACATAAAGTTAGGTCTTGCTAGACTAGTCTAGAACATAAAGTTAGGTCTTGCTAGACTAGTCTAGAACATAAAGTTAGGTCTTGCTAGACTCGTCTAGAACATAAAGTTAGGTCTTGCTAGACTAGTCTAGAACATAAAGTTAGGTCTTGCTAGACTCGTCTAGAACATAAAGTTAGGTCTTGCTAGACTAGTCTAGAACATAAAGTTAGGTCTTGCTAGACAGTCTAGAACAATCTCGTGCTTCAAAGACAATGTGTAACAATAAGAGACGCAATGAATTAGCGCTTGTTTAATATTAAAGGTTCATTTTGATAATGAATACGTTCGTATATAAAAAAGCGCCTGAATGTAAGGTGAGTCAGGTGACTCATTAAAGCAGGCTTGTCAAACTCATGAAGGTGTATGGCCACATAGAAACTTACTATGACCTGAAGGGCCGTAGCCAAAAATCAGTTTGAAAAAAATTGGCTTCTAGCTTTATGTAAATTAGAAACAATACAATATAATACAATAATGAATGGAGTACCTGTCCCTTAGTTAGTTAAATTTGTAGTGCTATTTCATTTATTAAAAATTCCTATGTGGTGTTATGCATAGAACAGAGCTCAAGTAATTTTTCATGTATCTTTAAGTTCCTGTCACAGGCCCTTACGAATATAGCCAACTGTGCTTACTCCCGCTATATCAGTGGACTCATCGAGAGCCAATGAAAATAATTTAAAATCAGATATTTTGTTCTTTAATAGTTAACTCAAGCTGGCCTACATTTATTTATTCTATCTGCCACAGTGTTCTTAGTTAATGTTATATCTTAAATTCTTTCAATGTTTTTTACCTTTTCTGGATAAATTACTTCCTCAACTTTACCGACACACTCCTTCATAAAATCACCTTCACTAAATGATTTGCTATGGCTTGCAATGAAGTTTGACAAAATGGAGCTGCCTTCGCTACAGACTCGCTCTCGTTTTTCAGTTAAACAAATACTATTTGTTGCCTTTTTAAACTACTTTTCAATTCATATAGCTTGTCATCCATCATTTGTCAAGTGTAAGCATCAAACGCCTTGTTGTGATTAGCGTAATGTCGTTTGACATTGTACTTTTTGTGCACTCTATTGCAGGAATTACATATTTGGGGGTGAATACCAATGTGCAAAAATAATTGAACTCCCATCTTTCTTAAAACGATCTGTTTTCGTTCTTAATTTTTCTAATAGTAGCAGTTGTTGCTGTAGGTACTGAGTCTTCATCAGTATTTAAATCCATGCAGTAAATATTTTACCTGAAAATTAGTGGTGACTGTTAAACGCTTAATAAGTTAACATTATTTTGATATTTCTAGAGGTGGCCAAGCGGGCCACTTGCAAAGTACTGGCACGCTGTGTTTGACATGCCTGCATTAAAGTTTACAATAATGATTTCGAAAATGTATATGTGTTGAAGTACTGCCTGAAGTTTATGGGCCTCTTCAGCTCTTTCACTAGTTACTTAGTATGTACAGAAGCTTTACAACGAGTCGTATGTAAATGTGTGTGAATGTTACTTTTATAAAGAATCTAAATCTATTTCCTTCATTGAAAACTATTTGGCTAAGAAGTGAAACATTTAAAAAAAAAAAAGTCGAAACTTTTTTATAGTAAAAAAAAAAAGACGAGAGGAAAATACAATACTCAAGAATGTGAATCAATGTTTACTTTGAGACCCCAGACCTATATATATATATAAATATTTTTATATCTGTAGATGAGACCTAATCGAAGAAGGCTAATCAACAAAAGTCCCTTAATAAATCTCTATTAACATTGGTTTAGTAAGGACTTCTCGTTAAAACTAACATTCTAATGATCTATTACAGAAGGTCCTTCAAAGAAGACTATGAGGCGCTCTTCGTGTCGTGCTCCTTAGTCGTACAAGTTAATAAGAATCTGATCCTGGCTGATACAGGCAACCCGTTTCATGCTCTGATGGTGTACACATTTTTTCCCTAGCATATGGAAATGTCCTTTTGTGTCTTTCCGAGTACTTTATTTAGTTATTTTTTATAACCTTTTTTTTGTAGAAGTACATGAATGGTAACTGTGTATTACATACTTAGGCAATACTTTGCTTTCCTTCAAGATGTGCATGACTCTGTTGGCCTAGCTTTCATGTTGCTAGTGATGATGAGCTTAACTGACTTCCTACTAGTGGCGGCAAGAGAACTCGAAATGTTGCTAGTGATGATGAGCTTAACTGACTTCCTACTAGTGGCGGCAAGAGAACACGAAATGGTGCAGACATTTGAAGAATCAAGTGCAAGCGCATTTGTGATCACAACTTGGAGTTGTTGTGCTCAATTAGACACTTCAGACAAGGGTCAGATACCCAAACACAGGATTCAACTGCTGCTAAGACAGAACTTAGTTATAACATGGACTTAAAGGACTTTCATATTTTAAAGCAGTCAAATTTTGATGCACTTCATAAAAAGTCAATTTAAATAGAGGGACTAGATAGAATGCCAACTGACATCTAGACCTGACAGCACATAGTCCTAGATATATAACTGACACATAAGCTACCAAACATTGTACGCAAGTCTAGGTATACAGTCTCTTTCCCCTCTCCCTCCTATAAATACCTTAAGTGTGGTAACTTTTACATGTGTTATGCCGCACCTAGAACCAGATCTTATATACCTGGTCTCGTTCATCTAAAGGACAGTCTGTTGGTGTGTGTGTGCGGTGTGAGGGGGACATGATAGTGGCGGTGCCAAGAATGTACACAGACCTACACCCACACATTCACCCACACACGCACACATATATATTGATTGCTAGCTAATCCAATGTCTGTGTTTTAAATGCAGTGTAAATGGATCCGTGAAAAACATCTAGACTTAACCCGTGAAGTCAATAAGACGACATTGGAAATTTTATAGATGTAACTGACAACTGAAGTCAATAAGACGACATTGGAAATGTTATAGATGTAACTGACAACTGAAGTCAATAAGACGACATTGGAAATGTTATAGATGTAACTGACAACTGAAGTCAATAAGACGACATTGGAAATGTTATAGATGTAACTGACAACTGAAGTCAATAAGACACGTAAAATGTACTACATAATAAACGAATTGCCTTTTTAAAAAATTGTAATGTCAATACAAAATTAACTATATATTTATTTTTATCACCTCTGCTTCTCATAGACATCACCTAATATTCTAAACTGACAGTCAACATGCGCAGTAATGCAAACACAATAAGCTATCTCTATATTTCCGAAAAGAAAAGAAAGCTCTAAAGAGAAGTAACAATGTTTACCAACATTGAATTAGAGTAGACACATTTGTTGTAAACATTAATTGTGAATGAAGTTGTTTATTTCCGATTTCTGCAAACTGAGCTCTACTGGCCTCTACTCTTCAAACTTGCATTGTTTTAGTAGTTCAAGGATGTTGGTTGGCCTCCTTCAGTCGTAGAACGACTATGGTTCATCTCGCACACTTCCTCATGTGGCTGTGGGGCCCTATTTTTAAGAGACACTCCCGTCCACAAATACATGTCGACTGGTACATTGGCTTTGTGCCTGCTCCCTAATTTTTCCTCAGGGTTGTCTCCCGAAGCCTTTCCCACGTTTGGGTAGAGCCGCAAGGATGTACCTCTTGTTTAAAATGAAAACAAAAAGGTAGACTCCCTTCAGCCTCGCAGCATTGTGCATACTTTGTGCACTCCTGAGTCCGTCCCTGATGTCTGATTGCTATTTATTTTGACAGCACTGAACGCGAATTAAGTAACGTTTTTTTTTTTTAATTTTGAAGACTGTAGAGACATTTCTTGAATGCATTTTATTTATAATTTTCTTTCAGCAAACCACGAGATGTAACATTCAGCAAACCACGAGCTCTGGTGTCCAGCCAACCACGAGATGTGATGCCCAGCCAACCACGAGATGCGATGCCCAGCCAACCACGAGATGTGATGCCCAGCCAACCACGAGATGTTACGCGTTTTTAACCAGCAGTTTCTTTCATTGATTTCAAGCAGGCACGTTTCTTTAACTCGTAGCCATTTGATTACATCCCCAACAATTAGATCTGTACCACTGACAGTGGAAAACAGTTTTTACTTGTATCTATATTTCATTTCACATAAATCCATTCTAGTTTTTAAGGTCATCTATCTATACATTTCTTATCAATGTCAGTTGTTCTATTTAATCGACCATGTGTGAAGGTTGCAGACGATAGATCACACCCTAGTGTGTCTAATTCCTTGGATTCACTTTGCTAAGCAGACAAACAGTTTGTCAAGAACACTTGGCAAACGTAGGAATTAAAAAAAAAAAAGAATCCTTGTTGAAGTTGAAAGTTTATAGTTCAACTTCAGAAAATAATACGAACAGGCCAATTAAAAAAAAAATTAAGTTTGATATTAAGAGACTTAAGGGAGTGCTTTTGATAACACAAATTGCAATCTTTTGTTGTGCTAAGCTTTTCCCAGACATCTATTGCGTAGACTCCTCTTATTGGTTCTCCGAACTTTTTGCCTAAGCCACGACTAGTCAAGGACTTATCTAGATTGAGACTTGCGGTCTGAATTAAGCATCGGAACTTGTGAGTCACGCTAATGTTGAGTTTCTCTTGACTTGATATGCTTGATGTTTTATTTTCATGAGAAACACTTGCACGGTGACAAAAACTAAAGTGTAGTGATGTGCTATTTTAAATGGAATTAAAAACTACATTTTGATCCTTTCACAAGACAGAGACATATTATTACTTTTAACATGGCACTATTAACTGTAGTAAAAAACTTAAAGGCATTATTATAATGATGATATTATTTTCCATAAGACAATAGACAAAATAGAATATTAATAATCACAGAACTGCACAGACAAGACGATAAAAATGACCACATACAATTAAAGGCAAGAAGATATTAAATACCGCATAAAATTATTGACAACATGGTATACTGGCCACATACAATTATTGACGAGATGATATATTGGCCACATACAATTATTGACGAGATGATATACTGGCCACATACAATTATTGACGAGATGATATATTGGCCACATACAATTATTGACGAGATGATATACTGGCCACATACAATTATTGACGAGATGATATACTGGCCACATACAATTATTGACGAGATGATATATTGGCCACATACAATTATTGACGAGATGATATACTGGTCACATACAATTATTGACGAGATGATATACTGGTCACATACAATTATTGACGAGATGATATACTGGCCACATATAATTATTGACGAAAAGTAATTACAGACTATTTAATGTATGTCGCACTAGCAAACAGAGTGTTTTTGTAAATGAAAAAAGTCTATTCTTACCTTCTTCCAACCGTCTGATACGTTTGAGAAAAGATTGTTTTTCTTTTGAGTTGATACACACACAAGGGTTTGAACTGTTTCCTCTGCCCTCCAGAGTTATAAGTAAGGACAGCACGACCAGCCTCAGGATATACATGCTCTAACTGATGTGGTCATTGCTGCAGGCTGCACCACCTGAGTGGTCACATTATTCCGGCATGCTGATGGCCTGTCGGTTACAGAAATTAAAAAAAATAATATCAACCATGTAGGCATTTATCAAACTGTCATGTATATAAGTATAATAACAGTTTAGTTCGACTCATAACATCAATTTCTCTCTCTCTCTCTCTCTCTCTCTCTCTCTCATTTAGCCCTCCCCCCACCCAAACCACCCACAACTTTATTTAGACATTTTGTGTAGTCCACCAGACCCTGAAGAGTCTAGTAGGGTAAAAAAACAAAAAAAAACAACACTCATTTTCGTCGACGCACAAACGCCCTCTGATCACCTTCCCCGCTAGCTGGTCGTTTTATTTAAATACTAACATTGATGCTAGAATTACATTTTTTTTTTCGGATGCCCATTCAGAATTAAAAATAATGACATCCCAGCCCAAACCGGCGGGCTTCGAACCTGGGACCATCGAAACAACAGTTCAGAGCGCATACCAGACGACCAGGCATGAACCAAGAAAAACAATATTAGTTTACAGACAGTTCTTGTCTCTAGTTACCTTATCTTCTTCTTCTTATATAATACAGACGTTAACAGTTAACAAGGTTACAAAGACAGTTTGTGGGCAACACAAACAAAACATCGGCCCCCGAAGTGGTCCACCCAAGCAGGTAAAAAGGCAGGTTTCAATATTTTCAGAAAGGACATCAGAATGAAACTCTATCAAAGACAAATGACAGAGAAAAATGGAGAAAAAGGGTTGACAGATCTTGTGTGGTGCCCCAGCGGTCCAGCAGACCAAAGTATAGGTAAAAGTGAATGTGAAGTTAGATGGGAATCTGGCCTTACTGATGACTTATAATGATTATCTAATTGATCTAATTGTTTTGTAAAGGGTCGATTTCTTATTCTAATCCTCAAGAAAAAAAACATTTTCGTAAAAAAATAAATATTTTTTTTTCCTTTTGGTTGCGTGTTCTATTATGACAGTGCGGCACTGCAATTCACGCGATAATATGAAAAACTACTTATTAATTGATGTTTTTAATTCTGTCCAACTTATATGCATACTAAATAGCTTTTTTTTCTCATAAAAAAAAGTTAACATTATTTTTGGGTAAAGTTAGTAGTTAGTAGGACAGAACTTACTTAAATACAAAAAAAATTTTGGACAAAAAAATCTAAAACCGTTTGCAAAAATATGGTAAATGGTGACCTCCCCTACTAAAGAGCCTCATGTGTTTGTTACTATTAATAGTGAATAGTTGTAAAAGTGGTGTATCTTTATGAAAAATCTGCTTGCATAGATAATTTTAAAATTAGATAGTTCCCTTTCGGAAAAGAAAGAAGTAGCCAATGCATCAGAACTTTGAATGATCTAAAATATCATGCATGATCTCCGTTTTTCAGTCTCTCTTTTAGTTTCTGAGATCTGAACGGGACGGACGGACAGACAGCCCACACAAAATTAATAGCGTCTTTTCCCCTTTCGTTGGCGGCTAAAAAACTTTTGGAGATGTTCATGCATGGAGACAAATCCATAAATAGCAAACTTTTTGGCGTATCCGGTGTACAGAATATTGGAAGCGTAGATAAACTGTTTTTTTTTTAAAATCTCTTTGATTATGTATGTGCACTTTTAAGCCCAGTAGAAACCAAGTTTCTCAACGCTTTCCGTTGGTAGATTTTATTTAGTTGGCAACTAAGAAGTTTAGCATCACTGACCGTGTTAAGTTTATCGTGAGAATCTCCACATAGATAAATGCTAAGCTTCATGACAAGACTGGCATGACAATAGCATCAACGTAGAAACAACGAGTTCATAACATTTCAGTTCATGGATTACGAGAAAAAAAACACGAAACATCTGGTTTATATTTAAAAAAAAATAAAAAAAACATATTATAATGTGTTTTGTATGTGTGTGCTAGTTCATTTTGTTTTTAAATTTAAGTTTTGTGATGAAACTTTTCAAGCCATTATAATGGCTGTAGTGCTATTAGAATAATAGCTTTGTTCACCCTTTCAAAATATTTTATGACTTTTTACCAAACATTGCACATCAAAACGGATAGAGTGTAAACAGTTCAAACGATATAATATTAAACTTGCTGTTCTCATAACTTTATATAAAGCGATTTGTCGTAGTGTGTAGCTCAGAACTTAACAACTTTTCACTTGCATACATCCTGTTTGGATTCTCAACCTAAGCGAACTAACAAGAATTACACACTTATCTCAAACTGTTTGGCTAAAGGTTTGGAGAGAAGTTGTGTTTTGGTTTGTATGACTTCAACAACAACAGCAAAGTCATTAGGTGTTCTACAGAAACACAGGCACAACAGCTAAATATAGATCTGCATTTAAATAACCATTTGATTCTTTACTTCGTTTCGGAAGATACCAATGTTTTGCTTTGACATGTTTAGCTCAGAGCTAATTGTGGACACCAAAAATATTACAGATTTTAAAAATAACAAATGTGTCAATATTCATGTGACATTAACTTCGCCATAATTACACCGAATCTTATCTTATAAAATACAGATAATTACGCCCTGCGCGTGTCCCCATGTCAATCTAGTCATGCATGTAAATTAATGACTAAACTGCGCCAAGTCGTTGGTTTTCCTGGCTGATACAGGCAACCCATTCCATGCTTTAATAGCACTAGGGAAGAAAGAGCATTTGTACAAATTTGTCCCAGCATATGAAACAAGAAATGTAATGCACTACTTGACGCTAAATAATTATTTTAAAATGTATAAATAAGTTTGTATCGAAAGAGCTGTTTGGTTAAGTTTGAAAAGTCTTCAACAAAATAGAGTGTCGAAGCATTAACTATTTCACTTCTTAGTCTTATTTGTTTTCATTTATGTTTCAATTCTTTAAAACTGTTTATTTCTATTGAATAATAACAGTTTTTTTTTCTATAAACTAAATAATATCCGCTCTGGATACAAATATTTGACAATAATTTTGTAACGTTTCTCTTAAGCTTAATCTTTCCACTATTTTCACACCTTTTGTAAAATCGCCCGAGGATTGTATCTGTAGCTCACCATGCAATGTCTCTATATATCATCTACAATTTCACCCCTAATAATATTCTTACTTTCTTTTAGCCTTGAGAAATTCCCATGAGAGTTTAGCAACATAAATGTTAGATCTAGCGTCTAGCGTGAGCTAGCTCTTCTACTTGATCTAATGTTTGGTTCATGTGGCTATATACGTCCAGTATTATCGGGGCAGTATCTCTCCATGGAATGTCTATCTGCTTAGAGCATGCCGGTACACAAATTGGTTTCATCTGCTGTGATTGATAACATCGTCTGTTATCAGATATTTTGTATCTGAGGCCAAATGAAAACTAAAAAAAAAAGGATAAATATTTTATTTATTTATTTATATATATACATGTATTTACTGTGCTATAATTACTGCACAGTAGCAGACTTTTAAAAGTGTGTCTTGAGCTCAGCAAGCACATCATTTATTTGTGTGTGTGAAGTGGTAAACTTGAGTTGAAAACAACGTACACATTAGAACAATTTGAGACAAAATGGAATCAGTGAACCATGCCCATGTTGAGGATGCTGGTCACGAGTTTCAAAGGTACAATTTTGAACAAGATTGATATACTGGTCCAAGGAGGCCCCTTAAAAAGACAAACTGCATGGAAAGCTGCCTAATCCGGATATTTGAGCCTTCCAAACAAGTAACAAGAAAAGAAAACAAAAGTAATTAGTTTTGATCGCACCACAAACCTGTGTGTGTGAATTGCATGTAGATTTAGGAATTTATTTAGAATCCTGTTTATTCTTCATTCACTTGAACTATAGAACTTTTATAGTGCAGACATTTATTTTTCCAAGGAAAAAAAAGGCCGATAGATTTAAAACATGTTTATGTAAATATGTAACACCAAAAAAAAAAAGTAAACCTGGCACACCTTATTTCTAAACTGTCCTACATATAAAATAAACAGTACAAATAGTCCTACCTGATAGAATGAGACATTGCCAAATGTCAGCTATGATCTTGTAGTGTCTGGCCGCTTGTAGTGTCTGGCCGCGTGTAATACGAACCAGTAATTTACGGGTCCACTCTATAAGGAAAAAAAGTGTTCATGTTAAATAACAATTGCACATTAATTAGGTCGTCCCTATAACTGTATAAATAGTTCACTGATCACCTTAGAACAAGATCACAATGAACAAAATAAGCAATAAAAGAATGATATCGATTCGATTCTCGTAGAAATATATATATATATATATAAAAGGTGCTACTACAGACAGAGCGAGACGCTAGAGAGAGGCACAAACTCATGCCGCGTGGATCAAGGTATGCGCCGAAGAGGTGATCACAGTCTTCATTTCAAACAAACTAAAAGACCTTTTAAAATCGAAACTTAAATTCGACATCTGAAAGTCGCTGGTGCGGAGGGTGTCTTCCCAGGTTAACTTCCCCGGGGACATGCATTAGTTCAGTGAGCAGGAAGACCATTGGATCATAACCTAAGTTTACCAGGTCGCCATTAGTGTGTGTGCGTGTGTGTAAGTGTGAACTGTGTTATCTACCTATAGCATTGAAAAAAAAAACAACAACTAGCGTATCGGACTTCATAAATTACTCTGAAGTGACTTTATGTTCTAGATGTAGGCTATATATATATTTTAGTTTGAATTCATAAATATAGGTTTTAAAGAAATTGATCTACAGAGCTTCGGTAATGGAAGAAGAGAAAAAAATATGGGGGTGGGGTGGATAAGGTGCCCATGTAAGTATAAAGTGTACATACCAATCGAGAAACGGGAGGAGGTGGGTAATATTTCCCAGAAAAGAATCAATACTGATCTCTCGCCATTCAGCAGAATGCAACAAATCGATTACGTTCCGGACTGCTTAGTTGGCAGATTTCACTGTGTGCATGGAGGTGTATGTCAATACAAATTTGTGAATGAATCGTCACCCCGCCCACATACGAGATGTGCGCATGACACAGAATGGCGGCTGGTACCATTCACAAAGCGTGTATACATTTTTCATTAAGAGATATCTCTTAAGTACAGCTTGTATCTCTAAATACAGCTTGTATCTCTAAATACAGCTTGTCTCTTTAAATACAGCTTGTATCTCTAAATACAGCTTGTCTCTCTAAATACAGCTTGTATCTCTAAATACAGCTTGTCTCTCTAAATACAGCTTGTATCTCTAAATACAGCTAGTATCTCTAAATACAGCTTGTACCTCTAAATACAGCTTGTATCTCTAAATACAGCTTGTACCTCTAAATACAGCTTGTATCTCTAAATACAGCTTGTACCTCTAAATACAGCTTGTATCTCTAAATACAGCTTGTATCTCTAAATACAGCTTGTCTCTCTAAATACAGCTTGTATCTCTAAATACAGCTTGTATCTCTAAATACAGCTTGTCTCTCTAAATACAGCTTGTATCTCTAAATACAGCTTGTCTCTCTAAATACAGCTTGTATCTCTAAATACAGCTTGTATCTCTTAAGTACAGCTTGTATCTCTAAATACAGCTTGTACCTCTAAATACAGCTAGTATCTCTAAATACAGCTTGTACCTCTAAATACAGCTTGTATCTCTAAATACAGCTTGTACCTCTAAATACAGCTTGTATCTCTAAATACAGCTTGTATCTCTAAATACAGCTTGTCTCTCTAAATACAGCTTGTATCTCTAAATACAGCTTGTATCTCTAAATACAGCTTGTATCTTTAAATACAGCTTGTACCTCTAAATACAGCTAGTATCTCTAAATACAGCTTGTACCTCTAAATACAGCTTGTATCTCTAAATACAGCTTGTACCTCTAAATACAGCTTGTATCTCTAAATACAGCTTGTATCTCTAAATACAGCTTGTATCTCTAAATACAGCTTGTCTCTCTAAATACAGCTTGTATCTCTAAATACAGCTTGTATCTCTTAAATACAGCTTGTATCTCTAAATACAGCTTGTACCTCTAAATACAGCTAGTATCTCTAAATACAGCTTGTACCTCTAAATACAGCTTGTATCTCTAAATACAGCTTGTACCTCTAAATACAGCTTGTATCTCTAAATACAGCTTGTATCTCTAAATACAGCTTGTCTCTCTAAATACAGCTTGTATCTCTAAATACAGCTTGTATCTCTAAATACAGCTTGTATCTTTAAATACAGCTTGTATCTCTAAATACAGCTTGTATCTCTAAATACAGCTTGTATCTTTAAATACAGCTTGTATCTCTAAATACAGCTTGTATCTCTAAATACAGCTTGTATCTCTAAATACAGCTTGTATCTCTAAATACAGCTTGTATCTCTAAATACAGCTTGTATCTTTAAATACAGCTTGTATCTCTAAATACAGCTTGTATCTCTAAATACAGCTTGTATCTCTAAATACAGCTTGTACCTCTAAATACAGCTTGTATCTCTAAATACAGCTTGTATCTCTAAATACAGCTTGTCTCTCTAAATACAGCTTGTATCTCTAAATACAGCTTGTATCTCTAAATACAGCTTGTATCTTTAAATACAGCTTGTATCTCTAAATACAGCTTGTATCTCTAAATACAGCTTGTATCTTTAAATACAGCTTGTATCTCTAAATACAGCTTGTATCTCTAAATACAGCTTGTATCTCTAAATACAGCTTGTATCTCTAAATACAGCTTGTATCTCTAAATACAGCTTGTATCTCTAAATACAGCTTGTATCTCTAAATACAGCTTGTATCTCTAAATACAGCTTGTATCTCTAAATACAGCTTGTATCTCTAAATACAGCTTGTATCTTTAAATACAGCTTGTATCTCTAAATACAGCTTGTATCTCTAAATACAGCTTGTATCTCTAAATACAGCTTGTATCTCTAAATACAGCTTGTATCTCTAAATACAGCTTGTATCTCTAAATACAGCTTGTATCTCTAAATACAGCTTGTATCTCTAAATACAGCTTGTATCTCTAAATACAGCTTGTATCTTTAAATACAGCTTGTATCTCTAAATACAGCTTGTATCTCTAAATACAGCTTGTATCTCTAAATACAGCTTGTATCTCTAAATACAGCTTGTATCTCTAAATACAGCTTGTATCTTTAAATACAGCTTGTATCTCTAAATACAGCTTGTATCTCTAAATACAGCTTGTATCTCTAAATACAGCTTGTATCTCTAAATACAGCTTGTATCTCCTTCCCCCTACTTGAACCATTTCAAATGTTTTTTCTTGCAATGCTTCAGATAATCAGAGAGACAGGTTCCGTATGCAGATCATTTTGTGCAAAGTTGTTTGGGTAGAAAAACTGTCGGGAAAAGGGAGGCTATAGACCATTCATAAATGTAACAGAAGATATGGACCTAACATAAACGACTAGATACACACAGATAGATAAACAGCTTGGATACAAATCAATGGGGCTTGAGCTCGAATCCTGACTCAAGCAGAATTGTGTTTTTACTTAGTGCCTAAAGACAGCACGGAAACCTTCTTCCAGATACTCCCCTCCCTGAACTGGTCCACAAAATAGATTGGACCATTGAGTTCTAAAAATGCTATAAGCATGCAGTTGCGCAATAGAAAGGCAATTAAAAACTTATTGTTCAATCTTTTATGTATTATTGCTTATTCAGACTAAATTGTAGTCCCTAGTGGCACAGTGAGACGGCTGCAGACAAAAGATAGCTGCTGTAGGTGTTACGTCAAGAGTTTCTATTTCCAAAACTAGTTATATAGACCAGTCTGCTCTTTAGTCGTACAGAGTTGTCTTATCTACGTTTCATTATTAGCAAAGAAGTAATCATTGTCTATTTGTAAGAACGGTATAGCTCTACAGTACATTTCCTAGTTTCACACACCTCAAACTGTAGACGCTCTTCAATAAGTAGGTTAAAAAAGTACTCTTAATGTCAACTCTGCAATATTTTAAGAATCAAAATGTATGCCTGGTTTGATTATTTTTGAAATAATAATGAAAAACAGAATCGACATTAAGTTAAAACATGTTCACCGTTGTCAGCAAACGTTACTACAGTACTCAACGCGTCTTACCCTACATCTAATACTTCCGGGTCAAAGTCGAGGTATCTATGCCGGTTTTTAGAATGCTGAGACCCTATCCATTTGGCAATGGACCGAATAAATGGCCCATTATTACAGGGTTCCGTTAGAGCCCCACCCCCAGCAGACTAATCAAAGCATGCTAAAAGTGAAGCTCTAAGCACCCTAACTTTCTTAGATAACTTTTACTAGCCCCATGCAGTCAAAACAAAATCACGAGGCGCCTCAAACTTCTGTGGGGTCGCACATTTTTCACACCACTAAGTCCATATCTGTCCATGGTAATCAGTGATAATGAAATGTCATGGGAAAAAAAAAGAACTAATTGAAGCTAGGAAAACATATGTAAAGCTTTCTTGACAGACTTTGAGATTCTTATCATGAGATACACAAAAGCACCCCCCCCACACACACACCTTTCCCACTCATATTTAATTGACAAAGAGAGTCTAAATCAATAAATGCAGTGCTTTCTCTCTGTATAAAATGTAGATCTCTAGTGTTAAGTTGATCTTATCACTTGTACAGCAGTGTTTCTCAACCTTTCACTTGGGACGGCTCCCACATCAGCTGTAAACTCTCCTGGCCAGTTCCTGCATTCCGAGCTGCAGAAATACATTATATTGGTGTCTGCATTGAGAACGTCATCGAATAATACAAACATACAAATGTATACGAACATATAGATGTATATTTTTTAATACACTTTTCATTTTAGTGCACTACAAAATGAAGAATAAATTGTATAAAATAAATAAAAATGTCGAGCTATTAATGTATTGATTTTTCTGTCAGTCTATTTCTTGGGGAGGGTTCGAATCCTACTGCTTCCTATTTTTTTTTTTTTAAACCAAACGAGATTAAGCAGACATAAGAAGAGATCATCAGATCATCTGGTCTGAAAGTGAAACTTTACTTTTAAAAAGAGACAGATAAGTGAAGTTAAATATAAGTATGTTAAGTAGATAACAGGTCAAAAAAAGTCCAAGAAGAAGCAGGGTATGACAGATGCAGAAGTATGACAGACAATGAAGCCACGTGTGGGGCACGCACCTCTGTAATGTGCTTGGTCGTCGTTAGATCCTCTTTATAAAAAAATATCTGTCAAATGTTTGACGTGTTTCGGATGTTCCTTCAGAGTTGAAGATCATCTACTCCCTAGCCCAAACCTCCTGCAGGAAGACGGGGATAGCATCGGGCAGGGTATGAACCTGGTACTATTGAGACGACCAAACGACAGTCCAGCGCGCATATCGCACACCCAGGCAGCCATGTTAAGCACCACGTTTTGTAGTAGTAGAATGATGCTACTTCGCTAGGGAGTAATTTGACCGTTTAGAAGTGAAAAATATATCAACACGTCTTCTGCGAGGTATAAATTGACCTAATTCGTCATTGACAAAGAGTATGTTTATTTAAAAAAATAATAGTAAAAAAAAATTGCATTCGTCCCTGCCGGGGTCGCGCCCCACAGATTGAGACTCACTGATGTAGATAGATAATGTAAATACAAAAACAGTTGTTGAATATGTTTATATTGATCTAGTTTTTTTTTCTCCTATCTTGAAGAGTTCGCACCTCAAGAGTCATAAGTCACGTAAAGTCTTAAAAAATGGAGGGAGGGTTATATAGTTTATCTCTAAATGGAGGAATATATAAACGGTTTAACGGCATTATCTCAATGGTCATAAACTGGCCAGAATAATAGATCGACACATTTTTTTCCGACCTTTTCTTGCTCTGATTTTCTGTTTTGTTTCTCATTTGTATAACATAATGCATCGAGTCATGTCCAGACACACACACACACAGCGTCTATTTACAACTGTCTCTCTGTTTGTCTGGCTGGAATCTTGTACACTCTGATCAAGTTGAGACTTTGTATAACTATTCATTGTCGATGTCAACACATGAATTAAATCATTTTGAATGTCTCCGAGTCAGAAGATCAAGAAATGCAGTATTTCACGTGACTTCGCAGTTCTAGCTGTGCTCTACAAACTTTACCACTATCAGTTAGACACTAACCGCTGCCTGCCGGTGGTTGGAGTTAGGTACTCTAAGTCTGTCCTCAGCAGTATCTTTCCATTGGGTCTCAAATGTGTACCTCGCATACTTTGTAAGAAATCTTCATCTGCCTCGTTCGGAATCCTCCTGCTGCCAGGTGTTCTTTTCTATGTGAGTGAAAGCAAAATGCTGCCTAAGATAGTCTTTAAAGCGTTTTCGGTAGGTGGGGTGGTGGTGGTGGCGCACCGTAATACAAACAAATAAACAAACCAACAAACAAATAAACAAACCAACAAACAAGAAAAACATAACAAAATGTATAAATAAATTGGTTGAATTTTACCGTCATCACTTTTGACTTGACAGCGGCGACCCAGAAAGTATCTCAAACGACCACTTCGGGCAAGAAGAATTTCTTTCCCTTGATTGAGATACCAAACAAAATAGTTAATAACCAATAGTTAACTAACTAATTGGTTAGTTTTTTTAAATTGAATCTTGTGTTGTCAGGTTAATAATAAAAAAATAAAAATTAAACAAAATTTAAAAAATAATAATTTTGCGAAATTTCAGCTTGATCCGAGATTGGGTGTCGGAGAAATAACATGTATACACTTTTTACCAGATAGACAGACAGAGGGAGTTGATATAAACTTTGTTTTCATACTTTGACAAGATTTCAAAACCGTTCAATAGCCCCCACTTTCCAACCAGAGAAAATTACACCCACCACTATTCCTAATACAAAATGATTTTATTGCTTGCCGCGGCAAATTTTTAAAAATCTCATTTTGCAATCAATTCTAAGATTTAATAAATCATTGCAAGCGAGCTAATCTTTAGCAGTTTATTCGGAGATAAGCTTTTGTCCAAAGTTGGTTATATGGATGTTTTTGTCTAAACTTAAAAATCAAGAAGGAAAGAGAGAGAGAGAGAGAAAGAGAAAGAGAGAGAGAGAGAAAGAGAGAGAGAGAGAGAAAGAGAGAGAGAGAGAGAGAGAGAGAAAGAGAGAGCGAGAGAAAGAGAGAGATAGAGAGAAAGAGAGAGATAGAGAGAAAGACTCCCCAAATTTGTAGATTATTTAGAGCAAGAAAAATATGTACAAATACTTTCTACAAAACAAAGCTTATATTAAGTGCACTTGTATCCATTAGTTTGGATCAGATATGTGGGAATGTGGCGCACTGTAATAGAGAATAACGTATAATACTAAATATCTCTACAAACTGTTTTTGTTGAGCTTTGAGCTTTTTCAATGCGCCTCAATCCTATCACTTATCTGGACCAGTTAGGAAAGGGGGAGGGAAGAAAGGGGTATGTTGTTAATGTTTACATGATCGTTTTTTTAATACATACAAATGTTCCCTAAGGGTGCAAGAGTCCTCAAGGGGACTAAATCAACTTGTACCACCATATCTGTACGATTTCCTTCCCTTGTTCAAAGATACCAAACAAAATAATTAATTACCAATAGTCAATTATCTAACTGTTTTTTTTTTAAATTGATTATTGTGTTGTCGGGTAAAAGAAATTAATAAGATAAGATAAGAGATAAGATAATTTGTATTGGTCCAATCAAATGGAAATTCAGTTTGAATACAATTGACGACCTTAGCATAACTACTGTAACAATAACAATATACTGCACTGGCGGATCCGGGAGGGGGGGGGGGAAAAGAGGGAAAAGAAGTGAACGGTGAGGGTAATTCTTGAAGAATGCAAGAAAACGTTTTTTGTTTTTTTTCCTAGTTTCACACACCTCAAACTGTAGACGCTCTTCAATAAGTAGGTTAAAAAAGTACTCTCAATGTCAACTCTGCAATATTTTAAGAATCAAAATGTATGCCTGGTTTGATTATTTTTGAAATAATAATGAAAAACAGAATCGACATTAAGTTAAAACATGTTCACCGTTGTCAGCAAACGTTACTACAGTACTCAACGCGTCTTCCCCTACATCTAATACTTCCGGGTCAAAGTCGAGGTATCTATGCCGGTTTTTAGAATGCTGAGACCCTATCCATTTGGCAATGGACTGAATAAATGGCCCATTATTACAGGGTTCCGTTAGAGCCCCACCCCCAGCAGACTAATCAAAGCATGCTAAAAGTGAAGCTCTAAGCACCCTAACTTTCTTAGATAACTTCTACTTGCCCCATGCAGTCACAAAAATATCACGAGGCGCCTCAAACTTCTGTGGGGTCGCACATTTTTCACACCACTAAGTCCATATCTGTCCATGGTAATCAGTGATAATGAAATGTCATGGGAAAAAAAAAGAACTAATTGAAGCTAGGAAAACATATGTAAAGCTTTCTTGACAGACTTTGAGATTCTTATCATGAGATACACAAAAGCACCCCCCCTCACACACACCTTTCCCACTCATATTTGATTACATTATATTGGTGTCTGCATTGAGAACTTCATCGAAGAATACAAACATATAAATGTATACGAACATATAGATATATATTTTTTAATACACTTTTCATTTTAGTGCACTACAAAATGAAGAATAAATTGTATAAAAAAAATAAAAATGTCGAGCCTTGAGTTCCGAATAGATCTTTTTTTTTATAGCTATTAATGTATTGATTTTCTGTCAGTCTATTTCTTGGGGAGGGTTCGAATCCTACTGCTTCCTATTTTTTTTTTTTTAAACCAAACGAGATTAAGCAGACATAAGAAGAGATCATCAGATCATCTGGTCTGAAAGTGAAACTTTACTTTTAAAAAGAGACAGATAAGTGAAGTTAAATATAAGTATGTAAAGTAGATAACAGGTCAAAAAAAGTCCAAGAAGAGGCAGGGTATGACAGATGCAGAAGTATGACAGACAATGAAGCCACGTGTGGGGCACGCACCTCTGTAATGTGCTTGGTCGTCGTTAGATCCTCTTTATAAAAAAATATCTGTCAAATGTTTGACGTGTTTCGGATGTTCCTTCAGAGTTGAAGATCATCTACTCCCTAGCCCAAACCTCCTGCAGGAAGACGGGGATAGAATAGGGCAGGGTATGAACCTGGTACTATTGAGACGACCATACGACAGTCCAGCGCGCATATAGCACACCCAGGCAGCCATGTTAAGCACCACGTTTTGTAGTAGTAGAATGATGCTACTTCGCTAGGGAGTAATTTGACCGTTTAGATGTGAAAAAGATATCAACACGTCTTCTGCGAGGTATAATTTGACCTAATTCGTCATTGAAAACGAGTATGTTTATTTAAAAAAACAATGGTAAAAAAAAATTGCATTCGCCCCTGCCGGGCCGCCGAAGGTTGAGAAACACCTTTTATATATAAATATATATATATGCTGTACGTGCGTTTATTCTTAGGGCTAGGGTTTACAGGGCGTTAGGGTTAGGGTTTACAGGGCGTTAGGGCTAGGGTTTACAGGGCGTTAGGGTTAGGGTTTGGAAAAAAGTCTCCCCCTCCCCTCCAAAGTTCTGGATCCGCTAGTGCAACATAGATGCAAATACGAACAACATTCACACACGAAAAACACACTCACAACCAGCGCTTTATCAATTAGACTTCTGTAAGTACTTCTCGATGACGAAAGATGACTTTTTTACACTCTAACCGAAAGTGGGATGAAGGAGTTTTTAAATATTTGTTTTAGTCCTAATGGAAAGGAGACGACCACTTCGTTCAGATCTGATGTATCAGTGGTTTAATGGGTGCAGGTTGTCTTTGAGAATCGAGTGTGTTTCGGAAAGGCATCCTTCATGAAAAGACCTTTTTTAAAAAAATTGACCTTACACATCCTATTGTGTTGAAAGCAATACACGCTCCAGTGAGCCTAGTCAGTGTCTCTGTCCTATTGTGTTGAAAGCAATACACGTTCCAGTGAGCCTAGTCAGTGTCTCTATCCTATTGTATTGAAAGCAATACACGTTCCAGTGAGCCTAGTTAGTGTCTCTGTCCTATTGTGTTGAAAGCAATACACGTTCCAGTGAGCCTAGTCAGTGTCTCTATCCTATTGTGTTGAAAGCAATACATGTTGCAATGAGCCTAGTCAGTGTCTCTGTCCTATAGTGTTGAAAGCAATACACGTTGCAGTGAGCCTAGTCAGTGTTACATGTTTTAGTGCATCCATGAATAGTGAAAGTACCTTGTGTGGAATGAGGGTAGACATTGATTGCTAATGTTTCTGTGAACTGTGTACAGTGTAGATGATGTTTTCTTTCACAAAGGCAGAGGCCAATAAATGAATCATTATAGTTACAGACATAGTGCAAGTATATGCAGCCTCACAGAGCATCACTTTTAAAGGAGGACTTCTGCATTAAAAAAAACATTTTTTAACTAAATGTACATATTAATTGTAAGACTATAAGGAAATGAAAGTATATTTAATGTGCTCTATTTCTTTTTTTCTTTCCCCCACAAATATGACATGCTTTTGGATTTATTAACATTATTAAGTTCGATTTCTATTGAAGCTTGAAGAGGGTTAGGGCACTTACTAAGACACTGCCCAGTACCTTTTACAAACTAGAATCCGCACTGATTTTAGACTTCACACGAAACAAGCAGGTCGAAGGAGTCTCATAGACTTACAGTTACACACAACTAGAGATAGTTTTGGGTACTCGCCAGATATAGAAAAAGATATAAGACCTTTAGAATGTACACCATATTGCTGTGGATATTCGGCCTGGATATTTAAAAAGCACTACATATGGATGATTTACTATTATTCATTCTATTATTGTTATGTCCAGTGGCGTAGCTAGAAATTAGCCATCATTTGGAGGCCCGGAGGGGGGCTTGAATTCTTTGGGGGTCCCTGCATTTTGCGTAAAATTTAAGGAAAAAAATTTCGAACACTCATTTAGGGAACCTCAAGTGGAGGCCCGGGGGGATTTTCAAATTCTCCCCATCCTCCCTCCACACTAGCTACGCCACTGGTTATGTCTAGCTTGAAGACTTGTGTTTGCTGCAAACTTAAAGTGTTGTCTAAGCGAATGCTTTCCAACAGACTAAATATGTATCTATTATATAACTATTTAATTGTATACGCAGCACATGTTCCCTGTGTTTTCTACATTAACTTAAAACCATTGAAATTTAGGAGATAACATCTACCGTCGTCCGTCTATATCCCGGCCTTCAGCGAATATGTCATAACATTAGGGACATTGAAACTAGAAAAAAAAAGAAACTGCTTGCATTGAAGGTTACCAGCCTATCTAAGGTTTATTTCCACAGAAACAGAAACTATCTGTTTCATTGGTTTTAAAGGTAACACATTTCAGAATAACTTTAAAAAAATCTTTCTTACAGTGTAACAATGCTTTGCATCAGACTAACGTTAAATCTAACCAGTATCTTGCAGATAATTTTCACACATTAGTTCACGAATAATAACGTACGTCTTCGAGTCCGAAGATTTATGAAGAGTGCAGTATTTTCAATGACTACGCGGCCCCAGCTGCGACCTACATATTTTGCCACATCCAGCGCAGACATAACCATTTTTCAGCGGTGGCCGATTCAGGTCGTTTTATCGATTCTGTTGCTGCAATTCATATTGCGGGCCTATAAAATACTGTATTGCGTCCAGCCTGCGCAGAATATAATAAAGTGACCATTGGCTCGGGCAGGTCAATACCACTCTTTGCACTAAATGCAGTTCACAGTGGGATAGAAGTCTGAGACGGCTGTGAGCAACAGGCATCTGTAGGTTTTAAGTCGAAGTATCCATCTCCTAGACTGGCAGCCGACCAAGAAACAAAGTGCAGTGTAAAAAAAAATAATTCAACCAATGTCTCGGTGTGTGAGGTTTAAATCTACCGAACAGTTTCGTTACATGTTACTAACGTTTATTGAGAAATTACATGCTATCTTTTCCAAGCAGTGACTACACTGTAACATTGAAGTGTTGTCTCACTTTAAAAGTGTTTTTTTTTAAACCTAGATCATGCATAATTAGGAAATGGTGGGCGATCTGGTCGCAGGCGACCAAGAAAGAATTTAAAACTCTGATGCATTTCATGTCACTATGATGTCTGGTTGAGAGACGCTACTCATTTTAAATATGTGCGGCTAGCGCCGGTCAATGACTCATTTTAAACATGTGCGGCTAGCGCCGGTCAATGACACATTTTAAACATGTGCGGTTAGCGCCGGTCAATGACTCATTTTAAACATGTGCGGATAGCGCCGGTCAGTGACACATTTTAAACATGTGCGGTTAGCGCCAGTCAATGACACATTTTAAACATGTGCGGTTAGCGCCAGTCAATGACTTTTTTTTACACATGTGCGGTTAGCGCCAGTCAATGACACATTTTAAACATGTGCGGTTAGCGCCAGTCAATGACTCATTTTTAACATGTGCGGTTAGCGCCGGTAAATGACTCATTTTAAACATGTGCGGTTAGCGTCGGTCAATGACACATTTTAAACATGTGCGGTAAGCGCCGGTCAATGACACATTTTAAACATGTACGGTTAGCGCCGGTCAATGACTCATTTTAAACATGTGCGGTTAGCGCCGGTCAATGACACATTTTAAACATGTGCGGTTAGCGCCAGTCAATGACACATTTTAAACATGTGCGGTTAGCGCCGGTCAGTGACACATTTTAAACATGTGCGGTTAGCGCCGGTCAATGACACATTTTAAACATGTGCGGCTAGCGCTGGTCAATGACTCATTTTAAACATGTGCGGCTAGCGCCGGTCAATGACACATTTTAAACATGTGCGCTAGCGCCGGTCAGTGACACATTTTAAACATGTGCGGTTAGCGCCGGTAAATGACTCATTTTAAACATGTGCGGTTAGCGTCGGTCAATGACACATTTTAAACATGTGCGGTAAGCGCCGGTCAATGACACATTTTAAACATGTGCGGTTAGCGCCGGTCAATGACTCATTTTAAACATGTGCGGTTAGCGCCGGTCAGTGACACATTTTAAACATGTGCGGTTAGCGCCGGTCAATGACACATTTTAAACATGTGCGGCTAGCGCTGGTCAATGACTCATTTTAAACATGTGCGGCTAGCGCCGGTCAATGACACATTTTAAACATGTGCGGTTAGCGCCGGTCAATGACTCATTTTAAACATGTGCGGTTAGCGCCGGTCAATGACACATTTTAAACATGTGCGGTTAGCGCCAGTCAATGACACATTTTAAACATGTGCGGTAAGGGCCAGTCAATGACACCTTTTAAACATGTGCGGTTAGCGCCAGTTAATGACACATTTTAAACATGTGCGGTTAGCGCCAGTCAATGACTACTTTTAAACATGTGCGGTTAGCGCCAGTCAATGACCCATTTTAAACATGTGCGGTTAGCGCCGGTCAATGACACATTTTAAACATGTGCGGTTAGCGCCAGTCAATGACACATTTTAAACATGTGCGGTTAGCGCCGGTCAGTGACACATTTTAAACATGTGCGGTTAGCGCCGGTCAATGACACATTTTAAACATGTGCGGTTAGCGCCAGTCAATGACTCATTTTAAACATGTGCGGTTAGCGCCAGTCAATGACACATTTTAAACATGTGCGGTTAGCGCCAGTCAATGACACATTTTAAACATGTGCGGTTAGCGCCGGTCAGTGACACATTTTAAACATGTGCGGTTAGCGCCGGTCAATGACACATTTTAAACATGTGCGGTTAGCGCCGGTCAATGACACATTTTAAACATGTGCGGTTAGCGCCAGTCAGTGACACATTTTAAACATGTGCGGTTAGCGCCAGTCAATGACACAATTTAAACATGTGCGGCTAGCGCCGGCCAATGACTCATTTTTAAAATGTGCGATTAGCGCCGGTCAATGACTCATTTTAAACATGTGTGGTTAGCGCCGGCCAATAACACATTTTAAACATGTGCGGTTAGCGCCGGTCAATGACTCATTTAAACATGTGCGGTTAGCGCCGGTCAGTGACACATTTTAAACATGTGCGGTTAGCGCCGGTCAATGACACATTTTAAACATGTGCGCTAACGCCGGTCAATGACTCATTTTAAAAAATGTGCGGTTAGCGCCGGTCAATGACTCATTTTAAACATGTGCGGTTAGCGCCGGTCAATGAAACATTTTAAACATGTGCGGCTAGCGCCGGCCAATGACTCATTTTTAAAATGTGCGGTTAGCGCCGGTCAATGACTCATTTTAAACATCGACCTAACAAAGATGTACATAACGACAAATTAACCATTAATTTGACGCTCAAAATTTTTTTTAGCATTGATTTGACGCATTTTAAACATTTATGACATGATCCTTTCATGTCCTGAGGCTGAGTAATATCAGACTACATTAATTCATCAAGAAGACTACTTATTGACCAAGTGACTTCTGTTTCAGTACGTAGTAGATCCACAGAGTTTCCCGGTAGGGAAATGAAAGTACACATATAAACGTATTGTTTTAGTACTTGTCCATCACAACATGTATCTAGCCATATAAGCCATCATATGTTTTTATCACAAAGTTTTACAGTAGTATAGCAGATTAGTATTATTAGTCTTCATCTTCTGATATGCTTGCTGATAGCTATTGGTGACATACCGGACCAGAGTATCACTCTACACTAAATAGAGACACATAGAAAAAAAGACAAAACGTATACATGAGAACAATTGTTCCATTAGTCGACCTGCACAACAAGTAGACATGAGAACAACTGCTCCATAAGTTGACCTGCACAACAAGTAGACATGAGAACAACTGCTCCATAAGTTGACCTGCACAACAAGTAGACATGAGAACAACTGCTCCATAAGTTGACCTGCACAACAAGTAGACATGAGAACAACTGCTCCATAAGTTGACCTGCACAACAAGTAGACATGAGAACAACTGCTCCATAAGTTGACCTGCACAACAAGTAGACATGAGAACAATTGCTCCATAAGTCGACCTGCACAAGGAGACATGAGAACAATTGCTCCATAAGTCGACCTGCACGCCAAGGAGACATGAGAACAACTGCTCCATAAGTCGACCTGCACAACAAGGAGACATGAGAACAACTGCTCCATAAGTTGACCTGCACAACAAGGAGACATGAGAACAACTGCTCCATAAGTCGACCTGCACAAGAAGGAGACATGAGAACAACTGCTCCATAAGTCGACATGCACAACAAGTAGACATGAGAACAATTGCTCCATACTGTATATAGACTTCAAAGTTTAACCCTTTTAGCCAAGTTGCAGCGATGACAGAATATAGGTATTTGGCTAAAACGAAAGTTTCTATGTTGTATGCGGAAGATACATTCCCTCCCACAGTAAAATTGACACGCCAGCAACTGCAACTACTTTTAGAACATTAACTGTCCATGTTTAACTATTTGTTTTATTAATTAAGATTATCATAGAAATATACATGCGAACTAGGCAATGTTGTTTGTTAAATTCGTTAAGAAAAATATGGATTGTAAAGCTAGTTAGAACACTTCGAAAGTCTAGAGCTTGAAGTCCCTGGAAATCTTAAGATCAAATGGGGAGAATTCATGAACTCAAATTGAAGTAAGGTTGTTTTTTTTTTTTTGGTTTAGTCTTAAGTAAGCTACATGGATATGGAAACCAGAATAAATGAAATCAATCCTGACCACTGTAATCCTTGAACATTTGTCTCTAGCACATCTACTTTGTGCTGTCTCGAAGATCTTTGTTTGGAACACTTAAGTAAGGGGGGGGGGAGCAATATGATACTATAAGCCTGAGAGGGGGAGTTGCTTTGATGAATGCCAGCAAAACATCATCGTACTTTTAAGAAACATTTGTATTGAAAAGCACACTAAATTCACTTGAGCCTCACATATAATAGTGAACTATATCTTAGACCTTCAGTCACAAACTGATTTCACTTGGTTAATTAAGGGGACTGACTTGACTTCATCCTGTGAACTCCCAGGGGGGGGGGAGCATAGGGCCACAACCACACCTCTCCACCGAACTCGGTTCTGAGCAGCTTTCTTCATTTGCTCCCATGTCATTCCAGTGCCCTCAGCTTCACTGATGACTGACCTCTTCCAGGTTTGCTTAGGTCTGCCCACTTTCCTCTCTCCTTGTGGTTCCAGTCAAGTGCTTGCCTTGCAACATTGGTGGCTGGTTTTCGCAGGGTGTGTCCTATCCAGCTCCATTTTCGTTTTGTGATGTCTTGGACTATGGGCTTTTGTCTAGTTCTCTCCCACAAATCGATAGTAGTTATCTTTTCTGGCCATCTAAATCCTAATATCCGGCGTAGGCATATGTTAACAAAGGTCTGGAGCTTTTCCATATTTGTTTTAGTGACTCTCCAAGGGGACACTAGTTACAATTTCTTTACATTCGAAAAAAAAAGAGCAAGTTGCTTCCCTTGCTTTAATAAAATTGAAAATATTTATGGCGAACATTTTATCACTTTAAATTGAATGAACATTAACTGATGTATGAACTGCAATGACCTTATATTGAACGGACCAAATCACAAAAATACTTTGAGGAAGATGGAGTTATATGTGTCAACCTAATAATGGATATAAGAAGGAAAATGTCAAAGTGTAACAATATTTTCTTTTCTGTTTTGAAAGGCAATATATCTCCATTATCGCTTACCGAAAATATACTAATGAATGTTAAAACTTTTTTTTTTACCCTGTCTAGTATCCCATGTATGAGTTGATTGTATTTAGTCAGATGTGATGCAACGCACTGAAGCAACGATCATCAGGCATTTTGTTGCCAAGATTTAGATAGTGTTCACTCCCATTTTGCTTTGTAGATTGTGTCTTCAAAATTTTCTTTACTCACAATTAATAATAGGCCCTTTTTAAAAAAAATAAAAATAAATTCGTGACTTATGTAGAAATTATGGGCGTTTCAAAGATATTTTTAATTACTATTAATTTGAAAGAAAAAGAAGATTGCATAACCAAATGTGGACACCTGTATCTCACCTGACAGGCTGATAAATCCATTCACATCCCGTGAGCATTTTTTCAATAATTCTATTAATACTAGTTATACCTTTATTCTTCTTCTTCGTGGAGTTTGTTATACAATAGTACATTACACATAACACAATAATACCCGAATGTAATAAAAAAAATATACATACATATAACACTCTCACTCAATGATTTCATGTGGAGTTTACATCAGAAAGTTGGCTTTTCATCAATACTTTTATTGCAACGATTTCTATTGTGTGTAGAGAAATCTACGCAATTAATAATAGTACTCATATTTTATACGAGTTCTCTACCCGGGCATGCTACCCTGCCTCATAGTGGCGCCCGGGTAGAAACGATCGTAGGAGGAAACGATTAGGCTAAAGACAAAATAAGACTCCCGTGGGTGTGCCTAAGGGGGTGCGAGAGCATCATCATTGCACTGCGCGGAGTTGTAAAGAAGCTCCCACAACCTTGTCACAATCCAGGCGCTGTTCCTCAAGGGGCCGTTACGTAAATGGCGTGTCCCGCACGGTTAGCCTGGTATAGAAAAGGAAAATGGCGGGGGTCTTAGTGTACGCGGCCTCTTGCCACGAGTCTGACCCACCCGCCAGACAGAACAGTGTACACTGTTCTCTTTCATGCCAGTGAGAGAGAGCTCTTGTTTACTTTTGCTGGCCTAGAGTTCCAAGCGCCGAAGGCTCAACTCTAGCTGACAGTTTCAAGAGGCAGAAAAAAGAATACGAGTTCTCTAAATGTCTCTTTTGGGAGCCAGTTACTTCAGGGGCTCTACTCTCGGCCAGTAGGAGTTTATCAGAATGGCTGCCTAGTAGTGGGGTTTGCGCGCTGGACTGTTGTTTGGATTTATCGATGGTCCCGGGTTCAAACCCTGCCCGCTCCCATCCGACGTCGTCCTGCGGGTGGTTTGGACTAGGAAGTAAACTATCTTCAACTCTGAAGAAACATCCGAAACATGTCCAACAAACAAACATATCTGCTCTTTAAAATGCTACTAGTGAGTTGTCTTTGACTTCATTGAACGTCGTGGAGAAGATGGCATTAAGTGCAACCTTAAACGGAAATGTAGCTCAGATATAGGGCAGTGAAGGGTTAGGGATGAACTCTTCACAACCTCAACAAAAACAACGATTCAAAAATGTCAAGATACAATTCTGTAGGAGGGGGTGGGTTTCTGAGATTTGTATTTGTAATGTATATACACATACACAAAAATCATATTACGTAATGCATGACAATAAATAGACAATAGACATGCAATCTTTCAGAACACAATCATATACATACTTATTTTTCTGATCGTATTCAACGTAATCCTATCTAAGTTAACTTTCTAGCACAATCATAGCTATTGTAAAGTCTCTGAGCACAATCATAACTATTGTAGATTTTCTGAGCACAATCATAACTGTAGTAAACTTGGGAAACATAATTTTATCTTTCGTAAAATTTCTGAACACAGTCACATAGGTAAAAAGAAAACTTATCTGAACCCATCATATCAATAGTAAATTTTCTTAACACAATTGTTTTTTCTATAGTTAACTTTCTGTAAACAATAATTTATCTATTTCTCTACCTGTCTATCTATCTACCTGTTTATCTATCAATCTACCAATTTATCTATCTATCTATCTATCTATCTATCTATCTATCTATCTATCTATCTATCTATCTATCTATCTATCTAATCTCTTTCTCTCTCTCTCTCTCTCTCTCTCTCTATATATATATATATATATATAAAGATATATATATATATATATATATATATAAATAAATAAATAAATATATATATATATATATATATATATATATATCTCATGGGCGTAGCCAGGATTCTCTCCCCCCCCCACGCGAAAAAAAATATGTATGTGTGTGTACATAATTAATCTTTATTACGTTCTGACCCTTCATACTTTCGGAAGACGTTTATCGTATCCTAAAATAGGTTCTTCCTGGAGTGAATGGAAAAATTGTAGACTTCCCGCCATTGCCAGCAAGGGGGTCTGGGGGAGCTCCCTCAGCACGGGGCGAGCCCGGACGCCAAGCACTATTTCCGGTATTGAAAGCCAACAAAATGCATATTCTGAGGTATCTACAATGAATTATCCTGCTATTAAAAAGTTTTATTTCAAAAACCTAATGTGCTATTCTTACTAATTTAGACCCCCCCCTCCTTAAGTTTAATGGGGCCACGTTACTTAGCATACCAGATTATTCCGCTCAAGTTATACTGTTGCCCAAGTCTGATGGATCCTATGAGTGGTAGCGTATCCTTGACCTTGTTTGCCGAATTTACCCTCAGCGATATTGTGTCTTTCACCTACCAACTTGTTAGACCACGTAGTTCAGAGGTTATGTTGCCTTGAAGTATTTAGAGTAGGATTGAAGGGAAGGCAGATGTGGCTACTGCCCCGGGGGATCCACAAGAGAAAGGCCCCCACAAGAGAGAGGCCCCCACAAGAGAGAGGCCCCCACAAGAGAGAGGCCCCCAAAAGAGAGAGGCCCCCCAAGAGAAAGGCCCTCACAAGAGAGAGGCCCCCAAAAGAGAGAGGCCCCCAAAAGAGAGAGGCCCCCCAAGAGAGAGAGGCCTCACAAGAGAGAGGCCCCCACAAGAGAAAGGCCCCCACAAGAGAGAGGCCCCCACAAGAGAGAGGTCCACACAAGAGAGGCCCCCAAATGAGAGAGGCCTCCACAAGAGAGAGACCCCACAAGAGAGAGGCCCCACAAGAGAGAGTTAGTTTAGCTTTTTTTTTAACGTTATTATTTTTTTTTTTGCATTTTTCCCGACCCAACTTGAAACCTTACGGCTGATAACACTGTCGCGATTAAAAAGTGTCCACGGGTAGTCTGCTCAAAATTCCTGCCTCGGGCTATCACTCACTTCAATCCGGCCCTAGTAGTATTACATTAATACTTGTGTATTTTTCATTGGTTGCATACTGTTCACCTGACTCGTGTAGCAGACAATCCGATTATTTTTTTACTTGGAGGGACAGAGATATGACAGCCTAACAACTAGTAGCCAGTACCATTTGGAGCATACACTCTTCACATCAAGCATAGAGATCATCAAATTACTTTCCCACAATTTCTACTCTTATTATTCATGTGAAAATGCTCTTCTGTCAATGTGTGAGCATTTTGAGCATTTTCATCTATCAAAAAATAGAAACATTTCCAATAAAATGTATTGACCTTCGTACACAGACACGCACATTCACCCCATTCTCATGTAATATTGCACCATTTTAATTTTAAATATTATCTATGTTACAACAGTAACAATAAATAAAATAATCTGCAATCAACATAATATACAAATCAATGTCTAATGACTCCATGAATTTAAAGGAATAAACTTTACCTAATGATTCAGACAAATATTACATAATGAAAAACATCGTATTTAATGTTACAAACATCCAGTATTTAAATGCTGTCATTTAGTAATTGTAGTAAATGCAGGGTTTCTCAATCAATCGTCTTTCGGTCCTTGAAGAATTGTAAATAGAGATTGTAATAACTTGAAACTATTCAGCTTATTAAATGATTCTTCTTCGTGCTTTATCAGATTTGATCTATTGATTGATCAGCACGTAAACTATTAAGTAGACATCTCTAATTCAATTAGATCTCTTAATTAACGAACTCTTTGACGGGATTTTCATTTCATGTTCCAGGTCAGAGCATGCAGAGACAAGGAGTATAAAGACTGTCTTATCAGTAGCTAGCTAGACTTTGCTTAACATAAATAAAGAGTGCAGAACATAGCTAGAACAGGACACAGGTATTTTAGCTGATCAAGAAAAAGTTTAGCTCTATGGTATGGAACATAAACCTAGCAAAAAATCATACTTCCAATCTAGGTTAAGTTGGCATTAATAAAATGAAAAAAGTGGTATCAAGGTTGAAACAAACAAACAAACATCATGTTTACTTCTTAGCATTTGTTAAAATACAATTAAATTTAACCTTTTGAGCTGCAGGTCAGTCAGTTAGTAGAATAAATATATAGCTAAGTAATGTCATGAGCTCATCGTCAAGTTTCAATCAAGCCTATTCTTCAGCAGTCTGCTATGAGAGAATGTTGAGTCTTCTCTGAGAGGATGTTGAGTCTGTTCTGAGAGGATGTTGAGTCTGCTCTAAGAGGATGTTGAGTCTGTTCTGAGAGGATGTTTAGTCTGTTCTGAGAAGATGTTGAGTCTTCTCTGAGAGGATGTTGAGTCAGTTCTGAGAGGATGTTGAGTCTGCTCTGAGAGGATGTTGAGTCTGTTCTGAGAGGATGTTTAGTCTGTTCTGAGAGGATGTTTAGTCTCTCTGAGAGGATGTTGAGTCTGTTCTGAGAGGATGTTTAGTCTGTTCTGAGAGGATGTTTAGTCTGATCTGAAACGTTGTTGAGCCTGTTCTGAGAGGATGTTGAGCCTGCTCTGAGAGGATGTTGAGTCTGCTCTGAGAGGATGTTGAGTCTGATCTGAAACGTTGTTTAGCCTGTTCTGAGGGGATGTTGAGTCTGTTCTGAGATGATGTTGAGTCTTCTCTGAGAGGATGTTGAGTCTGTTCTGAGAGGATGTTGAGTCTTAAAGGTTGTTGAGCCTGTTCTGAGAAGATGTTGAGGATGTTGAGCCTGTTCTGAGAGTGTATTGAGTCTGTTCTGAGAGGATGTTAAGTCTGTTCTGAGAAGATGTTGAGTCTGTTC
Source organism: Biomphalaria sudanica (assembly GCA_036873155.1). NCBI lineage: Eukaryota > Metazoa > Mollusca > Gastropoda > Planorbidae > Biomphalaria > Biomphalaria sudanica. The sequence goes on along the minus strand of JAZGLO010000534.1, from coordinate 102,159 downwards.
TGAGAGGATGTTGAGTCTGTCTTCCCACAGTTACACATCACCTACACTAGGAATGGGAGAAGAGGTAGACGGGAGGTGAGAAGGCGTGGAAGGAGGAGTAGACTGTCACGTCAGCAACCGGTGTACCAGAAGTATAAACAGGATGTAAGCCGTGTGAGTACTGGCGAACTGGACACTCAACATGGCACTGGACTCTGGGGGCACCGTCATCGAGCCAGCTGGGAACAGACAAAACACAAGCAAGATTATTTGTTCTAGAATCCAATGCAGTTATAGTGGATAGCGTGGCATTTATAAATACCTTAATAACAAACTTTATATGGCTGATATTAAATTATTCACTGTTAATATATCTAGAAATAGATCTGAACCATACTGAAGAATGTCCCATCATTTAAATCGAAAAGTGAAACAATTTATCATTTAATATCTCTATAACTTTCATTGAATATTTTACTCTCAAAGTGGCATAAAGAACTGTTCAATCAACAGAGCAAAACTTGGCATAAATGTTCCTTGGATACTAATTGGAACCGTGACGTATGTTTAGTAGCCCTAAAACAAACTTAAGACCCTAAAAAAAATAATTGCCCAACTCTATGAAAGTATTGCTATTTTATGGATCTACATGAGAGAAGATCGAAAGGATCTAGATCTATATTTTAAAACTACACTTTGCACAGATAGTTCTTTTTACTTTGACACATGAAAATTACAAAATAAGTCCTTTGATTTCATTATTTAATAAAAATAAGCTTTAAATTTGTCTTTCAAAAGCATTTTTACATAAATTCGAAGTTAGAAGTCCTGACGTACTTTATAATCCCATTCATTTAAAAAATCGGGTAAACTCGTTTTAATTGTACTTTATATCCCATTCATCTCGAGCTACTTTCATTTTGAATAGATCTGAATGTATCGGCTTAACGGGTAAACACATTTTCACAAAAATCCTTTTATTTTCGTGGCGAAAGAGAAAAATCTGAAAGGAACATTAGCTAAGTTTAACATACACCCAAATCCAATCCACTACATTAGTAATACACAAACTAAGGCCCGCAGGCCGCGGGTAATGTCCGGCTAGCTATTAATAAAATATTATACTGTATTTGTTTAACATCTTCTATACTTTTAAAATCGAAATTTAAGAAGGAGATACCAAAATGGTCTGTACTGTATCATAGCATTAGAGACTTTGCTTACTGCTTGAACTAATTAGATTCTAGGAGTAGAAAGAAACACACACACACACACAACAATGACACCTACCTCTTTTGACGTTGTTTGATCCACCTGCAAAGAAAGAAATCCCAAATGTTTATAAGCCTCCAGGCTCCGTGGCAGACAAATGGTTGAAAGCACGTGCTAAGCAAATATTATCAGACTAATAAAATGACCTTAGCCTAAATACTTTCCACACCTACCTGTTAATACGCTGACGTGGGCTGACGTCATTAGCGTTTCGTCATGAAACCTACAGGTGTAAATACCTGAATCGTCATGTTGAGCACTCAGAATCCTGAGATGGCTGCTCACTTGATCTCTGGGAGAGAAAAAAAAAAGGTCTGTACAAATTGCGGCTTTATTTGTTAATTCAGAACTGAACCGAAAATTTGCATGACATACAGCACTCCGGTAAATTCAATAAGCTTCAGTTTGCACAGCCTTCTAAACGTCTTGATCAGAGACAGAAACCGAGTTGGGTCAAGTTGACCACATTAGATTAAGTTATTCGCTAATAGCCCAATGCTGATCCACTCCAAGCTCCAACGAGTGTAAACAAATTGGTGAAACGAAATATCGCTAGGAAGTGCAAGCATTGGTTAATCGAAATATTGCAAGGTCGATTGTGTGCAGGTTGATTGTGTGCAGGTGCAGGTCGATTGTGTGCAGGTCGATTGTGTGCAGGTCGATTGTGTGCAGGTGCAGGTCGATTGTGTGCAGGTCGATTGTGTGCGGTCGATTGTGTGCAGGTCGATTGTGTGCAGGTGCAGGTCGATTGCGTGCAGGTCGATTGTGTGCAGGTCGATTGTGTGCAGGTCAATTGTGTGCAGGTCGATTGTGTATTTCTTGTTTCTTTTTGTTTGGATTGAATGACTTGAACTAAGGTTCACAAACGTCTTTTGCGTTTGTGATCTGTCCGCTGTTAAGCCCGTCTGTCACGTTTATTTTTCAATAAGCGAAACAGTTTGAAATAGGTGCGATTCTTACTTTTGCTCTTTTGAATAGGAGACTCTTTTATTATTTAAATGAGCAAGCCAATGGTTTCTACATGTACAAATACAACGATGTACAAATACAACTTTGAAACATGTTTTGAAAGTTATATAAAATTTTTGTTTCTATGAACTGGACTTAGTCAAACAATTTCGTCTCCTGTCACACATTCACACACACACAACAGTATTAAAAAGGTTGTTTGTGTTTATCCCCAACTGTGTAACTTCTATATGCACGGGAGCTTGAGTTAGTGCTACTGATCCACAGGGAGCCATTTACGAGTTTGTGTGCATAACAGAACCCTTTTTCCTCTGGTGTTGAAATATGTCATGATTTATTTTTCTTTGATGCTTTTAGAATTATTAACGAAATGGATAGTTACATTATGATACGTAGAAACAAGATGACCGAAAGTAGTTTCGAACCCTATTAGCATCGTATGATGCCAACGTGCAATAAACTTGGCCATTTAATATTAAGACCAGTAACAATCCAGAAATTAAAGAAGAATACGTGGATTGGGGCGGGTCTGGCAAAATAAAAAAATGTGTTTGCAATGGAACTGCATCAAGTACGTGGGATTATTTGATATAGACGTGTTCAATGATACAGTTTAGAACTGACATGTTTGTGTATGCTAACACCGTGCTAAGGAGTTGATTGTGAAGCCAGATTCCACGTCTAAGTACTCAGACATACTGAAGACTGGAGTTCATTATTCAGTATATTTACATTTCAGTATCCTGATAAGAACACATTTGCATATTGGAGTCTCCTTCATTTCTTGGTTTTCTAGTTTAAGAATCAGTCCTCCACATGAACTTTACCCAGAGCTAAATAGGAAACTAAATGACGAGATCAACTGAAATTCGTGTCCTACATTACAAAACCATTTGGTGTCAGAAGAATGCGAAATGAATCTAAAGGAAATGTATCAGTTCGTTTACTTCCGATCTGTGTGATAAACATTGTTGAGCTACATTTTATTTGACAACACTTTGTTTTGTTAATGTTAATGAAATGCCTATACTCATTGAATGTGCACCGAACATTATGCAGCATCATTTGTCAACCCTATTGCACTAATCTCGGTATGTATTACAATAATAATTTCTGGAAAGTGAGTTAAGATAAAGGCACATTCCTCGATCCATATGCTAGGACAAATTTGTACAAATGCTCCTTTTTTCCCTAGTGCTCTTATAGCATGGAGTGGGTGGCTTCAGCAGGCCAGGAAAACCAATGACTTGGCAGATTTTAAGTCATTGGTTTACATGCATGACAAGATTGACCTAGGAACACGAGTAGGACGTAATCATCTTATTTTTTTTTTTGAAGTAACGTCCGTATTTTATGAGATAAGATAAGAAGTTACTTCTATTTGTGTGTACAAATACACAAGCCAATGAATTTAAAATGGAAATCAACTAAAACCAAGACTACTTCGTGGGTCATTATTAAATATTTACACCCCAATAACACTGACACGACCTCCCCCAGCAATTATCGTAATTATTGTGTAATCTAGGTCAGTCATTAGTGCCAACTAGATGTTTCGTGATTTTATTGAACCGTATCGACAAGTTGAATCTTCTATGGCTCACACAAACAATGGAAACATTTGGCATGTATTTGTTTGGGCAGGTCACACATCAAGTATTAAGTATCAACAATTAAGAGAAAAACTCTAGATTAATCTCATCCGGTGTTACATAATGCATTTCTAAGATTTGATAGGGCCATTTATCAATGTAAAGAAAGTGAAGTTCGTTGTGCAAATGCCACAAATATAAATCATATAATTCTTTAAGTTATTAAAAGAATCTAGTTTTCTTTCCAATCCTCGGACATGTGAAGGCTTTGAATAAATGTTACTGGAAATTATATTGATCTGTAGGAAGAGAGTCCAAAACAGCAAATCTTTAATTGTATGAAAAACGTGGTCCTGTTTTTGATTGGAATCTTGATTTCAATCTTTGATTTATGCCGTAACACTCTTGCTGGTTCATCATGAGTGGCCTCTCTTGGGAAATATGGAGAGCGGAAATGAAAGAGGTTCAGTTCAATTGGGTGCGCATGTTTTCCAGTCACGTGGAAGCACTGTCCGATGGCAGACATCTTGAAATTCAAATATCATTTTAGTTTTGTGCTCGTGTGTCTATGTGTGTCTGTATGTGTCAGATTCAGATTTATTTATTTATTTTAATAGAGTTCATTTTGTTACGTGAATGTTTAAAGACTGCAAAGATAAACAACAATCAAACGAAACCATAACTCAGTTATCGCATAATATCGGTACGCTACGGCTGAGAATGTCATATTTTTTTTGCATTAAATAATTCCAATAATAAAGTGCTTTTTTTGTAATAAAAATAGGTGCCGGTGATGGATTGCTTAATTTTTAACTACTAATAAATTAATAATAAACGTTAAAATATAAGAAAAGTTTTTTCCCAACATTGAAAAAGGTGCCGGTACGCCGTACCGGTGCGTACCGTCACAAAAAAGCCCTGGGTCTATAAATCTAGACATAAAAGAGAATGCGCAACATTTCCAGAGTATGAAGTTATTATACTCTTGAATCAAAGAATGCTTTACATTCTGTAATTCCCGAACGCGATAGTCATTTCAAGAACGCGATAGTCCTTTCAAAACCGATGTTGGCTCTAGTGTTCAAGCCAAATTAATATTTATTTATTTTTTACTTTGAAAAATTGTCACGGTCAGACTAGAGTTTTCCCCAAGTGGGCAACGAGCTAGTAATTCTGGTTGCTGAAAGTTCAACAACAAAGAAACTCTTCCATGGTGTCCATGGGTTAAAGAACAACAAAAAAATGAACGTAAACGTATTTGTTTCAAACATATAATGAAATGTCTTCACATCCACTGAGAAACACAAACTGTTTTTAAGTGCATCATGTTGAGTATGTTCACCCTTAAATCTTGGTTTGATCTAGCTTCGTATTCAGCTTCCATTACACGTCACCAGAGATAGAGAGACCAGATAGATGTAGTGTATAGATTATACATCACCAGAGATAGAGAGACCAGATAGATGTAGTGTATAGATTATACATCACCAGAGATAGAGAGACCAGATAGATGTAGTGTATAGATTATACATCACCACAGTTAGAGACCAGATAGATGTAGCGTATAGATTATACATCACCAGACTTAGAGACCAGATAGATGTAGTGTATAGATTATACATCACCAGAGTTAGAGACCAGATAGATGTTGTGTATAGATTATACATCACCAGAGTTAGAGACCAGATAGATGTTGTGTATAGATTATACATTACCACAGTTAGAGACCAGATAGATGTAGCGTATAGATTATACATCACCAGACTTAGAGACCAGATAGATGTAGTGTATAGATCAAGTTTCTAATGTTCGATTTTTTTGTGCGCATGAAATGTTCTATGTCAATGTCTATTCCTTTGTTATTAACTTCCAGACTTGAACTTAATTCAGTGTTGGCATGTGTGTATGTGTGTATGTGTGTATGTGTGCTATTTTTAGCGTACATGTTTTCAAGAAAATAAATGAAACATGTAGAGTACTAGAGAACTATAGATATGCATGCCCAGACAGGTCAACTATAGATATGCATGGCCAGACAGGTCAACTATAGATATGCATGGCCATACAGGTCAACTATAGATATGCATGGCCAGACAGGTCAACTATAGATATGCATGGCCAGACAGGTCAACTATAAATATGCATGGCCAGACAGGTCAACTATAGATATGCATGGCCAGACAGGTCAACTATAGATATGCATGGCCAGACAGGTCAACTATAGATATGCATGGCCAGACAGGTCAACTATAGATATGCATGGCCAGACAGGTCAACTATAGATATGCATGGCCAGACAGGTCAACTATAGATATGCATGGCCAGACAGGTCAACTATAGATATGCATGGCCAGACAGGTCAACTATAGTTATGCATGGCCAGACAGGTCAACTATAGATATGCATGGCCAGACGGGTCAACTATAGATATGCATGGCCAGACAGGTCAACTATAGATATGCATGGCCAGACAGGTCAACTATAGATATGCATGGCCAGACAGGTCAACTATAGATATGCATGTCCAGACAGGTCAACTATAGATATGCATGGCCAGACAGGTCAACTATAGATATGCATGGCCAGACAGGTCAACTATAGATATGCATGGCCAGACAGGTCAACTATAGTTATGCATGGCCAGACAGGTCAACTATAGATATGCATGGCCAGACAGGTCAACTATAGATATGCATGGCCAGACAGGTCAACTATAGATATGCATGGCCAGACAGGTCAACTATAGATATGCATGGCCAGACAGGTCAACTATAGATATGCATGGCCAGACAGGTCAACTATAGATATGCATGGCCAGACGGGTCAACTATAGTTATGCATGGCCAGACAGGTCAACTATAGATATGCATGGCCAGACGGGTCAACTATAGTTATGCATGGCCAGACAGGTCAACTATAGATATGCATGGCCAGACGGGTCAACTATAGTTATGCATGGCCAGACAGGTCAACTATAGATATGCATGGCCAGACAGGTCAACTATAGATATGCATGGCCAGACGGGTCAACTATATTTATGCATGGCCAGACAGGTCAACTATAGATATGCATGGCCAGACAGGTCAACTATAGTTATGCATGGCCAGACAGGTCAACTATAGTTATGCATGGCCAGACGGGTCAACTTTAGATATGCATGGCCAGACAGGTCAACTATAGATATGCATGGCCAGACGGGTCAACTATAGATATGCATGGCCAGACAGGTCAACTATAGATATGCATGGCCAGACAGGTCAACTATAGTTATGCATGGCCAGACGGGTCAACTATAGTTATGCATGGCCAGACAGGTCAACTATAGTTATGCATGGCCAGACGGGTCAACTATAGTTATGCATGACCAGACGGGTCAACTATAGTTATGCATGGCCAGACGGGTCAACTATCGTTATGCATGGCCAGACGGGTCAACTATCGTTATGCATGACCAGACGGGTCAACTATAGTTATGCATGGCCAGACGGGTCAACTATCGTTATGCATGGCCAGACGGGTCAACTATAGTTATGCATGACCAGACGGGTTATCATATTCTACGTATGCGTAAGAACATTTGTCATTTACACCGGAGCTACTGAAGTGGAAGGTATTTGTCCAATGAAGCTGATGGTGATTTTAAATTTGAGTGTGCAGACTAACCTTATCGTTCTAGGCAGCTGACGAATGAATCTGTCAACGCTAGAATTCGACAGTTTTTAATAGTCGACCGATGTTTCTCCAAATTTGACTACTGCCGCCCCATGCAAATTAAAATATTTTCATTCGTATTCCCCCCCCCCCCCCCCATGGTCATGTAAGAGATCTTTTGAAAGTCCGAGGAGCAGCTTCATCTCAAAACGTTTCAAAGCCTAATGAGCTCTAGACATGACGCTATTTCTTCCAGTCAGAACGCAGGTCTATACAATGAAAGGAAGAAACGGCTGTGAGACATTGGAGCAAGTAGAGCATGTAGACCTATGTACATTGTGGACTTGATAGCAGCACGATCATCTTCGTGTGGACTTGATGGCAGCACGATCATCTTCGTGTGGACTTGATAGCAGCACGATCATCTTCGTGTGGACTTGATAGCAGCACGATCATCTTCATGTGGACTTGATGGCAGCACGATCATCTTCGTGTCGACTTGATGGCAGCATGATCATCTTCGTGTGGACTTGATGGCAGCACGATCATCTTCGTGTGGACTTGATAGCAGCACGATCATCTTCGTGTGGACTTGATAGCAGCACGATCATCTTCATGTGGACTTGATAGCAGCACGATCATCTTCATGTGGACTTGATGGCAGCACAATCATCTTCATGTGGACTTGATGGCAGCACGATCATCTTCGTGTCGACTTGATGGCAGCACGATCATCTTCGTGTGGACTTGATGGCAGCACGATCATCTTCGTGTGGACTTGATAGCAGCACGATCATCTTCGTGTGGACTTGATGGCAGCACGATCATCTTCGTGTGGACTTGATATCAGCACGATCATCTTCGTGTGGACTTGATATCAGCACGATCATCTTCGTGTGGACTTGATATCAGCACGATCATCTTCGTTGGGACTTGATAGCAGCACGATCATCTTCGTTGGGACTTGATAGCAGCACGATCATCTTCGTGTGGACTTGATAGCAGCACGATCATCTTCGTTGGGACTTGATAGCAGCACGATCATCTTCGTGTGGACTTGATAGCAGCACGATCATCTTCGTGTGGACTTGATGGCAGCACGATCATCTTCGTGTGGACTTGATAGTAGCACGATTATCTTCGTTGGGACTTGATAGCAGCACAATCATCATCGTGTGGAATTCATAGCAGCACGATCATCTTCGTGTGGACTTGATAGCAGCACGATCATCTTCGTGTGGACTTGATAGCAGCACGATCATCTTCGTGTGGACTTGATAGCAGCACGATCATCTTCGTGTGGACTTGATGGCAGCACGATCATCTTCGTTGGGACTTGATGGCAGCACGATCATCTTCGTTGGGACTTGATAGCAGCACGATCATCTTCGTTGGGACTTGATAGCAGCACGATCATCTTCGTTGGGACTTGATAGCAGCACGATCAACTTCGTGTGGACTTGATAGCAACACAATCATCTTCGTTGGGACTTGATAGCAGCACGATCATCTTCGTGTGGACTTGATAGCAGCACGATCATCTTCGTGTGGACTTGATAGCAGCACGATCATCTTCGTGTGGACTTGATAGCAGCACGATCATCTTCGTGTGGACTTGATAGCAGCACGATCATCTTCGTGTTGACTTAATAGCAGCACGATCATCTTCGTGTGGACTTGATAGCAGCATCGATCATCTTCGTGTGGACTTGATAGCAGCACGATCATCTTCGTGTGGACTTGATAGCAGCACGATCATCTTCGTGTGGACTTGATAGCAGCACGATCATCTTCGTGTGGACTTGATGGCAGCACGATCATTTTCGTGTGGACTTGATAGCAGCACGAATCATCTTCGTGTGGACTTGATAGCAGTAAGATCATCTTCGTGTGAACTTGATAGCAGCAAGATCATCTTCGTGTTGAGCACAATGTCTTGTAGCGGGTCTGTTTTTGGTCACGAAAACGTCGTCTACGGAACGATGGTTTCAGAAAATGCATCTCTGTTTTTTTGGAACTTATTGATTTTTTGTTTAGTTGCTGGAAACTGAACAGGCTGTAAGTTTTCATCATGCCCTGGCTATAATTAAAAAAAAAACAGAAATAAAGTTGTTTGAGTGCTGGGACAAGTTCCAAAAAGCCCGTGGAGTCTGGGAGCGCATGAAGCGCCCTGACCGCACTTCCCCGTGGTTTAAACTGTCCAGGCCTGAGCGAGCTATTATAGCACAGTGCAGGACAGGCCACTGTCCTGTTGGCTCATATTTATCACGGCTATGGTTAAATTTCGATTCACGGTGACCCCGCTGTGGGAAAGAAGAGGAAATCGAGCCAAATATTCTGTTTGACTGCCCCAGACTTGCTGATCTCCGCCTCGACAAGTCTGGAAAACCCAAAATTCTCGACCTGTATGGTGACATATACGCACTACGCAAGACAGCAGGGTTTCTGTCCAAAGGCTTTTGCAAGATAGGATTTAAGCCTCTCAAGCCCTCACTCAAATGGAATTCGATGATAATGATGATGAATTTTTGTTTGTTTGAGCTAATTGAGCCTTTTAATACTACACATCCAAATATCAAACTCCATCTCGCATCAAACATGTCTCATACTTATGTACCTGGCAGGTGAGTCTTCTTGTGATAAACTAATTCTATCCTCTTCCTCCTCCACCTCCTCCATGTCTTTAAACCAGACGAGTCCTCCGTCCGTGTTGCCGTCTGTGGTGGCGTTACAGTACAAGTTAATGACCTCGCCACTGTTTAGATAATGGGTGCCGCTTATGACGATCTCTGAAAAGGAAGAGAAATTTTGTTAGGTCAAGGTCCAATATTTTGCTGACTCAAAATTGAGTTGACGTACAGAGTAGAAGTAGGTCGACCAGGCACCTTGGGAACACATTACAATATTCGTATAGCAGTGCGGAATGACTGAGAAGAAGAGCATGCTTCTTTTTACAAAGCTTCTATCAACTTACTCCCTCTTTGCCTGTCTCTCTTTGTCTGTCTCTCTTTGTCTGTCTCTCTTTGTCTGTCTCTCTTTGTCGGTCTCTCTTTGTCTGTCTCTCTTTGTCTGTCTCTCTTTGTCTGTCTCTCTTTGTCTGTCTCTCTTTGTCTGTCTCTCTTTGTCTGTCTCTCTTTGTCTGTCTCTCTTTGACTGTCTCTCTTTGTCTGTCTCTCTTTGTCTGTCTCTCTTTGACTGTCTCTCTTTGACTGTCTCTCTTTGTCTGTCTCTCTTTGTCTGTCTCTCTTTGTCTGTCTCTCTTTGTCTGTCTCTCTTTGTCTGTCTCTCTTTGTCTGTCTCTCTTTGTCTGTCTCTCTTTGTCTGTCTCTCTGTCTGTCTCTCTTTGTCTGTCTCTCTTTGTCTGTCTCTCTTTGTCTGTCTCTCTTTGTCTGTCTCTCTTTGTCTGTCTCTCTTTGACTGTCTCTCTTTGTCTGTCTCTCTTTGTCTGTCTCTCTTTGACTGTCTCTCTTTGACTGTCTCTCTTTGTCTGTCTCTCTTTGACTGTCTCTCTTTGTCTGTCTCTCTTTGTCTGTCTCTCTTTGTCGGTCTCTCTTTGACTGTCTCTCTTTGTCTGTCTCTCTTTGTCTGTCTCTCTTTGACTGTCTCTCTTTGTCTGTCTCTCTTTGTCTGTCTCTCTTTGACTGTCTCTCTTTGTCTGTCTCTCTTTGTCTGTCTCTCTTTGACTGTCTCTCTTTGTCTGTCTCTCTTTGTCTGTCTCTCTTTGTCTGTCTCTCTTTGACTGTCTCTCTTTGTCTGTCTCTCTTTGTCTGTCTCTCTTTGTCTGTCTCTCTGTCTGTCTCTCTTTGTCTGTCTCTCTTTGTCTGTCTCTCTTTGTCTGTCTCTCTTTGACTGTCTCTCTTTGTCTGTCTCTCTTTGTCTGTCTCTCTTTGACTGTCTCTCTTTGTCTGTCTCTCTTTGACTGTCTCTCTTTGTCTGTCTCTCTTTGACTGTCTCTCTTTGTCTGTCTCTCTTTGTCTGTCTCTCTTTGTCTGTCTCTCTTTGACTGTCTCTCTTTGTCTGTCTCTCTTTGACTGTCTCTCTTTGACTGTCTCTCTTTGTCTGTCTCTCTTTGTCTGTCTCTCTTTGACTGTCTCTCTTTGTCTGTCTCTCTTTGTCTGTCTCTCTTTGTCTGTCTCTCTTTGACTGTCTCTCTTTGTCTGTCTCTCTTTGACTGTCTCTCTTTGTCTGTCTCTCTTTGTCTGTCTCTCTTTGTCGGTCTCTCTTTGACTGTCTCTCTTTGTCTGTCTCTCTTTGTCTGTCTCTCTTTGACTGTCTCTCTTTGTCTGTCTCTCTTTGTCTGTCTCTCTTTGACTGTCTCTCTTTGTCTGTCTCTCTTTGTCTGTCTCTCTTTGACTGTCTCTCTTTGTCTGTCTCTCTTTGTCTGTCTCTCTTTGTCTGTCTCTCTTTGACTGTCTCTCTTTGTCTGTCTCTCTTTGTCTGTCTCTCTTTGTCTGTCTCTCTGTCTGTCTCTCTTTGTCTGTCTCTCTTTGTCTGTCTCTCTTTGTCTGTCTCTCTTTGTCTGTCTCTCTTTGACTGTCTCTCTTTGTCTGTCTCTCTTTGTCTGTCTCTCTTTGACTGTCTCTCTTTGTCTGTCTCTCTTTGACTGTCTCTCTTTGTCTGTCTCTCTTTGACTGTCTCTCTTTGTCTGTCTCTCTTTGTCTGTCTCTCTTTGTCTGTCTCTCTTTGACTGTCTCTCTTTGTCTGTCTCTCTTTGACTGTCTCTCTTTGACTGTCTCTCTTTGTCTGTCTCTCTTTGTCTGTCTCTCTTTGACTGTCTCTCTTTGTCTCTCTTTGTCTGTCTCTCTTTGTCTGTCTCTCTTTGTCTGTCTCTCTGTCTGGTAAAAGGTCTCTACGTGTTTTTTCTCCCATTTCCTATTCTAGGATCAAGTTGAAACTTTGCACACAATTATTCATTGTACTTGAGAAGACTTAAATCGATAAAAAAATTAAAGAAATAGTTAATTTATTATTGGGGATTAATTATTTTGTTTGATATTGAAATAAGAGGAGTAAAGGCTACTTAACGAGAAATGTGGATGTACATATGGATTTATTCCCCTTATTACGTTTGGACACGTTTTTTATCCCATTTTCCATTCTCGGATCTGGTTGAAATTTTTCATAATTATTCATAGTCGATGACAATACATTAATCAATCCAAAAAATTAACAAATTAATGAATCATTTAGTACTAAGTGATTAATTTTGTGATATATAGCAGTTAGAAAGCTTCTTCTTCGTTCTCATTTTACATGTCGGAGGGTTCGGATCAGTAATCCCATATCTGAGATGAATAGCGCAGTGGTTTCCAGAGCAAGCAGTTCTCCGAATAGTTTTTGTTATATAGGAGTTTCCCTCAAGAGAAAGGAAGCTAAATCCAGCCATTTTCAGATCAATGGCAGAAATTAGTGTTTTTTTCCCTTTGATAAGCTTTGTTTTTAAACGTTTTTCTTTCCTTTATTGCTTGTTCAGCGGCGGAAATAGCTGACTGGATGAATAATACTGATTTCAGTAATAATTTTGAAAGGACAAAGAAATGATAACAAACGGTGTAGGTCAGTGTCCCCAACTTCAAGATGACAGCAAACATCCATCTGTCTAAGACTAAGACTAAGACTGCTTTATTGATCCTTACGGAAATTTGTTGTGATTACAAGGACTTTTTTCATATATAAAGACAACACAACAGAAAAATACACATAAATACAACAGACAGCATAAAGAGTTCATTCAGCGACTACACACAGGTATCTTGGTGCATTTCAATGTTCCCTTATCAATGTGTGGCGGTGATAGAGTCTGGCCGAGTGAGGTACGAACGAGTTTTTGTACCGCTCCGTTCTTGTTTTGATTGACAGCAGTCGCCCACTTCGCGACGACCTGACGTAGTTCTGATGGAGCGGGTGGCCGTTGTCTTCCAAGATTTTTTCGATTTTTCTTAGGCACTTTCGTTCAAAAGTTCCTTTAAATGTGGTAATGTTGTGAGTGTAATTTTAGATGCTTTTTTAATGATGTTTTCTAGACGTCGCAACAGTTTAGATGAGGCGTTGCATTGCCAACAAGTTATTCCGTATGTTAGCAGATTTTGTATAGTCGCGCCGTAAAAAGTCTCAAGGATCTTCTTGTTTAGTTTAAAGCTATTGAGTTTGTATAGAAAGAAGAGTCGCTGGGCTGTTTTCTTTGTCAGAGTGCCAAGGTGGTCTTCCCATGAAAGCTTGTTGTTGATAACGCCTAGATATTTATATGCCTTTACTTGTTCTATAGATGTAGTGTTTATTTGCAGTTCACGTATAGTATGTTGTTTTTTTTCTAAAATCTATTATAAGTTCTTTAGTTTTTGTTACATTCAGTTCAAGAAAGTTGTCGGTGCACCAGTTTGTAAACTCTTCTATCGAGCTTCGATACTGAGATTCGTCTCCTGAAATAAGACCGATTATGGCAGTATCATCAGCGAATTTAATGAGTTTAACTGAGTCATAGATGCTTCTTATGTCATTAGTGTAAAGAGTGTATAGTACAGGAGATAGTACACAGCCTTGTGGGGCACCCGTACATAGTACTCGAGTTGACGATTTGGTGGTGTTGACTTTAACATACTGGGGCCGTTGGGTTAAAAAGTTTAGAACCCATGCTTGTAAGTAAGGGCTTACATTTAAGTTACTCAGTTTGTTTTTCATTAGATGTGGCTGAATGGTATTGAAAGCCGAGAAGAAATCTACTGCTGAACTATGGAACATTTCTGTCTATCTATGGGCAAAGTAAATCGGACACCAGAAACAAACTTTTTAAAAACACTTTAAGTATAAATATATTCTAGTTACATGGCTGTAAGCTTTGTGTGAAAAACAGTTCACACAAGTCAATGCAGAATTATTGTAACATCTGCATTTAGAGATCTATCATGAAACAACATAATTACTTACCTGGGTTTCTTTTAACGGGAGAACTTGATGTTTCTGAAATTAAGTCAAAGTTTGTGGAAATCAGTAGTGTATAGAACTAAGTTACCTTATTTCGATATAACGCAATCAACTACAGGCTTTGAAAGTGTTCCTTAAAAAATGGTTCTTCTGAAAATGTTTCATAATAAAATGGAAGTAAAAATGTAAACATTTTCCATCTATCCATCCACTGCACTACAGCCCACAAGATGCTAAGGCTTACTATAACATTTAATTCCATTCAGATCTCTCTTGAGCTTTGAGTCTCCATGCCCATTTGCTATATTGGTATTAAATAAACCCTTTCTTTAGAAGTAGTGCACATTTCGATGTAGACAATACACAGTGTGTTGCTTAGCACCAAATTAGTTTTACATCACTTCCTTTAGTTATATCATACCGGAAACAGACAGATCCACAACACGGCGCAGGATCTTTTTGCTGACGCTAATCTGACACTCGTATTCTCCCGCGTCATCGACTGTCACGTCCTGGATGATCAAATCCCAGCGGTTCTCAGACATTGAATGATCCACAGAAACCCTTGGATCATTGATCCATGTCTTCTTCCCGATAGTAAGTGGTCCTTTGGCTGACAGCCTTCTCCAGACAACCTGTTAGAGAAGATAGTTCAAATACTGAAGTGGGTCACACATGTATTGTATATAATAATAATCATAATATTAATAATAAATCCTCAGTGGACACAACATGAATTTTGTTTCTATTTAACGAAACTCGAACCTGGCAGTGCCAGAGAAGGAATACTTGTTCGTTTCTAACATAATAATAATAATAATAATAATATAAGGAAAACCGAAATGGAAAAACAAAGAAAATATGGGAACCTAAGCTTGGAGATTAAGCGGTTATGGACTTTATCAAAAGTAGCGTCTAATGTAGCAATATATCCAGTTGTTATATCAACTGGGGGGGGGGATCATGGCAACTGAATTCACAGATAGCTTTAGGGCTTTTAACATCTCTAAGAACATTCTAGTGCCTGTCAGAGGGCGGTACTGCTTCAGACCTGCCACATCACCAGAACATTTCTCAGTAGACACTGTTAAAGGGAGTAATTCGAATTATGTTTCTCGAAGCTCGACTCTGGCAGTGATTGTAATTCCCAGTGATGCATGGCACATGACACCGTCCACAACTAAAGGAAAAGGCAGAAACCATTGTAAAAACAGTAGTAAAAGGAAAAGAGTGGGTAGTCAAGTGGGACAACTGAACAGATCACATTAGTCAAAAGATGAAGATTGACAGCTAACCAGAAAACAGATCACATGTCTAAAGATGAAGATTGACAGCTAAACAGATCACATAAGTCAAAAGATGAAGATTGACAACTGAACAGATCACATTAGTCTAAAGATGAAGATTGACAGCTAAACAGATCACATAAGTCAAAAGATGAAGATTGACAACTGAACAGATCACATTAGTCAAAAGATGAAGATTGACAGCTAAACAGATCACATTAGTCAAAAGATGAAGATTGACAACTGAACAGATCACATGTCTAAAGATGAAGATTTACAGCTAAACAGATCACATTAGTCAAAAGATGAAGATTGACAGCTAAACAGATCACATTAGTCAAAAGATGAAGATTGACAACTGAACAGATCACATGTCTAAAGATGAAGATTGACAACTGGACAGGTCACACCAGTCTTAAGATAAAATTGACAACTAAGTAGATATCACTAGTCTTAAGATAAAGATTGACAACTAAACATGTCACATCAGTCTTAAGATGAAGATTGACAACTGGACAGGTCACATTAGTCTAAAGATAGAAATTAAACAAGAAATAAACGTCACTAGATAACAAAGCGGATAAAAAAATTCGGAATTAGAAAAACACTCAAATAACACAATTGTGGCGAGATGTTTAATTAGTAAATATTGGGCTTGTTTATTTAAGTCTAGGGGAAATTATATTAGTTTATCCCGCTCACATATAAGATTTTGTACAGGCACACCGCAACAAACAGTAAGAACAGACCAATATTATAAATAAAAATAATTTAATAAATGAAAGTTTACAAAAGATAATTGATCAACTAAGATCATAATTAAGAATGAAATGAAGGTGCTAATATCTAACATAACTGCTCATCATGGATTGCCAATTGGTGAGTGATTGGAGGAGAAGAGTGTTCCTATGTCTGGCTACTTATTTTCTTAGCTGCTAGCCCGTGGGTCGTGGGTCGTCTTCTGGCGGTCAAAGGACTGGCACTCAGAAGGATGAATCATCCGGCTCTGTCTTAGGACGTCGGCTCGGGATAGTCTCTATACTGTAGGCAAGCTGGCTCTAGCGTGAGGCCGCTGCCTGTTTAGCAGTAGAAAGGGTTGCAGACTAAGTTGTAGTGGGGTGATCTCTCAGCTGTGATCTCTAGCTTGTAGAGAGCCGTGCTAACTCAACACCAGTTTATCTTCTGCAGCGAAGGTTGCTCTAATCAGTCAGCATTAGGCAATAACTATTGGGCAGTGGACAGTTTGGGCCGGGTACTGGGCAGATGATACTGGGCAGTATAAGGCACTGTGGATACTGGGCAATATTTTTAGGCCAAAGACAGAAGGTCTTGCTAACAGATATGTAATTGGAAGGGGGGGGGGTATCTGGTGTGGTCTGCTCCGGTTACAGCTTTGGGTGGAGATCTGGTGGTATTAGCAGTCGGGTGTAGCAATCGTGTAGCAACCAGGGGTAGCAACCAGGCTGGGGATAAGACAGACAATTAGGAACCTCATAAAGGCATTGAGCAGGGATTCCCATATGCCTTGCAATCAATCAGATGTAGGCACTGGTATCAATCCCAATAAGGCATTTAAGACAATTAAGTATAAAATCTCAAAGCATGCATCTAACTCAATAACAAAAAGATACAAGTAAGATAACCACAATAAATGTGTCATCATACAATGTAGGATGATACTAGTCAAGATTCATCCATTAAATTTGATTTCGACGATAAGCAATCAGTTATAGTACAATGGGGAATGAGCATATTATATACTAAAGGATAAGATGAAAGTAAAATACTATAGTTGGGGTTCTATGTTGCATTAATAAGCATAGATCGTGCATCATCATGCTACAAACATGACATGAGTTAAAATGTGTTCACAAATAATAATATTTTAAATTTAGAAACAGAGCCAAACCAAATCTTTGTTATTTTTAACGTAATGTTATCATAAAGCGTAGGGACTATTTGCAGACGCGTAGGGACTATTTGCAGACGCGTAGGAATTTATTTATTTGCAACTCCTTGTTTTGAAGCAGTAAACATATAGAAAAAAATTCCTTTTTTTATACCAAAATTAACTAAATAATTTGTCCTATTTGATTATTTTATTGGTTACCGAGTACGCATACTTTTAGAATAAAAATAAAGCCTTCAGTGCGAGAGTACTGTGCGGCACAAACTGAATCGCAAGACAGCCGAACGCGAACACAAACAGAAAGTCAAAAGTGTCTTAGGAAACTCAGAAAAGGCAAAGATTCATTGATTTGGGTAAGTAGCTTTTAATTTGATGCAAAAGTGCTTTCATTCATTTTTCTTAGATAATAATAAAATATAATATAGGATGCAGATAATTTATAATATTGGATCAGTAATCACATTTAAAAAAACCAACAAACTGGTTGTGATAATCATAATATTTTAATAGTAGTAGTAGTAGTAGTAATAGGAGCTTGTTGATGTGCAGGCTGTTAGGCCTTTTAGGTGTTTGGATGCATTAAATTTTCCTATTTCATTATCATTCGTCATAGCATCTAAACTGCAGTATACATTTTGGATTGCTGTCTATGAGATTTTTGAAAATGTTTATAATTGAGGGTGCTCGTTTTACATTGGTAGGCAAACTGTTCCAGTTTGTAGAAACTCGGTTACTGAACGTAGTTGAACATAGTTAATAACTTAGTTAAATAAGGTAAAGATTTTATTAAGAACTTTGTATTGGATCAGTATTCAACAAATTAAACATTGATTTTTCTCTTTCTCTTTCTTTTAGATTGTGCAGCCACTTTTTATTCAGCCATGGACAATCATAATGTAAGCCATGAAAACCAAGATGCTGCTAGTTTTCAACCCTAACGCCTTGGTTTTTTGCACTAGATCAACAAAATTATGGAAGATGGCTCTCCGTGCACATTCATGACATGAAGAAACTGCAGGGTGGTAGTTCAATGTGCTACGAAGACTTGATGCAAGGTCGATTCGTTCTGCAAAAGACATCTCGCCCCTTCTCAAAAATGGCACTAGACCAAGCACATGAGCAAAACAATGCCATCATCAAAGGTGAGGGAGGAGCAGTGGGACTCACTGAAAACCCCTCAGCATTGAGACGCTCGATGATTGGAGGGCCAGAGGTCTCCAAAGTTCTTCAAGACCTAGAGTTATCTTTTGAAATAAAACGCAGCAAAGAATCAGATCAGCATCATGAACAAGACAAAGGATTCCAAGAAAACTTCAAGGCTGCCGTGTGTAGATTAATGGATGTGATACAGGAAACTGGCAACCCATTTCTAGAAAAAAGCGCAGAGTTAGTCACTCTTCATGATAACAACATTGTTGATGCTGCTGTACACAAGACCTTGAGTAATATACACAAGACTGGTGTAGCTCAATACAACGAATTTATGCAAGAAAGACTTGTTGACATGACCAAGCCAGTTTCTGCTCCAATCAGGCGAAACAATTTCATCTTGATCGCTGGTGCAAAAAGAAAGAAGCGATCAGCGCCACAGTATAGGATTTCATCACTGAAAAGTGACTGTTACCTCTTTTCGAGGTTGTATGTAGCATGCCAAACCAGAAATGGGGGCTTGACAGACTTTTTTTCATATGAAAATCAGTCGGCTCCTCCATCACTGTCCTGTGATGGACGAATGAGACTGTCAAACAAGTCGGGGTTGCTGGAGTGTTTGGAACCTCTCCAAACTTCATCAGCAGTGCCAACAGTCACTGACATGACCATCCTTGATGGAGCGGCTGTTGTCAATATGTTGAGGCCAGGATCTGCAAAAACATTTGCTGATTACGCAAACCAGGTGTTTATCCCCTATGTGATGCAGACCCTGCAAAATGTCTCCCATCGTCTAGATGTAGTTTGGGACTGTTATCGAAGTGACAGCTTAAAAGCTTTCACAAGAGAGCGACGAGGACTAGAGAAGAGAAAGCGTGTGACGCCAGAAACCGTATTACCATCGCAGTGGGGAAGTTTCTTGCGGGTGGATGCGAACAAGACCCAGTTGTTTGCATTCCTAGCACAATATCTTCTAACAGTACAATCAGAGAAACTTATTGTTACCACTCAAGGTCCAGATGTAATCTCCAATAAACCCATTGACCACACGAATCTTTCACCATGTAATCACGAGGAAGCAGACACACGGATGATGCTTCACCTGGCCCATGCAGCTGAACATTGCCGCAGGATTCTGATTCGCACTGTCGACACAGATGTTGTGGTTCTTTCTGTTGCTGCCATGACTCGCCACCCTCACCTGCAATTATGGATTGCCATGGGTGCAGGAAAAGACTTCCGATACATTGCAGCTCATGACATAAGCAAAGTTTTAGGTGTTGCCAAAGCCCAATGTCTGCCTTTGTTTCACAGTTTTACAGGTTGTGACACCGTCAGCTGTTTTAATGGTATCGGCAAGAAGACAGCTTGGGAGGTCTGGAGCAAATGCGACCATGTTACAGACACATTTCAAAAACTGTGTTGTGCTCCATTTGAACTAACAGCTAATGACATGTCAGTTCTGGAGCGTTTTGTGACGCTTTTGTATGACAGAAGTAGCAACTGCCATGATGTCAATAGTGCCAGGAAATACATGTTTACAAAGACTGGCCGCCAAATTGAAAACATTCCTCCAACGAGTGAGGCCTTGTTTCAGCACTGCAAACGGGCAATTTACCAAGGAGGCCATATTTGGAGCCAGGCACATGAACGACAACCAGTGCTTCCAGATCCAAGTGACTGGGGTTGGCAGTTTATGGACAGACAATGGCAGCCTTTTTGGACTGTTTTGCCACAAGCATCTTTGACTTGTCGGGAACTGTTGAAATGTGCTTGTAAAAAAGAATGCAGATCCAAGCGTTGTAAGTGCAACAAGGCCGGATTAAAATGCACTGCTTTATGCAGCTGTGTCTGTGGAGCCGACTTTCCAGTACAACATCCAGTTCAAGCATTTAACACTAATTGAACTAATTGAACCAGATTCAAAAATGTAGGGTCAATTTATCATCATACTCAAAATTTACCTTTGTGGCCATTTTTATGTTACTAAAAATAAAAAAATTTAACAAACTTGTGCATTTTCTGTATCACATTTTGTTTTGCATTATAAATTGAACATGTGTGCCAGGTGTGGTGTTTGCAGCTTAAAAATTATCAGTTTGTCACTTTACTTGAATTTCTTTAAGCGGCCATTTTTAATGTTACTATAAATAGAAACTGATTAAAATTTTGCTGTGGCCCTGTATCACATTTTATTTAGCATAAAAAACTGAACATCTGTGCCAGGTTTGGTGTTTGTAGCACAAAAATGCATGATTTGTCAACATAGAACCCCAGCTACTAGGGATCGAGATACAATGATAAGGGTTTGATATGATTAATCACAATGAAACTCATCTAAGGAACTATAAGTTCACAAGCGTGTGAGACATAATCATATGTATGAGGGATATAATAGAAATGTGAAATGATTAATTTCACATGGACTCTGTAAGTTTAGAGCACTGTGATCTAAGTTCTTAGACAGTACTTAGATTCACGAAAGGTTATTGTTTACATCAATCACTAAGATACAGGAATGGATGAAACATAAAAAATCAAATATAATAACTATGGCTTCAAACGTAGATAACCATAATACTATATGAAGATATAACATTGACATAGAATAGCACAATGTACATACATAATAAAATCATAATGTAAAATGACGGGGAACGTGGTTGTGTACTAATGTGTACTCACACATTCCTATAAGATAAAATAAGTATAGTAAAATGTTTACACTTACCCGTTTGTCCCTAATGAAACCTCACATTTAAACTTCGTAACAGAGGAGACTGAATGAATTCTAGCGGGCCTAACTTAGAATGCTTGGGTCTCTCTCTATATATAGTTGGGGCATTTCGTTTAACGGGTGAGGAAGAAATCTAGCTGATTTTCACACATGTATCGATGTACCGGAGATGTCAGGCGTCAGGTCAGATTTATGGAATATTCGTTGCCTACCGTGAGAGTAAAGTCTTAAGCGAATATGTATCTGTCCAGCCCGAGTGCAATGCTATCCTTAGAGCGATGCGTATCCTCCGGGGGGGGGGAGAGAATAGGTTTGAAAGGCCGCTGCGTGTAGCGCTGGTGCAGCGACTATTGTGTGCTGGACACCTGCACAGCGGTCAAAATTAAAAGTTAGCCCTAGAGAGGCTAGTTAATGTTTTACGTTGAGATTCGTCCCGTGAGAAACAGTGCGAGGGGAGATAAATCCTACAAGAATTTAGTTATGGGTGGACAAGAAAATAATTGTTTTAAGTTAAAAATAAAAGTTTCCCACGATTGGCTGGGAGAAACTCAAATGAATTTTTGTATGCAAGTTTCGTATCGTCACAACAATGATAAAACTATATATATAATATATAATATAATCAATTGGAGATTTTCATGAACGGCAGATAACTATACATAGCTAGCCATTTGGTGCATCCAGTGTACAAATAATAGGAATTGTTGGTCCGTTGATCAGCTCAGTTCCATGGCTCAGCTATGACATTCTAAAGTTACACGCTAAATTGTGCGCACTTCTTAGCACTGTAAAGCGTAATAGGAAGGTCTAAGTTCTTTCGCTTGCACCATAATATAATTTGTAGTCATAGAAATAGAAATATATCTTTGTATGTCTATGTTTCAAATATTTAGATTTCAACCATCATCTTTTTATATACCATCCTTAACATAGTTTAGAATTGAAAATTTATCGTAAATAAACTTCTTGAAAAAAGTAACATTTTTAACAGAAACGAAATACAAATGTTTAAAATAAGTCTGCTTTTTTATTTTTCGCATTAAGGCCTGACAATGATCATGTCAGCTGATAGGACATGAAGTGAAACTAGAGCTCTCTTAGATCAAGAGTTGAAAAAAAACAACGTCTATTTAGTAATTAAAAAACCTGGAGTGGGACTTGCAATAAAACAGCAAAACAAATTGTCGATTCCCCGAGGTATCATAGAACACAGGCTTTGAAATTTTTTTTTTTTTTTTCAAAGCCATGACAACAAATCAAGCTCTCAAATTTCTCCCATGCAGTTAGTCAGGATAAAACAGATGAACCTCACATGATCTGTGTCATAAATGTTTTTAATTCATACTTGACACAAATGAAATGTTTTACTAGTGGTAGTGGTAACTGTCAGAACGAAATGTTAGTAAAATTTAGAAGTCTCTCCCCCTCTCAAAGTCTTCTGTGGAGCGAAAACGCCATTTAGCAAACTGAAAATATGATAAAACTATTCTCCCTTAATACAATACAAATCACATGTTCAATACAAATCAAGTATTGTCACCTGTAATGTGAGGAAAATGTTGCAAAATTCTATTTGTTTAAAAAAAACTCTCTAACTTAATCTCTTTTATGTCATCTTTATCTTAGTTTTTTTCTCTATAAATCTTCTCTATTTCTTTATATCAAACTTTATCTCGCTTTCTTTTTACAAAGATTCTATCAACTCTGTCTGTCTGTCTGGTACAATGTTGTCCACGTTATGTCTCCCACTTGCCTTGCTCGGGTCAAGTTGAAATTTTGCACAATTATTCATTGTGCCTAACAAAACATGAATGTATAAAATAAAATAACAGCTTTATTAAGTTAATTAGTGGAAATTTATTAATTTAGTTTGATATTGATTAAGAAAAAAAATCTTAAAGTACTGATAGAAATGTCTTTATTATAAGTGTACAGTTCTTTCCCTTACATAAGATGCGCGCTTCCTTTAACATTTTGTGTTTATTTTGCTTGTTTTTTTGTTTTTTTTACAAAGCTCATTTCAACTCACTCTGTCTTCCTGTCTGGTAACAAGTTTCTCCAACTTATTTCTCCCACACCCAATCTCGTAGGAAGAAATTTTGCGCAATAATTTCTTTTACCTGAATTAACTATTTTGTTTGGTATCTTGAACAAGGGAAAGAAATCGTACTTGTCAGATGTGGTGGTATAAGCTGAATAAGTCCCTTTGAGGAATCTTTAGACCTGAGTGAGCATTTCTTCATGCATTAAAAAAAAGATCCTGTAAACATTCACACATACCGCCTTCTTCCCTCTCCCTTTCACAATGGGTCCACACAAGTGATAGGGTCATAGTGCAATAAGAAAGCTAAAAGCTAAACAAAAAACTATTGGTAAAAATAGTTCCATCGCACAGACCTATATGTCTAGGTCGATCATATATATATATATATATACATATACATATCTATACATATACATATACATATATATACATATACATGACTGATCCAAACTTATTGAGACAATTACACTTAATAAGAGATTTTTTTTATAAAGTTTTTATTTTTTTTCTTGTTCTATCAATTTTAAATGATTTCTTTTCCGGAACTTTGTTTTAGAACTCTCTTTGAATGAAAGACATTTTTGTTGTTCTCTCTAAATCTCTTGCTTCTTTTCACTGACACTCTTTTCTCCCCAATATCTTTGTATTAACTTGATTTCTCTTTTCAGTTCTCCCCTATATCTTTGTATTAACTTGATTTCTCTTTTCTGTTCTCCCCTATATCTTTGTATTAACTTGATTTCTCTTTTCTGTTCTCCCCTATATCTTTGTATTAACTTGATTTCTCTTTTCTTTTCTCCCCTATATCTTTGTATTAACTTGATTTCTCTTTTCTGTTCTCCCCTATATCTTTGTATTAACTTGATTTCTCTTTTCTGTTCTCCCCTATATCTTTGTATTAACTTGATTTCTCTTTTCTGTTCTCCCCTATATCTTTGTATTAACTTGATTTCTCTTTTCTTTTCTCCCCTATATCTTTGTATTAACTTGATTTCTCTTTTCTGTTCTCCCCTATATCTTTGTATTAACTTGATTTCTCTTTTCTGTTCTCCCCTATATCTTTGTATTAACTTGATTTCTCTTTTCTGTTCTCCCCTATATCTTTGTATTAACTTCATTTCTCTTTTCTGTTCTCCCCTATATCTTTGTATTAACTTCATTTCTCTTCTCTTTTCTCCCCTATATCTTTGTATTAACTTCATTTCTCTTCTCTTTTCTCCCCTATATCTTTGTATTAACTTGATTTCTCTTTTCTCCCCTATATCTTTGTATTAACTTGATTTCTCTTTTCTCCCCTATATCTTTGTATTAACTTGATTTCTCTTTTCTGTTCTCCCCTATATCTTTGTATTAACTTGATTTCTCTTTTCTGTTCTCCCCTATATCTTTGTATTAACTTGATTTCTCTTTTCTGTTCTCCCCTATATCTTTGTATTAACTTGATTTCTCTTTTCTGTTCTCCCCTATATCTTTGTATTAACTTGATTTCTCTTTTCTTTTCTCTCCTCAATCACTTAATCTTTGACAATTCTCAACTAACTAATGATCCTTTTACTAGCTATTTATCCATTCTTGTTCACTATTTATCCATTCTTGTTCACTATTTATCCATTCTTGTTCACTATTTATCCATTCTTGTTCACTATTGATCCTTTAATTCTCTGGACCAATCACTTAATATTGATCTTTCTATCATTTAAAAAAAATGTTCCATTCATTATCACTCTTATTCTCACTACTCACTCAGAATTAAGTGTTCTCTCTCTTTCTCTCTCTCTCTCTGTCTTTGTCTCTCTTTCTCTCTCTCTCTTTGTCTCTTCCTCACAGTAAAAACCCCATTGAATATAAAATGAGAAGATTGATGTATTTACTAGAGGGTAAACTTTTATATCGAATTTTTTAATTTTTTTTAATACTCTTTATGACAATAAAGAGGCACGTCAAAGTAAAACGTTTCTAGTTTTGGTACTTAATAGAGGAACACTTTGAACACGTGGACACACTTAGGAGTTTCATAGAAATAGTTTCTCACACCAAGTTTTCGTAATTAACTGGATAAGACATTTGAAAGCCATCGTTGCTGTTCAGAGTTTTATATAGATTAGTGATAAACAGGAACACCATGAGAAACAACATGAACTCTTGGACATGCATACGCTTAGTTTCACTCTTTCTCTTGCTATTCTGATGTGTGTGTATGTGTGACATGAACTCTTGGACATGCATACGCTTAGTTTCACTCTTTCTCTTGCTATTCTGATGTGTGTGTATGTGTGACATGAACTCTTGGACATGCATACGCTTAGTTTCACTCTTTCTCTTGCTATTCTGATGTGTGTGTATGTGTGACATGAACTCTTGGACATGCATACGCTTAGTTTCACTCTTTCTCTTGCTATTCTGATGTGTGCGTGTGTGTGACTATATGTAAGAACGTGTGCTACAGCCTTTGTTTGCGTGCAGATTTGTCTTTGTATTTGTGTGCGTGTTTTGTTTTATAGAATTAAATGTTCCTAGTATCCAAACTTGAACTTTGTAAGATTTTTGTTTCTTCTATTTATACTGGAGCTAAGTTTCCGATATTTCCAATCAAGTATCAGTCATATATAGACTTTGTTTTATTTATACTGGAGCTAAGTTTCCGATATTTCCAATCAAGTATCAGTCATATATAGACTTTGTTTTATTTATACTGGAGCTAAGTTTCCGATATTTCCAATCAAGTATCAGTCATATATAGACTTTGTTTTATTTATACTGGAGCTAAGTTTCCGATATTTCCAATCAAGTATCAGTCATATATAGACTTTGTTTTATTTATACTGGAGCTAAGTTTCCGATTGTTCCAATCAAGTATCAGTCATATATAGACTTTGTTTTATTTATACTGGAGCTAAGTTTCCGATTGTTCCAATCAAGTATCAGTCATATATAGACTTTGTTTTATTTATACTGGAGCTAAGTTTCCGATTGTTCCAATTAAGTATCAGTCATATATAGACTTTGTTTTATTTATACTGGAGCTAAGTTTCCGATATTTCCAATCAAGTATCAGTCATATATAGACTTTGTTTTATTTATACTGGAGCTAAGTTTCCGATATTTCCAATCAAGTATCAGTCATATATAGACTTTGTTTTATTTATACTGGAGCTAAGTTTCCGATTGTTCCAATCAAGTATCAGTCATATATAGACTTTGTTTTATTTATACTGGAGCTAAGTTTCCGATTGTTCCAATCAAGTATCAGTCATATATAGACTTTGTTTTATTTATACTGGAGCTAAGTTTCCGATTGTTCCAATTAAGTATCAGTCATATATAGACTTTGTTTTATTTATACTGGAGCTAAGTTTCCGATATTTCCAATCAAGTATCAGTCATATATAGACTTTGTTTTATTTATACTGGAGCTAAGTTTCCGATATTTCCAATCAAGTATCAGTCATATATAGACTTTGTTTTATTTATACTGGAGCTAAGTTTCCGATTGTTCCAATCAAGTATCAGTCATATATAGACTTTGTTTT
Organism: Biomphalaria sudanica; assembly: GCA_036873155.1. Lineage (NCBI taxonomy): Eukaryota > Metazoa > Mollusca > Gastropoda > Planorbidae > Biomphalaria > Biomphalaria sudanica. Next base: position 75,119 of record JAZGLO010000534.1, on the reverse strand, counting down.
ATTTATACTGGAGCTAAGTTTCCGATTGTTCCAATCAAGTATCAGTCATATATAGACTTTGTTTTATTTATACTGGAGCTAAGTTTCCGATTGTTCCAATTAAGTATCAGTCATATATAGACTTTGTTTTATTTATACTGGAGCTAAGTTTCCTATTGTTCCAATTAAGTATCAGTCATATATAGACTTTGTTTTATTTATACTGGAGCTAAGTTTCCTATTGTTCCAATTAAGTATCAGTCATATATAGACTTTGTTTTATTTATACTGGAGCTAAGTTTCCGATTGTTCCAATCAAGTATCAGTCATATATAGACTTTGTTTTATTTATACTGGAGCTAAGTTTCCGATTGTTCCAATTAAGTATCAGTCATATATAGACTTTGTTTTATTTATACTGGAGCTAAGTTTCCGATTGTTCCAATCAAGTATCAGTCATATATAGACTTTGTTTTATTTATACTGGAGCTAAGTTTCCGATTGTTCCAATCAAGTATCAGTCATATATAGACTTTGTTTTATTTATACTGGAGCTAAGTTTCCGATTGTTCCAATTAAGTATCAGTCATATATAGACTTTGTTTTATTTATACTGGAGCTAAGTTTCCGATTGTTCCAATCAAGTATCAGTCATATATAGACTTTGTTTTATTTATACTGGAGCTAAGTTTCCGATTGTTCCAATCAAGTATCAGTCATATATAGACTTTGTTTTATTTATACTGGAGCTAAGTTTCCGATTGTTCCAATCAAGTATCAGTCATATATAGACTTTGTTTTATTTATATTTAGATGCGTGCATGCATTTGCTGACATCGTTTCGACCATAGCTAACGGCCAGACATTCATCTTAATTCTATGAGATGATCCATAGCCGCTTCGCGACTGAAGGAAGCCATAGGCATGCATCTGTATCTTTAATTGTAGCTATATAACATATGTTTACATATGTATGTGCTAAAATGCTTCGCTTCCATATAACGAAAAGGAAAGTTCCATGAGGACCATACATAGACTTATATATTATATCTAGACTGGAAACCGAAAACGAATTCTTATCTGCAATTGATCAATTCACAGACCTATATATATATATATTTATTTATTTATTTATGCACGTAACTCTTTTTCAAACTCGTAAGGGAAGTCGCCCCAAACAATCTTTTATGTCTTAGAAAAGTAATGATCTTTAGTTTTCAAAGTTTAGAAATAATGCAAAATTATTTCTCGGATATTCTTTAGAATGGGCTATTAATCACAGAACTATATATTCACGCAAATATATGAAACAAAGCCATTTCCTGTTAGTTTCCATTGAGATAATGTTTCGAAAATCCTAAATCGACATAATTCATGTCTGTTGATTTTAATCATCTTATGTACATTTAAATAGATTGATTACCTAGATCTTTCTAGATTATGTATCTAAAAATTGCAAAATAATAATTATGAGACGAGATAACTCTTATTTTTGATGTCCAATTACTAGATCTAGATCTAAAAATTAAATTATATGTTATATAGGTTAGGGTTGAAAAAAACAACAACTTTACTTCTTAAAACTACTTTACAAAACAACGCCTTGTTTCAACTATAAAAAATAAAATTCAATTTTTTTTTTAGTTTTAAAAGACCTCCATGTCTAGTCTAGATACAATATATATATATATGTAAGTCTATGGGACCATAGGAAATATGAATATATTCACTTTGCCTGTTTCATTTAACTAACAAATGAGTTCTTTTACACAAGACCAAAAGTAGTGGTAGTATCTAGTACGATCACAGTACAATTAATGACGAACTGGGATTTTCAATAGCGCTTCTTAAAGAACTCCTAAGTCGTCTAGCTCAATCTAATGTTAATGTTAGAGGCGGTTGGTCATAGTGCTGGCTATATCACACTTTTGTTAACCGTCAAAGAAACAGAGGACATTTCAATCAACATAGATGGCAAAGTCTGAACGTTACGAACGGAGAGTTAGAGCGGCATTTAGAATATGGATTATTACATGGGAGTCCTTATATTATATTTATATATTGCTTTGTATTGTAGAAAATTAACATTTTAATGGTTTTATAGGTTTCCCATAAAAAAATTCTAATTTCATTCAATGAAAGCTGCAAAATCGAGGAAGACCTTTGGGGGCCATGAATTCTATACTATTCTATATTAATTACATTATGTCATGCCTTGATTTTGAATGTCAAAATGCAGAAGCTCCTAAAGAGGCCAAGCTGCCAGAGCCCCCAAATCCATTGCTGCGCCACTGTCGGTGTCCATCCTGATTCTTTTGTTTACATTACAGATCTACTCGAATAATTTGCTATCCCCACACTTGGAGTTGAAACAGTCTTTGTAACGTGGATATACTTTACAATCAACAGTTGGACACGTTCAGCTATTTAAACAGTAAATGAGAAACTAAATTCATTCGTCACAAAAGTGAAATAATAATTTAATGGCTTGTTTGTGTACTTGAAGCATTAAAGTGCCATTACCAATACTCTAGTTAACAAACAAATCAAAGTCATTCGTCAAGTATTAGTGCATCTGATCTGAATAGCCATTAAGAATTTGTTTTCGCAAATGCCAAATAGACATGTGTTTACAAAACCATCGACATGCCACTATATAACATGCAAGATAAACTCTAATACTATCTGGAATAGCTTGGCGCCAGGTTTTGAATGGTTTTAAAAACAAAATAAAACTAAGCCCCCTCTTTCCCGCCTCTGAAAGTATTAGATGAACACGCACGTGTAACTGTTATTAAAAGTACGCTAAGAAGCAAACATTGGCCTGGCCCTACGTTCTCATGAGAAATAAAATAAAACATGTAAAGCTTTAGACTGTCTGCGCTTTATGTGGGTTAATCAGAGCATCGATCTGATTCATTTATTTTTCTTATTTTCTCTCTCCTATCAAAATCTCTTATGTATAATGTTTTCTTGGGATCATTTTTTTATCCGGCTGTAAAATAACTCTATTTGTTTTGTACTATTTCTTATGACAAGCGCATTATAGATATTGATATTGTTATATACGGATGTCTGAGTGCGCATGCGTACACGCGCGAGAATCCACGTGTTTGCGTTTGAGTTTGTTTATGTTTTCATGTTACAATTATTTGTCTGAACATGCATGCATTTTGATGTGCATGAGTTTGGTCATACTGTATTGAAATTTATAAACAAGATTAAGACACGCTAATAAAGCTAGAAGAGTTTAAAGCACTCACAGTTCTTTCCCCTAGGTGCTTGACTGAACAGTACAATTTCGCCTTGTCTCCCTTCTTATGCGTCACTTTAGTCGGCGCAGGCTCAAACTCCGGCAGACGAACTCGTATGGCGGGTAGAGCGATGCATGCTGGGGGGAGAAAAGAAACAATGGGGTACATTGATAGTTCAGGCTACTCATTAGGAAGAAGGAAACTATCCAGTGGCTAAATGGCTAGATTTTAGGGTAGGAGCTTCAAACATTAGTAATGTACCCATAGAGTATCTGTGATTTAGTGATTGAACAAACGGTTAGAGATGAGAAAGCGAGAATGAATGGATACGCAGCAATGAGATGCAGCTTTCAGATGTGCTGTTAAAACATATGTTTTATTTTCAATGTACATTTACGAAAGCAACGAATAGCAATGAAACTATATTTCAGTTAGACTGGCAGTTATAACTATATTGAAATAATGCTTTAGCCTATCTGAAAGTTAAGAAAGACAGGGGAGACAGACACGGATAGATTTCGTCCTTCGCATACTTAAACATTAACCCATTGACTTTTGTTAAATTAAATATTAAATTAATTGAATTGATTATAGTATTGTTATAGTTATTACAGCCATGGCTTATAGGAATCATAGGGGTTTTTTTGTAAAAAAAAATAGGTGTCGGTACTCAGTAAATATTTGCCTAACTTTTAACTACTAAAAAATTAATAATAAACGTTAAAATACAAGAGAAATATTTTGTCCACCATAATGAAAAGGTGCTGGTACGAGCACTGTATGTATTTACACTAGCCGGATATTACCCGCGGCCTGCTGGCCTTAGTTTTGGTATAACTGATCTACTAAACATGGAGAATGTTCCTTTCACATTTTAAAAATTTTGCCACGAAAATAAAAGTAGAGTGTGAAAATGGGTTTACATGTTCAGCCGACATATTTAATATAAATATAATATAAAATATTGTCAAAACGGGTTTACCCGATTTGTTAAAAAGTTTCGTTTTTAAATATAGATACAATTAGGTACCTTTCGTCTTAGGGCCAGTAAGGGCATTAAACATATACTACGGTTTCCGCCATGATCTAAGGAAAATGTATGCCAAGTTTTATTAACATATATCAAACGATTTTGATTTCTATGCGGGACATACATACCTACGCCTTACTTTCTGCTTTATATATTATACATTTTAGACATTTATCATTGATAAAAAAATAAAGAGAACAAAATCCAGAATGGGGACCGAAGCCAAGACATTTGCGTTATGGTCAGGACGCTGTAGAACTGAGGAGCTATCTCCTGTCCAAATAGTAGACGTTATGGTCAGAACGCTGTAGAACTGAGGAGCTATCTCCTGTCCAAATAGTAGACGTTATGGTCAGAACGCTGTAGAACTGAGGAGCTATCTCCTGTCCAAATAGTAGACGTTATGGTCAGGATGCTGTAGAACTGAGGAGCTATCTCCTGTCCAAATAGTAGACGTTATGGTCAGGACGCTGTAGAACTGAGGAGCTATCTCCTGTCCAAATAGTAGACGTTATGGTCAGGATGCTGTAGAACTGAGGAGCTATCTCCTGTCCAAATAGTAGACGTTATGGTCAGGACGCTGTAGAACTGAGGAGCTATCTCCTGTCCAAATAGTAGACGTTATGGTCAGAACGCTGTAGAACTGAAGAGCTATCTCCTGTCCAAATAGTAGACGTTATGGTCAGGACGCTGTAGAACTGAGGAGCTATCTCCTGTTCAAATAGTAGACGTTATGGTCAGGATGCTGTAGAACTGAGGAGATATCTCCTGTCCAAATAGTAGACGTTATGGTCAGGACGCTGTAGAACTGAGGAGCTATCTCCTGTCCAAATAGTAGACGTGAAATTGAGCTTGAAACACTTTTTTACGTCAAACTTTCATGTTTTGATCTTCGCCTTTCCTTCCAAGAAGAAAGTTTGAGCTAATAGAAGGAATTGAATAGTTGTATACTTAGGTATGTCTGACGGTCTGTAGGCTTAAGTCTGGGTTTTAAAATGCACATTTAAATTTATTTTTTTTGAATGTAAGCGATTGGAAAAAAAAATTGTGAGCAGACGTAGCTTTCATTGAAAGACGGAACAGAACTTGTCAGTCATATGACTCGGAATGTTTTGACTTGCAACATCATAAACAGTTAGAAGCAAAAAGGTGAAGCACGCAACGCTGCATGTAGCGTGTAGCAGCTGGCTGTTGTCATTTTCTGAATTGTCTTCAGAGAAATTGATAACACATGCTGCAAGAGTAGAGAAAAGAGAGAAAAAGAGTGAAAGAGAGAGAGGAAACACTTGTCTGATAGAGAGAAAGAGAGAGTGCGTGTATGTGCCCGCGCATGTGTGTGTGAGAGAGAGAGAGAGTGAGAGAGAGGGAGAGAGAGAGAGAGAGAGAGAGTGAGCGAGAGGGAGAGAGAGTGAGAGAGAGAGAGAGGGGGAGAGAGAGAGAGAGAGAGTGAGAGAGTGAGAGAGAAAGAGAGAGAGAGAGAGAGAGAGTGAGCGAGAGGGAGAGAGAGGGAGAGAGAGAGAGAGGGGGAGAGAGAGAGAGAGAGGGAGAGAGAGAGAGAGAGGGAGAGAGAGAGAAAGAGAGAGAGAGAGAGTACTTCGAAATAAATTCAAGAGAAGAAGAGAAACATAGAAAGTAAAAAAGTTTATGACAAAAAAAAAAGAACAAGAAAAATAAATTGAAGATTTTGTTATCATTGCGCCCTGCACACCGCCATCCACACATTTTGTTATCATTGGTCCCTGCACACCGCCATCCACACATTTTGTAAAGGGCGCGCACTATCTTGTGTACTATACAAGATCGAACTAACATGGAGTCTAGGCCTATTGGATGGTTGCTGAGAAGCAGGCTATATGTTGTAGCCGAAATATTGCTTATATAGGTCAGTGTTTTCATCTTCTTCGTGTAAAACGTGAACCGTCTCATTGTCTTCCTTTAGTTGAGCAGTTTGCCTTAGATTGAGACCAATCTTATATCTTTAGAGGGAGAGACAGACCAACAGAGAGGATGGGAGAAAAAGACGAGAGAGATAAAAAAAAAGAGAAAAGAACGCAGGGGAGAGAGAGAGAGATGGAGAGAGAGAGAGAGAGAGAGTAGAGACAGAGAGGACAAAAGCTAGATACCAAGAAATAGGATACTGACCATGTAGTGCTTTCAATAAAGGCTAATTGGAGGAAATATATATCGCCAACGTTTGATACAAAGATGTGAGAAATAGAAATATGTATTTTATGTTTTTTTGTTTTGTTTATATCATCAAACAATCCGGAAAACTGTTTTATTTTCACAGATATCTTTGTATATCTTATCTTATCTTATTATGAGTGTCATTGACGTTTTGTAATGAATATTACAAACAACATACTTTATCATCACTCGCATAGAAAAAAAAATAGATCTTGATTGTATGACATTCCTTTCGACCTGTACCAAATGTATTACACATCAATTTATCTCTACATGACTCTTTGAATGGATTACTCATATGTGTCATCTTTACAAATGAGAATGGAATTAATAAAGATGAACCTTGGTCCAAACTCACTTTGATCTCAGTATGGCCTCATCGGGCTACTAACGTTCTGACATACCGACCTCAGAGATATACAACATTCAACACTGGGGCACCCTAAGGGACTATAACACTTGGAATTGGGTTTTGGTATTTTTATATGGAAGTGATTTCGGTCAACAAACTTCGCAGGCTCGTATTAGTTTGGCCTTTGTTAGCCCAGATTTTACAAAGTACATCACTGAAATGAGAAGTATTAAAACGTAGGCCAGATATAGCTGTCCGGTTACAAATGTCAAAGAAAATTATTTTAGATTTTAAGAAAGAAAAACAAACTTGTCCCACTGGATAGACTATAGAAATTCTCGAATATTCGGCTAAATAGACTATAGAATAATCTAACATATTTTCCTAGAAAAGACTACAGAATAATCTCAAATATTTGCTCTGACAGACTATGGAATAATCTCAGATATTTGGCTGGATTTCTGTATAGACTCAAATCTTTCGCCTCAGAACAGGTCACAATAGAATCAGACAATATATGTTCCGGAAGCTCAAATTGGAACTAATGAAATCTGCCCATGTGGATTGTCATCAGAGAATGTTGAACATGTCCTTCAAAACTGCATTCTTCACCAAGTGGCCCAAACAAGACACTGGCCCAAAAACACTCAAAAGCAAGAAAACTCTATGGAGAGCTGCCTGATTTTTGGAAACCACTGAGCAGTTCATCTCATATATTGGTCTAGTTATCTGAACTCTCCAACATAATGAGAACGAAAAGAAGAAGAAGAATCTTAAATAGAATAGAGATAATATAGATTAGAGGTAATATAGAATAGAGATAATACAGATTAGAGGTAATATAGAATAGAGATAATACAGATTAGAGGTAATATAGAATAGAGATAATACAGATTAGAGGTAATATAGAATAGAGATAATACAGATTAGAGGTAATATAGAATAGAGATAATACAGATTAGAGGTAATATAGAATAGAGATAATACAGATTAGAGGTAATATAGAATAGAGATAATACAGATTAGAGGTAATATAGAATAGAGATAATACAGATTAGAGGTAATATAGAATAGAGATAATACAGATTAGAGGTAATATAGAAGAGAGATAATACAGATTAGAGGTAAAATAGAATAGAGATAATATAGAAATTGCTTTTTTATTAAAGTGGAGAAAGTACAGAAATATTACCAATTTGTTAAGAATTTCGATACAGTTTTTTTGACTTCCAATATTCAGTGCTTCTACAGAATAAATACAACGAAAATGGTAGAAAACCTTAGATATGATTTTTTTTCTTTGTGAATCCTAAACTCAAATCTAAGAAAACTAAAATAAACTCAAAAAAAAAAACAACTCTAAAGATTAATGGCAAGTAAATTGAAGTTAAAACGAGACATTTAACCAATAATTGGCTGAGAGGAGACATTAAGTAAAAAAAATTTTTTTCATGTAACAGGACAACTCATTTACTAGTTTTTTTTTCACGTGAAATTTCGATCAAACCATTTTAAAAATAATAATAATAATTAAAAGAAAAGACTTCGTACAATAAAGACAAATCTGTACATAATAAACAAAGTTATTCTAAGAAAACGATTCTAGTCATACTGTGAAAAATGTAAACCATGGTAATAGTTTTATATAGCAGTTGACATTATTATGATGATAAGACAAACACAGTATTGTTTTACTATCACCTAAAATGAGATGAAAAACAACACAAATATACTTTTAAAAATAACTCAATATGTAAAGTTAGGACATGTTTTACATCCTAAAACATCATTTGCACTTCAAATACCTTCTCAACATCACACTTAAACACATATACACATACACTATTTCCTATTTCTAGTTCTTAAAACTTAATCCGAAGACTTGTCTTCGAGTTTCAATCTTAACGAGGAGTGCAGTATTTCATGTGGCGAAGCAGTCTAAGCTGTGACCTATATATTTTGCCACACCCAGCACAGACATAACAGTTATCCGCCGGGGGTCGATTTAGGTTATTTTACCGCCGTCTACGCGTGCCCTCAGCTGTAGATGCCTTTTTTGTCACAAAGGTGTATCCCGATGGATTTGTATTAAAACTACAGCTGTCTCGTTCGTAAGGCGCCTGCTGCCTGGTGTTCTCTTCTATGTCAGTTAAAGCAAGCTTGAGCTCAAACTGGTCTTTTACGCGTTTCCTCTGTTGCACCTCTGTTGCACCGACTACCGTTCAGCTCACCTCAGGCTGCCTTAGGCATACACTTATCAACCATACATGACGCCCTGCCCAGCGTAGCTCTCGAAACATAAGCAGTTTCTCTGTACCGTCAATGTGTTTTAGTGACTTCAACAATATGTTAACACGTGGAATAATGTCCTTGAAGTATGTACATGTTGGTACTCGCTATTTAAATTTAGATATATACAGCACTTGTAGAAATGCAATTTATTTTAGGTACTTATACTAATTATAGAAATCTAATTTATTCTACTTGAATTATATACAGAATTTCATAATATATTCCCATCTAGCGCAGTAATAAGCATCACATGTTCATCTGTCTGCACTACTAATATACATCAAAGGTAGATAATAACAGGCACCTAAACTCGTATTATGCATAACACACACACACGCTAGTCTTCTCACATTCACTTTCACTTTTAATCAGTTGGAAAGTTGGGACACCAAACAAGATTTCATTACAGTCTTTCTCCATTCCTCTCTGTCAATGGCAGGCCCGTCCATTCTTGGATGTTGTCTTCCCATCACTTTCTCTGTCTTCTCTGTCTGACTTTGTGCAATCCCCGAAGACCTTATAATATGGCCATAGAAAAACGGAATATCTTCACAAGTAACTGTACATTGTATACAGTGATTACTGTCTACTGGGTGCCCAGGCATTAAAATGCAATCCGGGCTACATATTGTTTCCCTTATGGTTAATGGCTAAAACTTGGAAACCTGTACATTTATTTGTACAATGCTATTCATGACTAATACTAAGCTCTGCGGAGGAGCGGTGGCTGAGCAGTAAAGCGCTTGGCTTCTGAACCGGGGGTCCAGGGTTCAAATCCTGGTAAAGACTGGAATTTTTGTATTTCATGATGTTTGGGCTCCTCTGAGTCCCCCCAGCTCTAATGGGTACCTGACATTAGTTGGGGAAATGAAAGGCGGTAGGCCGTTGTGTGGCCACGTGACACCGTCGGGCGTAGAAACAAATGACTTTACATCGTCTGCCCTAAAGATCTCAAGGTCTGAAAAGGGGGGAGACCCATAGGTCCATTCAGTGGCGTAGCATCCATGGCGCAAAGGGGTTCAATGAACCCAGGCCCACGACCACTAGGGGCCCACAGCCCGTGGTGTAGCGATAATAGCGCAAGGGGGTTGATTGCACTTGGGCCCATAACTCTTGACCAGTTGGGGCCCGCGTGAGAACTTAGGCATGACACTAAAGAAAAAAAATGTACTTTTGTAAAAACCAATGCTATATAGAATCTGAAAAGTTCCCTGGAAATATCCAAAACGTGGCACGAAACTTGATATTAGTTTGACAACATGAACCACGTGATTTAAGGTAGAGGGGGACCATTGTTGCCAGATCGTCCCCTTGTTTTCCATGTATGTTCATAAACCATCGCTAGTATTAATAGGCTGTTATTAGAATGAATGGAGTGGGAAGAAGAGAGAGAGTTGGATGTAGAAACTTTAAATGTGTTGTACAGAAAAATAAGGGGTGAGTAACAATGACAATAAAGTCTAGTGAGAGAGTCCTGGTGATCAAGAATTAATATTTCGTCACATCTACTAATTATTCATTTTTTTAAAAGCTTAATCTGATTCTTTTATTTTTTGTATTTGAAATACGTAAATTGATATAATCTTTTGTGACATATAAAGTTTTCAAAAATGTTGATAAGTCCGAAATCTTAACGGACTAAAGAAATGTTATAAAAAATTGTATGCGATCCAACAATGCTTATACCGTAAAGGCCTAGTAGTGTAAGTCTTCATCATATTGTTCTGGTGTCTTCTGTATTATGTTAAAAATGTTTATAACAGAATAAAAGTATCATTAAATATTAAGCAAGCAAAAGAAACATCATAGGTCTCGTGCTTGTGCTAGTACAATGAATGGCTATACCGAATTGGAGAGCAGGTTTAGAACAAAGATCTAGAAGATAGATAGATGTCCAAATTAATCGTGGGAAAGTATCAATTATATTATTAACCAATGCTTAGTATTTATTTGGTTCATAGTTCTTAAAGAAAGTTATTAATTACCATTATATTTATACAAAAACCTCTAACTAGGCTTTATTTTAAATTGCTACGAATATTGAAATCTGACAGGAAAAAATATTTTAAGAATGTCTATGACACAGAGCAGGTTGGCATCACTTTGTGTTCTTTCCATAGAGCGAAATACAGCTAAAAGTTTAGAAACAGATGCACTGGTCACTGACTTTGCTACTTAGAAGACCAGAAAAATGTTCGATCTAGTTACTGTTAAATGATGGAAGTAGAATTAGATTATAGTTTGTATCAATCTTTACAAGATTTACACCTAGAAGTGTTTTAGGAATGTAAATGTGTAGAACACTTCTTTATTCAGTTGAAACAGCTTTAAGTCGTTTAATTCTGCTAAGAAATTGTACTAACATTGACTTTTAAGACAGTATGACTTGTCTGAGTTCTTACTGAATCAAACGTAAAGACATTATTACTTATACAAAAAAGGTTACTCTACTTGCATTGAAAAGTCTTTTGGTCAATGTACCAATACATTCCAATGACTCGATTGTTCTGTGTCACTTTGCAGTCATCTTATTGGGGAAGGGGGCCCACCAACATATTCTTGCATCCGGGCCGACGGATATCTTGCTACGCCACTGGGTCCATTGGGTGCCGGCCCACCGGGGTTTAGCCCTAATGCTCTTATAGCCAGTCTGTCAGTTTATATAACATGATGCTACTATCAACTATATTTAAAGAAGATATACTCTATGGTCTACTTAAATCAAAAACAAAAGTAGATATATTGGTCGGGTTCTAACAACTTGTGTTTGTTCAGTAACGTCCAGTAGAATAGAAGGAAAAAAAAAACGAATACTATTTGTTACCAATTGATTTTATTTAGCGCTGTTTCATGCTTTTAGCTTTCTCAAGACGTTAGGGTATCGGAGTGAATTAAAGAGCGATACAAGGGTATCGGAGTGAATGTTATAGCGATACGAGGGTATCGGAGTGAATGTTATAGCGATACGAGGGTATCGGAGTAAATGTTATAGCGATACGAGGGTATCGGAGTGAATGTTATAGCGATACGAGGGTATCGGAGTGAATGTTAGCGATCTTTCTTTAAATGCATTTATAAATAAAACAAATAACAAAAAAAACATAAACGACCTGTATTTGAACTCGAGAACTCAAGCCTCTTCAAGTAAAGACACTGTGCAAGGTAACTGCTTATGAAAATAGGTTTTATAGTTATCTATTGTTAGTTTCAAACTTTAAAGCGGCGGCGACCTGCAAAGTAAAAGGGGGAATAATTCAGCTTATAACACCACCATTTCTTTCCCTAGCTTGATACCAAACGAAATACTTTATTAGCAAAAGTGAATTCACTATTCTTTTTTTTTATTGATTCTTGTTTTTTCAATTATAACAATTGTGCAAAATGTCAGCTTGATCTGAGATTGGGCATGAGAGAAATAATGTGTTTGAACTTTTTATCAGAGTGACCTGATAGAAGCTTTGTAATAATGCGGCATTGTTTAAGAGTCCGAGATGAAGAGAGTTCATTGTTTCGCGTGGTACACAATCCCAGCAGTGACCTACATGATGTAGTGCAGATGTGGCAGACGTTGAGTCATCTCAAGTAATAAACAGTACAGGTGGATATATCTGGACAAGTAGGCTAATATATATATATATATATATATATATATTTCAACGTAGGTAGACCTATACTCTAAAATCTACAAAACTATTCTAGTCTACAACTGCAGCTTCAAAGGTACCAAGCAAATGTTCGCGTTTCTTAATCCTTATCATATCCACTTCATCATAGTTCCTAGCCATTAAGTTTCTAAGAGACATATTACCTAATCGAAACATAAACAATTCTAAGACACTTGACTGAGATGTTCGCCTGGACAATAATTTCTGGTTAGTTATAAAAGACACAATCTATTACAATCGAACACAATCTATCACAATCTATTATTTATTTAAATTTTAGGCTCTTCATTCCTTACAAGTAACTTGCATTTTTTGAAATAAAATCTACTCTTTCTTACTGTTATCAATGTATGATACAGAGTAGAATCTACCACAATCATACACTCATTCGATGTTTCATTATATCAAGTAAGTTTAAAAGAGAACATCAATCATTATATTCATAGACCTCCTCCACGACTCCACATCAGTATCGAATACACTGTGTCTGTCATCAGCTAGTAGAATGTTGTATGGACTACTTCCAGGACGTTAGTTTCGGGTACTCAAGTGCCTGGGAGATATAGCTCTATTAGACATCACATTCCAGACATACCTTAGTGTCAGACCCTAACACCAGACTTTCCTACGCGCTCCCTGGGATGTCGGCCTTCAGACAATGTTACACCTACATAATGCAATGTAACTCACGCAGTAACTTAGTTTTATGCAGGAAACTAATCTACGCGACTAGAAAGTCACAGCAGCCAAATGTTGAGAGATTTTTTATTCATCACGTATGTCGGCCAGACACAAATATAGTCCTTTAATGTAATAATGTGCCTTTCAAAACGACCGCAGAACATTAAGGGGCCACCACACTTCTTTATAGTTTATTGACTATAAAATAGAAAGAGATAACTATAGAACTGACCACATTACCCATTGGCGAGCATAGGGACAGCGAGGAACATAAAGTCTCTCCTACTTTTGATGGTCAAATATTTCTTTCTCTTTATTTCTTTCGAACTTACGAGCTTATTAGAAATCTAGTCAGAAGACGTCAAAGTCTAAACCAGAGTTTCAAAAGGGAGCAATCTTGAGACCAGAAACATGTTTATTGAGCAACTAGAGACGCCAGTGACTGTTTGAAGTAAGGAAAGTGGAGATCAATGGTGAGAGCTTCTCAAACTTTGAATACACTCTATTTATAACACCTTGGTTTTCAAGATTAGATGCAGGGCCGGCCTTAGGCCCCACTGCAGCCTAGGTGACCGCAGTGGGCCCCGCACTTTCATAGGCCCTGCGCTAATTTTAGGTGCCAATTATTAAATTAAAGCATATTAACTAACAGAGCTTCCTCGGCATCCTGATTTTCCAGGGCCTCCTGGTAATCTACTGAAATTGCAATATATACCCAAAAAAGTCCAGGTAATCTCCTGAAATTATAAAAATCTCCTGAAAACTCATAAAAATCTCCTGAAAACTCATAAATTCTCCTGAAAACTCATAAAAATCTCTTGTAAATAGACAGAATTGTCATTTTAGGGGTGCCAATCCTACGAGAGATAAAAAAAAAGTCATTGTCAGCTTTCATTAATAAAACATTTTTGCTAAGACGAATGTATTTTAAAATACAAAATCTTATTTTCGACATTATACTTATCAGACTAGGCCCTGCGCAATCCGTTTCGCATAGGGCCCCGAAACTGCTAGGACCGGCTTTGATTAGATGCCACTGATGTCCAATGTAGTTGAAGACTTATAACAAAGAACATGTAATAGCGATCTATAAATTTTCATTCTGTTTTATCTCTCCCTCTCTCTCTCACATAATTAGATATTTTGCGACTTATAGATGTAGTCTAATGCATGAGTATACATGCTAATGCATCGAACACTATATAGACCCTATTTACTGACGTAACACTGTCCAAAGCGTCCTCAGAGTATATCCAAGACACTGTCCACCACATGCCACTCGAGCAGTTTTCTGCATATTGGATAGTACTGAGGAAGTGGGGAGTGCCCCTGTTTACACACAGGTCAAATTAGGATACAAATATATTTCCATTTTATGTCGATCTATTTAGTTCTTGTCTTATCTTATAAATTACAGACGTTGCTTCTTAGCAAAAGGTAATTACGTCCTACGCGTATCCTTGTGTTAATCTAGTCGTGCATTTTAATAAGAGACTTTAAGCTCTGCTAAGTTATTGGTTTCCTTGGCTGATTTAGGCAACCCGGTCCATGCTCTTATGGCACTAGCGAAGAAGGAGCACTTGTTTGTATTAATCCTTACATATGGAATGAGAAATGTATCTTTATTCTTGTGTCTATTTGAGTATTTTATTACGTTGCGTTTTTGTATTTGTAAATAATTTCACGACTCTGTGTCTGTTCTAATAACTTTTAGTTTTCTTGAGCAGATGAGTCCGATCAGAAATAATAGGAGATAGATTTGCTCTCACATGATGGCAAATTCCTAGATATGCCCCTGAATCTATAAATAGCCTTTAAAATGACGTAATAAAGACGACATCGTTTATACTTTAAAGTGGTTTCCTCCAATAAATTTATCCGTTTCATAAACGCAGAATCACTGGAGCCTAAAAGAACAGCCTCGTTATCGCCATTGTCGTCCTACCTGTGGCTCATTCAACGAAGCAAATAGCGCTACAATTTTATGGCTGATAAGAAGGGTGTACAGCTTTATAATTATATGTTTTTGCGTGCTAGGCAAGTTGTTTTTTTTTTCCTTTCAAGTTGTTTATTAAAACGGTGTTGAGTTATCTGCAGGACGCGTGCTGCCAACTCTAAAGTCTGCTAGCACACCTCATGGGGAGCGTGACGGACGTCATTCAGTTGATCTTTCTTTTGTTGTTGCGTGGTATGGAAACATTCACAACTAAAAGTACAACGTATTTGTGCATTGAAACTATTTCCACCAAGCCTTATAACCAGCTTGATGGCTGAGCGGTAAGGCGCTTGGCTTTCAAACCGAGGTGGTCTCGGGTTCAAATCTGAGCGAAGACTGGGATGTTGAAGTTCAGAATTTTTAACTCTAAGTCTATCCAACTCTATTGGGTACCTGGCTAACTTGGCGTTAGTTATGGAAAGTAAAGAAGATTGGTCGTTGTGCTGGCCACACGGTTTCGTTGTTGATCGTCAACCACAGAAAAATAAAACTATTTACACCATCAGCCCTATAGATGACAAGGTCTGAAAGGGTTACTGTACTTTTTATTTGACTATAACATGATGGCATGAATTGATACTAGAGTTTGTTTCGATGTTTCTATCTCCTTCCGTCACATAGACTTAGGCTGAATCGTGCAGTAACCCAACGAATGTACTCTACGGTCCAATGAGAGTCACATGTGAGTTGTGTGTCACGAGGTAGGAGTGGTTATTATTCTATTTAAAAGTTAAGTTAACCATATGCTAGCATGTAGAAAGACCTAGCCCAAGCCCCCAACATAGAGTGCTACTTGTGTACTGATAGTAACAAAATATTCCATTTGGATTTAAGCTGTCAACAGAATGCTGTTACAAAAGAGGAAGTGGCAGAAAGGAGAGATAGTAGAGAGAGATAAGAGGAAGTGGCAGAAATGAGAGATAGTAGAGAGAGATAAGAGGAAGTGGCAGAAATGAGAGATAGTAGAGAGAGATAAGAGGAAGTGGCAGAAATGAGAGATAGTAGAGAGAGATAAGAGGAAGTGGCAGAAAGGAGAGATAGTAGAGAGAGATAAGAGGAAGTGGCAGAAATGAGAGATAGTAGAGAGAGATAAGAGGAAGTGGCAGAAATGAGAGATAGTAGAGAGAGATAAGAGGAAGTGGCAGAAATGAGAGATAGTAGAGAGAGATAAGAGGAAGTGGCAGAAATGAGAGATAGTAGAGAGAGATAAGAGGAAGTGGCAGAAATGAGAGAGAGAGAGAAAACGATGCAAATACAGAGAGAGAGAGAGAGCGAGAGATAGAGAGAGAGAGCGAGAGAGAGAGAGAAACAGAGAAACAGAAGAAGAGACTTGTAAAAGACACCCGTCTGTTGGACGTGTCCAAATGTGAAATTAATGTACACGAGCTCCCGAGGCTAGACTGTCAGAGAAACTCTAGATCTACATTGAGTGGAACGGGAAGAGTTTTTAAGTCTGATTCTGCAGTCTGCTATTCAATAGGCATGATCTGTCTCAAGGAAAAACAAAACAAAACAACGAGAGATGGTTAAAACAAAATACGTTGAACATAGCATTCTGAGCAACGAAATGTCCAGATTGAGCAACATTTGACAAATAGAGAGTGTTCTTATAGAAAATACAACTTGGAAATATTTGTAGGATCGATTCTCCCCCCCCCTTCCGCCACCCCAGCCAGAATTTAATGTTTTTTTCTTTAGCTGAAGAATTTAAAAACTTTGACAGTGTAAAATCAGTTGTCAACTTCTTGAAAGAGGATGTCACAACACTGAACAACTTTCACTTTTCCTTACCAACATAACAAGAAAATAAAAAAACAAAATAAAAACTTTAAAAATATAATAATTTTTTTGTTTTTAAAAGCGTAGTTTGGATCAGTCATAAAATTAAATTTGTAATAGATCTAGGCTATCACTAAAAAAGTATTTATAAAAAAAAGAGGGAACGACCTGAATTCGGACACATGGCTCAAGCCTTCTCAGACTTCTGAAGTCAACACGGGGACCACTTTGCTAGTGGAGAGCTTATGCACATGGAAGATTGTATAGTCTTTCATTGTTTCATTAGTTTCGACCTATTTTCAGGTTTATGTTCACTAAGACGCGACCTACAAAGGGAACTAATTCAGCTTTTACCACCACTTTTGTCAAAGTAATGAATTGCCACTAGTCAATTAACTTTTAGTATTGTTTCTTGTTGTCAGGTAAAAGAAATAATCGTGCCAAATTTCCGCTTGATCCGAGATTGGGTTTGGGAGAAATCACGTGTACACACTTTTTACCAAACAGACAGACAGACAGAGTTTAAATAAGCTTTGTAAAAACATAGAGATTTGACGGTTTAAGTAAGGTCATTGTATTGAACTCCAAAAAGACTACAGAAAGTAATCCGCCATTCTATAGAATCATCATCAAACTCCATACGAGTGAGAGCTTGAAAATATCAAATCATATCTTGTAAAAGCTCTGGAGAGAAACCTTGCAGTTTTAGTTAGTGCATGTATGTCACCAAACAGGTCAAGAGTTTGTGGTTTCCCAGAGCGAGACAGAGATCAGCAAGTCTATAGAATAGTTTGACGCAAAGTAGTATACAATTTCGTTGTCTCTATGTTTCCTGCCAGGATTCGGCACTTTACCTGTAACATATACATCATTATTATTTTATTTTAACTTGTCTGGCTGGAAGTAGAATGACATTTGAAATTCTCCACAGAATTGTGTCCACCAGTGATGCTCAAGATGTTGATGTGTACACTTCAGAATTGTGTCCACCAGTGATGCTCAAGATGTTGATGTGTACACTACAGAATTGTGTCCACCAGTGATGCTCAAGATGTTGATGTGTACACTTCAGAATTGTGTCCACCAGTGATGCTCAAGATGTTGATGTGTACACTTCAGAATTGTGTCCACCAGTAATGCTCAAGATGTTGATGTGTACACTACAGAATTGTGTCCACCAGTGATGCTCAAGATGTTGATGTGTACACTACAGAATTGTGTCCACCAGTGAGGCTCAAGATGTTGATGTGTACACTTCAGAATTGTGTCCACCAGTGATGCTCAAGATGTTGATGTGTACACTACAGAATTGTGTCCACCAGTGATGCTCAAGATGTTGATGTGTACACTACAGAATTGTGTCCATCAGTGATGCTCAAGATGTTGATGTGTACACTTCAGAATTGTGTCCACCAGTGATGCTCAAGATGTTGATGTGTACACTACAGAATTGTGTCCATCAGTGATGCTCAAGATGTTGATGTGTACACTTCAGAATTGTGTCCACCAGTGATGCTCAAGATGTTAATGTGTACACTACAGAGTTGTGTCCACCAGTGATGCTCAAGATGTTGATGTGTACACTTCAGAATTGTGTCCACCAGTGATGCTCAAGATGTTGATGTGTACACTACAGAATTGTGTCCACCAGTGATGCTCAAGATGTTGATGTGTACACTACAGAATTGTGTCCACCAGTGATGCTCAAGATGTTGATGTGTACACTACAGAATTGTGTCCACCAGTGATGCTCAAGATAATGATGTGTACACTACAGAATTGTGTCCACCAGTGATGCTCAAGATGTTAATGTGTACACTTCAGAATTGTGTCCACCAGTGATGCTCAAGATGTTGATGTGTACACTACAGAATTGTGTCCACCAGTGATGCTCAAGATGTTGATGTGTACACTACAGAATTGTGTCCGCCAGTGATGCTCAAGATGTTGATTCGTCACTACAGAATTGTGTCCACCAGTGATGCTCAAGATGTTGATGTGTCACTACAGAATTGTGTCCACCAGTGATGCTCAAGATGTTGATGTGTCACTACAGAATTGTGTCCACCAGTGATGCTCAAGATGTTGATGTGTACACTACAGAATTGTGTCCACCAGTGATGCTCAAGATGTTGATGTGTACACTACAGAATTGTGTCCACCAGTGATGCTCAAGATGTTGATGTGTACACTACAGAATTGTGTCCATCAGTGATGCTCAAGATGTTGATGTGTACACTACAGAATTGTGTCCACCAGTGATACTCAAAATGTTGATGTGTCACTACGAAATGATGTCTTTGTTTTAGCTTTAAGGCTATACATATACATACATATATATATGTATGTATGTATATGTGTATATATATATGCTACTTGTTGCCACACATATAGACTACTAACAAAGAAACACACACACAAATGTATAAACACACTTATTCTTTTTTGTTGTAAAGGAATCGGAATGACTGTCACTGGTGTTGCCAAGAAGTTAATTTCCGTGACATTTATTATCTAGAGACACGAAATGTTACAAAACATCTCCCATAAATATCACATTATACATTTGGAATGTTTCTACGAGACATACAATAGACTGGAACTATCTAGAAGTTTATCTTTCTAGATTGCATCCATGACTTCATAAGCATATTAGACAGGATCTCATATATATATTGTTACGTATTTCTGAATCTTCTGGCTAAATGTATTAGTAGACACACAAATAAAAACACTGCAAAGAACTTGACGACTCAACTTTCAGTTTCATATAACTTTAATGACTATTAACTCTAACAATTCGTTACTGTAACATGTAGCGTAGAAGACTGTACAATATCTGTCAGTTTACAGTTAGCTAGACTTCGTTGGTTCCGCAAGGTTGTTAACGCCGGAAGTGGTAATGGTCCTAAGCCCATCATTACCTACAAAGTGCTTCCAATGGCATGCGTCTCAAAAAGCCTCTGACAACCAGTCCAACTCCTGGCCTTCACGTGTGGCTCAGTTACTGAGTCTGGCGGAGCCGTTACCACAGACAGGAGAAGGGACAAAGGCGAGCAACTGGCGCCTAAACCAGTAAGCTTCGGGCAGAAGGGGCTCGTTAGCCTTGGTTGGCTACCCATCTAGGAGAAGGAAAACTCTGAAACC
Organism: Biomphalaria sudanica; assembly: GCA_036873155.1. NCBI lineage: Eukaryota > Metazoa > Mollusca > Gastropoda > Planorbidae > Biomphalaria > Biomphalaria sudanica. The sequence goes on along the minus strand of JAZGLO010000534.1, from coordinate 54,757 downwards.
AAACCTCCGCTGCCCTACGGCTATACCCAAACATGGGAAAGGCTTCGGGAGACAACCCTGAGGAAAAATCAGGAGCTGGTGACCCTTAGGCAGACTGTGGCACACCGTTCTACAGCCTGGCAGATCCTGCGGCGCTACTGATCCCAAACTGTACTGGATACTCCGTTCCTTTGGTCACATCAGCTGCTCGGAGAGGGGGGAACTGCTGTGTGGGCGACATCGTTCCGACCATAAATAATGCCCAGGCTTTCATCTCACTTATTCAAAGCCCTAACCCTAAAAAACTGGAGAGGACACTCCAGCTTCGCCTTAGGCGTCGGCCAAACACGGGAAGTGGCAGTCACCGGTTATAAGCTCAAATGCTCAATTGACGTAGAGCAGGGCGCCAGGGGCCACTTTCGTCGGTGGGAGGGATCCTAGGATTCCAATGGACAGCTACCGCCCGCCTCAAGCTGGGCAGCCCCCAGCCAATAAGGTGCTGTCCCGTCATGCCTGTCTTCCTCGTTTGGGTACACGAGGATAGGACAAAATCTGAAAAGCAGGCACAAAGCCAATGTACCAGTCGACATGAAGAAAAAAAAGAGGAGCTCCACTCTTAAACTGGGCACATGGAATGTGCGTACTCTACAAACTGGACTTAATGAAAACCTACCAGACATAGAAGATGTCAGAAAATCTGCAATAATAAACGATGAACTGTCCAGGCTCAAAGTAGACATTGCCGCCCTTCAGGAAACTCGTTTAGCTGACTCTGGATCAATCAAAGAAAAAGACTACTCCTTCTTCTGGCAAGGCAAAGCCGAAAGTGAAGTAAGGGAACATGGCGTTGGTTTTGCAGTTAAGAACACACTGCTGAACACAGTAGAGCTGAAGTGCAACGGTTCAGAAAGACTCCTATCACTACGCCTTAACACATCTATTGGACATGCGACTTTGATATGTGCCTACGCTCCTACTCTGAGTTCCACACCAGAGGCCAAAGATATGTTTTATGACAACCTTTCGTCTGCTCTTAGCGAGATCCCAACCACGGAACAGGTTATCATCCTCGGCGACCTCAATGCACGCGTTGGATCTGACAACTCTGCATGGGACAGTTGTATTGGGCGTTTTGGTGTCGGAAAAGTAAATGAAAACGGACAAAGGCTCCTCGAGGTTTGCTCACTACACTCCCTCTGCGTCACTAATACCTATTTCAAGACTAAACCGCAGCACAGAGTATCTTGGCGGCTCCCTCGCTCCAAACACTGGCACCAACTAGACCTAATCATGGTAAAACAAAAGTGCTTAAAATTTGTCAAGCTTACCAGGTCCTACCACAGTGCAGACTGCGACACAGATCACTCCTTGGTATGTTGTAAGATCAATCTCCTCCCCAAAAAAATCCACCATACCAAGCAGATTGGAAGACCCCAATCGGATGTAAGCAAGATGTGTCAACCTGATCTCCAGATACAGTTTGCGGAATCTTTTGAACGCGACTATAAAAATATCTCTGAGAATACAGCAACTGAAAAATGGGAACACCTCAAGTCCACCATACAAAAGACTTCCCTGGAAATCTTTGGAAGAAAAATTACAAAACAAAATGATTGGTTCGACTCTAAAGCAGTTATTTTAGCACCTGTCATCAGAGCAAAGAGAGATGCACTCGCTACTTACAAGGCAAAACCTACCCAACACAACCTGCTAAACCTGAAAGAAGCTAGAGCCAATGCACAGAGGACAGCAAGGATCTGTGCCAATGAATACTGGGTAGAGCTCAGTGAGAGTATTCAGCTCGCAGCCCAAGTGGGCAACATAAGAGGGATGTACGAAGGAATCAACAAGGCTCTCGGACCCTCCCAAAACAAGACAGCACCTCTGAAATCAACCACTGGGGAAATTATCACAGACAAGTGCCAACAAATGCACAGATGGGTGGAACATTACTCCGAGCTCTACGCCACAACAAGCTCAGTCTCTGACTCAGCCCTTAAAGCCATCATACAACTACCCACAATGAACGAGCTAGATGAAACACCCACCCTTTCAGAGCTCAACAAAGCCATAGACAACATTGCTGCCCGCAAAGCACTCGGATGCGATGGTATCCCCCCAGATCTTCTAAAACAATGCAAAACTACTCTAATACAACCTCTACACGAACTGCTTTGTAAATGTTGGCAAGAAGGTGCTGTGCCACAAGACCTGCGGGATGCTAAAATCATTACACTGTATAAGAACAAAGGTGACAGAAGCGAATGCAACAATTACAGGGGAGTCTCCCTCTTAAGTATTGTAGGCAAAGTCTTTGCTCGAGTGATACTTCCCAGGCTACAAAAACTCGCTGATCGGGTCTACCCAGAATCACAATGCGGCTTCCGCTCAGGGAGATCCACAATTGACATGATTTTCTCCATCCGCCAACTCCAGGAAAAGTGCAGAGAACAAAGGATGTCTTTATACATTGCGTTTATTGACCTGACAAAGGCCTTCGATCTAATTAGCAGAGATGGCCTCTTTAAAATTTTACAGTTAATAGGCTGCCCACCCAAGCTACTAAATGTAATCATATCTTTCCACCAAAATATGATGGGCACAGTGCAATTCAACGGTGCCAGCTCTGAAAGTTTCAGTATAAACAGCGGAGTTAAACAAGGATGTGTCCTGGCCCCAACCCTCTTTGGAATACTATTTTCACTGCTAATCCACAACGCGTTTGACAAATCCACTGAAGGCATCTATCTCCATTCCAGATTTGATGGCAAACTCGTAAATATTGCCAGACTGAGGGCCAAAACTAAAATCAGATCCACCCTCGTAAGAGATATGCTATTCGCGGATGACGCAGCGGTAGTGGCACACACACAAGAGGAACTTCGGTCACTAATGTCCCGCTTCTCTCAGGCCTGTAAAGAATATGGCTTGACTATTAGCACAAAGAAAACAAATTTTATGGGACCACCTACTACAGCACCACCCTCCATCCTCATTGACGATAACAAGCTGGACGCCGTAAACGAATTCTGCTATCTGGGATCCACAATTACAGATGACCTGTCCCTAGAAGAGGAGATGAAAAAACGCATAGGGAAGGCTGCCTCGACATTCGCTAGACTCAGACTAAGAGTTTGGGAAAACCATAAGCTAACCACGGTGACCAAAATGGAAGTCTACAAGGCATGCGTTATGAGTACACTGCTATATGGCAGTGAATCATGGACCACCTACGCAAAGCAAGAGAGAAAACTAAACTCATTCCATTTGAGATGTCTCCGTAGGATCTTGAATGTCACATGGAAAGAAAAAGTGTGCAATACTGAGATCCTTGCGCGATCAGGTATTCCCAGCATTTTTACAGCCCTCAGACAACGCCGTTTGCGCTGGCTTGGACATGTTCGCCGGATGGAGGACAAACGCATCCCGAAAGTCATCCTCTATGGTCAACTCGCGACTGGCACAAGAAAAACTGGTCGCCCCCATCTCCGTTACATAGATGTAATAAAACGCGACCTCAAATCAGTGAACATCAATACTGACAATTGGGAAGACATAGCTCTAGACCGCAACAGGTGGAGAGAGACAGTGACAAAGAAAGCTATGGACAGTGAAAGTACATGGGTCTCAGCCCAGGAAGAAAAACGCACAAACCGAAAAACGGCCAGCTCCTCTACCACCGAAGCAAATGCCAAGGGGACCCTAACTTGCGCTATCTGTGGACGGGAGTGTCTCTCCAAAATAGGGCTCCACAGCCACATGAGGAAGTGTGCTCTGAGATGAACCATAGTCGTCCTACGACTGAAGGAGGCCAATGATGATACTTCGTTGCAATTCATCTCTTCACTTCGTTGCAATTAATCTCTTCTCAACTTGCATCGAGCCGTATTCCACAGAACAGATCAACGACACACTTCCCAGTGTCGCTACAGGTCTCCCAAAGCTGAACCAAGTCGTACTCAAGTCTACCGAATCAGAGCCGCACACGTCTTACATAGGCTGTAGCGACTATAACGACTCAAGTCCACTGTAGTTCGCTGTATAGACTTTAACGACAGTAGTCCACTCCAGTTAACTCTACCCTAGTTAACTTATCTTCTTATCTTATATAATACAGACGTTACTTCAAAAAAGAAGATGATTACGTCCTACGCGTCATGCATTTAGTCATGCATATTAACCAATGACTTAAATTCTGCCAAGTCACTGGTTTTCCTGGCTAGCTCAGGCAACCCATTCCATGCTCTAATAGCACTAGGGAAGAAGGAGTATTTGTACAAATTTGTCCTAGCATATGGGACGAGGAATGTGCCTTAATCTTTGTGTCTTTCAGAGTATTTTATTAAATTTTGTTTTTGTATTTGAAGATTATGGTTCAGTGTTTTATGTATAATTGCTACTTTACTTTTGAGTCTTCTGTCCTGAAGGCTTTCTAAATTTAGTGATTTTACTAATGGTGTTACCCTAGTCAAATGTGAATATTCGTTTGTTATGAATCTCACTGCTCTATTTTGTGTTTGTTCCAGTTTCTTAATGTTTTCTTGAGTTGAGGGGTCCCACACGGTGGATGCATATTCTATTATTGGCCTAACCAAGGTTAAATAACATTTTAGTTTTATGTTCTTATTTGATTAATAGAAATTTCTTTTAATAAACCCTAATGCTTTGTTGGATTTTTTTGTAGTTTCATCAATATGTGGATTCCATGACAGTTTTTCATTTATTATAACACCTAGGTATTTTGCGTTTTTAGTCTGTGTTACTGGTTTGCCATGAATAAGATAAGTGGAATTAATTTGTTTTAGTTTTTTTGTTACTCTTAACAACTGACATTTTTCTGGGTGGAAAGACATGCTCCAATTTGATTCCCATTTCTGTAATTCATCTAATTCTCTTTGTAAAATATCTGTGTCTTGTTTTGTTTTTATTGTTCTATATATTATGCAATGGTCTGCAAATAATCTGACTTTTGTTCCTGAACTAATGCAATTTGGTAAATCATTTATGTAAATTAAAAATAGTAGTGGACCCAACTGTTCCTTGAGGTACACCTGAGTTTACTGTTATTGGTGTTGATTTAGAGCCATTTATTATTACAGTTTGTTCTCTCCCTATCAGAAAATCTTTAATCCACAGATGCAGTGGACCGTTAATGCCGAAATATTTTAATTTTTTAAGCAAACTATGGTGGTGAACTTTGTCAAAAGCCTTGGAAAAATCTAGTAGGATAGCATCTATTTGTTCACTATTATCTAAACCTTTAGAAATATCATCAATTAGTCCTATTAGTTGTGTTTCACATGATCTATATTTCCTAAAGCCATGTTGGTATGGGGTGAGGACATTATATTTGTCTAAGTGGTTTATGATATTGCTACATATTATGTGTTCTAGTATTTTACATGTGATGCTGGTAAGTGATACTGGTCTGTAGTTTCCTGGATCAGATTTTTCTCCTTTTTTAAATAGGGGGGTGACATTAGCTTCTTTCCAGTCCTTTGGTACTCTGCCCTGGTTAAGCGATGCCTGAAAGAGTATTTTGAACACTGGGGCTAGCTCATTGCTTAGTTCTTTGAGTAATCTAGCTGGAATACCATCAGGTCCAGACGCTTTATTTGGTTTGGTGTTGGCTAATTGTTTTTTAATTCCACTACTAAATCTTCTATGTTGTCTACTTGGTTCAAGTTAAGAAATATGTCTTTGTCTCCTGGGGCTGAGAATGCTGATGCAAAGTATTTGTTTAGGATTTTTGCTTTAGTTTCATTATCATTATGTATTATGTTATGTCCATCTTTTAATGGCGCTATGCCTGTTGTTTCCATTTTCTTAGACTTAATGTATGAACATAGGTTTTTGTTGTTATCTTTAGATATTACATTGTTTATGTATTCACTCTGCAGCTGTCTGCTTACTTTTTGGGTTAGATGTTTAATTTTTATATACTTTTTGTAAACTCTTTCTGCCTTGGTTTCTTTAAATTTTCTATATAGGTTTTCCTTCTGTTTACAAAGCTTCTTTAGTCTATTATTAAACCAGCATTTATTTATTTTGTTTGATGTGTATTTAGTTGGTATATGATTTTCTATAATGCTTTTAAGATGGTTTTTAATGAAATTCCAGAGGTCATCGACTGGTTGGTTAATGTCTTTTTCTAATAAGAATGTTTGTTGAAAGTTTAATGCAGCTTGGTGTAGTTGTGTTAGGTTACATTTATTCCAGAGTAAGATTTTTCTTTTGGTTTTTGTATTGGCTACTGCTTTTATCTGACTGTGTATTTTTATGATCTCATGGTCTGATAGACCAGGGATAATATCATAATCAACTACTAATCCAGGTCTGTTGGTTAAGAAGAGATCTAATGTGTTGTTTAATCTAGTTGGCTTTTTAATGATTTGATCTAAACTTAGGTTGTGTAAAGTTTCTATGAATAGCTCATTTATGTCCTTAAGGTTTTGGTGTTTATCTATGGTTAGTGTTTTCCAATTTATATCAGGTAGGTTGAAGTCACCCATAATCCAAAAAACTGCATTTTTATTTGTCTCTTTAAGTGTAGTAATCTGATTACATAGTTCCTGCATGTATTCTAAACTAGAATTTGGTGGTCTGTAAATGCTGCCTATTATAAGGGATGTTGAGGTGGTATTAATTTTACAAAATGTAGATTCTATGTTTTTTGAGTTAGGTAAGGTAATTTCTTCTGCTATAAGAGTGTTTTTTATTGCTAAAAGAACTCCTCCATGATTATCAGCCCTATCTTTTCTAAAAATTTCATAATTACTATTGAAAATTTCTGCATTATAAATTTCAGGATGTAGCCAAGTTTCTGTTCCTGCAATTATGTCTGGTTTCTCACATTCTAATAAAATTTCTAAGTCTGCTGTTTTGTTCCTAATGCTTTGAAAATTTATTACTAAGGTTTTAAGGTATTTTGGTATTACTTCTTTAGGAGGTTTGTTTAGTGAGGCTGTTGTATTAATTTTAGTAGATTTAGGTTTAACAGGAGTGGATCTGGCTAGTGGTTGGTGAGTTGGTTTTGGGATGGTGTTTAGGATATTGTATGGGTTAGAAGTGTCCGCATCAAAGGAATCAAACAGTCCTGATGTAAACTGAGGTAACCCACACGGTACACAGTGCCATGATGCATCTTTGTTGCCTAAGGTATAATACACAGGTGTATTCATATGGAGACATGATGCATGGTACCATTCATCGCAGGTGTCACATTGAATGGCTTTCTGTTTCATGGTGCATACTTTTTTGCAGATGTTGCATCTATCTTTAGATCTAGGCCCTGGATTTGATTCTACATCTCCTGCTATTAATATTAACAGTGAAAGGTATTTATTTCTACTGTGTCTGATTGAGAACTTCCATTTGTGATGGGTAATCTTCTTTAATGTTATGGATGTGTATGTTAGGTTATTTTTGAAGTTGCATTGATCTAAAGTGTGATGATTGATTATGACTGTTGTTTCCTTTTTAAGTTTAGTGTTGACTGAGGTAGATCTAGTTCTGTGTTCAGCTAGTGTGTATTTAGTAATTATTAGGATAAATAGCCAGAGCAATTTCATGATGACTGTTGTTGATTTTAGTTTTAAAAGGTCTAATCTAAATCTAGTTTAAGGTAAAAAATGCCTAAGATGGCCTAAGCTAAGTCTAAGTCTAAAGTGATAGCTAATTTACAATGACAATCAAATGGTTTATTCAAAATATAGACCTAGACTAGATCCAGATCTAATTCTAGATCTAGATCTAATTGTAGATCAATATATTTATGTGTTTAACTAACTTTAACTAACTATATAGAGTATTACTATTAGTTTATAATTAGTAGTATTTGTAGATGATTAGTAGATCTAAGGCCTTAATTAAAGTCTAAGTCTAAGACTGACTAGATCTAAAATCTAAGAATATAAAAATAAATATAAACTAAATAATATTAAATATAATTATAAGGATTAGTTGATTAGTGAGACAAAATAGTCCTAAACTAAGAGTTGTTAATTTGAATTAATTAGTGGAAATAATGCTGAATTAAGTTAAATCTATAATTTAAAGATATTAGTTTATTAGTTGAATAGCTTTTTAAAGGAATTTTATTTGGTTTATATACGACAAAACGAAAATTTAACTCATCTATGATAACTGTAAACAGGGAGCAGCCATCTTGTCAAGAGCGCGTAACTTGCATCGAGTCGTACACATTTCTCTTCCACTAGAGTCGCACACGTCTTACATTGTCTGTATCGACTGTAACGGCTCACTCACGACTGACTTTCACATTAACTCTCTCGCTTATATAGAGTCCCTAATCGCTTGTTCAAAGTTGCACAAACACTTCTAGTATCCTCTGGAACAACACGGGAGGAAACGTCACATCCTGTCGTTGTTTATACATGTCGATTCCAAAGAACACCTGCTGCAGTGTCATCTCTGTCTGTCACTGTTCATTAGTAACTGCCCCCTTCTTAGATCTGTATTGCCTCTGGAATCACACGTCAGGACAAGTCACATCCTGTCTTTGTTTATACGCGAAGATTCCAGAGAACACTGGCTGCTGTGTCATCTCGCTTGGGTCACACGTTGACCTCTACTTGTCACTGTTCATTTGTAACAATATATATAATATATATATTAGGGGTGCACCGGATAGTCCCTCCGGCTCCGGCTTCTGGCGAATATCCGGCATTTTTTACTATCCGGTGCTATCCGGCTCCGGTCGGATATCACTACCGGATAGTAAACCGGATAGTAAAAATACACCTATTTAATATGCATAAAGTGGACCTCGTTCCGTTACTGTCTGTTATAGAATGTATTAATGTTTATATGAAAACAAAATAATGTGCTTAAAAATAGAGCCATTATAAATATGCACCAAACATCGTTTATTATAAAGACAAGGCATGTTAATAACTTAATATAAATAGAGATGAAACTTTATATCATAAATGCGCTTTACATACAGAGATGCAATGGCTGGCACTTTTTTCAATTTGTCTTGACCTTTGAGTAAGTTAGTTAACATGTTAAAATGTTACATTCCTTGACTACGTCATGCTGACCAGACGTCTGTCTAGCTGTGCGGGTATATCTCCAGAGGTAGAGATGAACAACTCCCACCCCCTTTATTTTAGTCCATCACATTGAGTTTTTTATGGGCAGGTAACCACAAGTTAAATACGATGGACGTAGGTTTAATGTCAGCGTATAGACACTCTCTAGTGGTCACACCTTTCGAGGGAACTGAGTTTGTTTACTTAGTAGTTAATCTTTATTGGGGGGGGGGGCTGGACTACAAGAGCCACACCTCTAAGGTAACCAGGTATATTTCTGGATGAACAACTCCCTCCCCCTTTTATTTGTTTAGCCCATCACATTGAGTTCATTGATTGACAGGTGACCCCAAGTCAGATACGTATGAGTCAGGACTACAAGACAAACAGACACTGACCAAGGGTATCTTTAAAGGGAGGGCTCAAGAGACTCAACACCCCCAACTTCTTATTTGTTTAATGCATGACAATGTATTGATAGAGAATATAGACATTGACCATTCTTAAGCCAGAATGGATTAACGCAAATTGTTAAGACATATTGAGACTGTCTAGAGGTCACTAGATGGTGACACTAAGTTTGTTTACTTGGAGAGAAATGTCATTTAGAGCAGAAAATAAATTGATCTAAAGCACCACAATTAGATCTAGCAAACAAAGAAAAATATGCTGGAATGTTAAGAAACACTTGACCTCTGTAACTAAGGTACAGAGATAATTTATCTAAATGCTTGACTGATCATGCCAATGTGTTATCTTTTTTCGCCTGCACACTAAATACTATTGCGTATGCCCAAGGAAAAAAAACGCGTGAAGGTCAACACCATCAACTATACACACTACACTAGGACTACATGTGTAGGCTCACTACGTCTATCTGATCAGGTTGTTACAATCAGTCGAACACAAAGTCTATTTATGTTTTTTTTTTTTTTGGTAGGGAGAGTGTGGGTGATTTTGTTTCTTTTATAGATGGTTTTTCTAATTCTCTTAGATCTATATAACAGTAGATCTAAACATTGATAACAACAATAGGCCTACAGACTACAATTAAATCTATGCTTCGCATAATAGATGTTCCTGCTGTTAATAAAATATCGTTTGCCGCAAATGGATTAATAAATTTATGACCTACTACGCTTCAGATTCCAACTATTAACTAACACCTATCAGTATTAAGCCCTTGAAGCCAGAACCAGAAGCAGTCTTTGGACTTAAAATTACAAGTCTGATGACCAGTTGTTGGTCAGAAATTATTGAACACATACATCCAACCACCATACAAGCCAGATGAGAGATTTACATTAGTAACTAGTTAAATATATACTAACATATTTTACATTGACCCTCCAACACACAGCCTTTATAGTTGGTGGTCTCGTACATACACACAGACACGCTCATGCTACACAGATTAATTTATGTTTATAAATACTGTTAATCTTTAATAAATCAATCAGCAAAAGAGTTTAAAACAATAAGGTATATAAAAGGAAAAAAATAATACCAACAAATATAGGTATGTTATTTAACAGTTTCGTAAAATGCTCAGCAATACAAGCTATTTACAAAACACTTAGGTATTCGGCTCCGGCTCCGGCACCGGCCGAATATCAAATTTTACTATCCGGTCATATCCGGCTCCGGCCGGATATAAAAAAAGTACTATCCGGTGCACCCCTAATATATATATATATATATATATATATATATAATTTGTATATGTATATATCTTTCTAGGCGATTTAAAAACCTTTCAGTTACATGTTGAAATCCAAAAACAAAAAGACAGAGAAAAGCATATTCGGTTTCTTGTATTGGAATCTTCACACATGCATATATACCTCCAGACAAGTTGAATGCATACAAATCTAGATACAATCTCTTTAACTAATAAATCTAGTGGCTTGTCTACTTCATGTTCCTACGACAGTGAATCTACTCACACACTCAAAGACACATACACACACTCAAACATTCACACGCACACAAGCTTTTCACCGTTCTATTTTATGGACGTCATTTCTAAATACCTGGTCATACATTCATTTCTAGATACCTGGTCATACATTCATTTCTAAATACCTGGTCATACATTCATTTCTAGATACCTGGTCATACATTCATTTCTAGATACCTGGCCATACATTCATTTCTAAATACCTGGTCATACATTCATTTCTAAATATCTGGTCATACATTCATTTCTAAATACCTGGTCATACATTCATTTCTAAATACCTGGTCATACATTCATTTCTAAATACCTGGTCAGACATTCATTTCTAAATACCTGGTCGTACATTCATTTCTAAATACATGGTCGTACATTTATTTCTAGATACCTGGTCATACATTCATTTCTAGATACCTGGTCATACATTCATTTCTGGATACCTGGTCATACATTCATTTCTAGATACCTGGTCATACATTCATTTCTAGATACCTGGTCATACATTCATTTCTAGATACCTGGTCATACATTCATTTCTAGATACCTGGTCATACATTCATTTCTAAATACCTGGTCTTATTCATTTCTAGATACCTGGTAATACATTCATTTCTAGATACCTGGTCATACATTCATTTCTAGATATCTGGTCATACATTGATTTCTAGATACCTGGTCATATATTCATTTCTAAATACCTGGTCATACATTCATTTCTAAATACCTGGTCATACATTCATTTCTAAATATCTGGTCATACATTGATACAATGAAGCGTAATTTGTATAATTGTAAAGTACTTTTATTGCCTAGGTTTAAAATAAAAACAAAACAACGGATTCTGAACGATTTAGTAAATGCTAGCATTCTAAAGGACTTCATAAATGCCAGGATTGATAGAAAAATGAATGTTCCTTGAAAGTCTGAAGGTCGATGACCCACACGTTGCCCTACTGAGGCACTGGTACAACACAATAGTGAATAGTTCTTGATGCAGAGGCCAAACAATTACACCTGGAATATCACCATAAAAATAGTCAAATAGTGAGTCGGTGGTAAGTCTTCATGACATTGGAGAGTTTTTATATGAAAGGATTCAAATAGTTGTTGGTTTGCTAAGACACAACAGCATTGAACGTTTCTTTAATTAATTAAAAAAAAAAGTCTATCGTCTTGACATGCACTAAAAAATAAATTAAAAAATACTGATGTTATCTCAATATTCTCATTCTAATTAGTTTTTTTAATGCTTCAATGACGTGCATGAGAATTCTATTTAAGGCAAAAGAAACTGAGAGAAGAGGAGAACGACAGTCGGCAGATCGTATGTGGTGCCCCAACGGCTCGACAGACAAAGGGATAAGTGAAAGTAAAGGAAAGTAAATGCCACAATAGTGTAAGGAGTATTTCCAGTGAGTTTGCAAAGTCTATTTCCAAGAGTACAGACCAGTTCATTTCAACATACTGTTCAATACGTTCATACAAGTGTCTATTCTTTTTTTTTAAATGAACATTAAAAAATTGTGAGTGCGAGAATTCCTGATGAAGAAGTTTCAAAATACCAAGACACATTTGAGTCGAGTGCGGGAATATCCGCTGAAAGAGTGTTCAAAATAAGCCAATTCTAATTGAAAGATGTTTATATTTTAAAACTTAAAACGGTCAAACCAGAATTTTTCATCAGCAATATATAACTATCCAATTTAAGGAAATTTTTAGAGCCATTTTTGAAATCAGTGTCCACCCAAGAAGAGTTTGTAAACTAGTAAAAGAAAACAACATGAAAAACAAACAAACAAAAAAAAAATCTTTAATATTATGGCAGGAAATACAAAATAAAAATTCTACCATGATTTGAATCATTTTATAACATATAGATCTTGTAATGCCATTTAGACTTTAATTTCATGGAAAGATATTCCGTTCATGTAAATATGTCAGCTAAAACAAGAAATAATTATGTTATAGTTTTGGCGTTGACTTTTTTTAATAAGATAAAATATGAATATACTTAATCAAAACTGAGAAACCTGTGAAACAAATGAAAACTATAAACCAGACTTATTTCAATGTAACTATTCTGTGACTGTAACTCTTTTATTTTCCAATCTTATCTAAAAAATATTTGATTAGAGAGGACAGACTTCTGTTAGACTTTTAAATTACGCCAATTAACTCCTCTCCCTTAAGAAATAAAGATATCACCAATAACAACATATAAAGATAAAAGATTTAAAAAAAACAACGCCCTCATGTTTTTTTTTTATATTAAATGACATATTTAACGATTTAGTGTTGGGGCGTAAAACAGCTTTATTGTGCGTTGTGGGTGACGGCAGTCTGAACAATATTTTATCGCGGAGGACTTGAGATGCTAGAAAAATCAATCCGCTTGTAATCAGTGTGGTCTGACTCCAGACAAACAAGAGACTTGTCTAAGGGTAGCGTATGTCAATAAATCTTTTTTTTTCTTTCAAAAATACTCTATGACAGAGAGGAAAGAAAGATGATCATATTGTTCCATTCACCTGCCTTCCACTGCAACACCATTTTTATCTTCCAACTCACAGATTGCTCTGTTGAGAGAGTGAAACTGTAGTCTGCTGTTTGATTGGTGCGATCTTTTAATGTGCCCTTTATATTCTATCTTCTGCTTTTATTGTCAAGTGTGAGGTTTAGCGTCTTGTCTTAAGTTACCGTTAGAGTTTTTGTTTGCTTGGAAATAAATCAGAAATAAAAGTAAGCATGTCGGCTTTAACAGAGGAGAAGCTGAAAATAGACCGGGACATGGTAGAAACATGTACTTTAAACACGAAAAAAAACAGCAACATTGGCTTACACCAGTTGCGTAACTAGGGTGGGGGGGGTGGAGGTGGGGGAGAATTTGAAAATCCCCCAGGGCCCCCACTTGAGAGGAGCCCCAAAATGTTTTTACATAAAAAATTACACAAAATGCAGGGATCATCAAAGAGGTCAATCCACTCGGGCCCCAAAACGATGGAAAATTCTTAGCTACGCTCTGGCTTACACTTAATAATATACTCAAATCTACATGTATACTAATACCCATATCTCTCGTATATTAAATCTTTCCGAGATGCACCAAAGACGAAGGCAAAGTGGGGGTCAAATGGTTGCTGACACTTAAGGAAAAACTTCAGACTCCATTCAGACATTTAATAATAAAGAACATTCATAAGAAAAACAAGCAAAATGTAAAAATACTTTAAAAAAACAAAACAAAAGGGAGACAACTATCTATAAATAATGTAAACGTTATTTCCCTTTTTCGATATCAAACAAAATAACTATTTACCGATAATCAATTGACTAATTGGATAATTTTTTGATTGATCCATGTTTTGCATAGTTATTCATTGGAGAAGCCAATACATGAATCAATAAAAAAGATTAACCAACATGTCAATTAATTGCTGGGAAACAAGGGAAATTAATCCTTCAGTATTCACAGATGTGGCTAAATATGTAGGGCTTTGTCCCTTTAGATAATTGTAAACGTCATTTCTACCACACCCATTCTCAGATCAAGTTAAAACTTTTAGAAATTATTTATTGTCACCAACTAAACATGAATAATCAGTGATTCCCATACTTTTTCCATAACGGAACACTTCGCAAAGTCTGAGTATTGAGAGGAACACTTTGCTTATTTTTTAGAGAGATTATTGAGTGTGGAGTTCTTTCCCTTAGATATGTTTTGCTTTTTTTAAAAGGATTTTAAAGATATATTTCTTTTTTTTTAGCACTCGGGAAAACTTTGTTCTTCAGATAGCGAGTCATTTGATTAAAGTTAAAATGAAGTCGAAGTATGTAACCCTAATGTGCCACCAAACTCAGTAAGAGTCGCCGTTTGGTCAAGTCATGACTTAAAAATTGGAACTATCCTTCTGTAGGAATTGTAAAGTATCCTTTTCAGACCTTACGATGTATAGGTGGGTGTCACGTGACCAGCACAACGACCAATCGTCTTTACTTTCACCAAAAAAAAAAAAGACAACTTCCCATTGGAGCTAGGTGGATTCAGTCTTCACCAGGATTCGAACGCGGGACCTCTCGATTCGGAAGCCAAGTGCTTTACCACTCACCACCGCGCCTGTCAAGCTTTTCATTTAATAATTAGGTCCCATCTTGAAGTAACGGCTATGCAATGTGTTAGTTACTTTCCTAAACAAGATCTTAGTGTTAGCTATGTTATAATTAAAGCAACCTAAAGCCCATTGTCTATAGCCAGTGATATCCAGACAATATATCTTCTATGTCATGTACATGATTAATCACTAGATTTAAAGCCCAAACAGTCGGTTTACTGATGTATCATCCGAGGGTTAGATCTATCTGAAAATAGACCGGCAATATCGCTTAGTCGGATATCGTAGACTTCCTGTGTCTGCCTTTACAAATACAATGAGAAATAACAAATCTTAGACTTTCTATCTAGCCTATCCAGACTTGATTAACTAGAAGCAATGAAACATGTGTTCCTTGTGACCGTGCTTCTATAAGCCATCATTGTAGAGATAACGTTTTATTTGCGATGTAAAATCAGTCTACCTACTCTCTAAAAACAAGCAAAAGTGCATTATCATTCGTATGTAGCTAGTGTCAAGGAGCCTTCTAAATGTACTAACATTTCTTAGGTGCATGCCATACATACATCGCACTCACGAGATTATCTAATCATTCATGAATGACGTCTATTTACTTAAATACTCAAAAACAAAGATTTATTACTGCAGGTGTTCACGACTATACAGAAGAAGGCCTCGGCAGGTTTATATTGAAGCATATTTATTGTACTTTCTATGTACCTCATCAGCGGGTAATTCCGGCTCATTCATCTCACACCAAAAGATTTTCGTAACACGGGAGACTTTCAAAAATGGCAGACAAACTATTACTAGCTGTACAAAAGGAAGGAATTGTTGGTAGTTATGTTTCTTAAAAGGTCTATGGTATTTCTTGTGCAATTTTCAGCACTGTAGAGTGAAATGGTCCAAGCTAATCCGTTTATAAAAGTAAATCATTTAAACATGAACGAAACAAATAGACTTTCACTTTCTAACTTACAATTTCTGTCAAACTAAATGGACAACTAACTTGCGTTCAGAAAAGTGATTTAATATGAAGCTCAACTGCCTGGCTTTGAGATGTTTATAGTTTAGCTTTCTTTGTTTTCATTTAGTTGGTAACAGTCAAATTTAACGTCCTTGACATTGTTTAGTTGATTGTGAATATGTACGGTATGGCCCACTGCTTGTGGTTTACAATCATCAAGTTACATTTGAGTATTTGTACACTATTCTTCTTGTGTTTCGTTTCAGATCCTTCAGTTATATCAAATAGTTTTCTTTTTCATTGTATTTGTATAGGCCGACACACATGTGTGGACTATTTATATCTGATTTCATCATTTCCTTCACGGCTGAACATTGAGGCTACCTACAAAGTGTTGCAACGTTCATTACGACATGCCCAAGACAAAACATTGTGACAGTGCTTCCCCTCTCACAGTAAGCTCTAGATCAAAGCTATTGTTGGCTTCTGTCAGTAGAACCGGGTCTACCTGTGAGAGCTGTGTCAGATGATCCACTGCAGCTGTTCTTGGGCTCCCCCTAAACCTACTTAAAGATACGATTTTTCTCCACGGCCTCTACCACAATGTAAATAATCTTTGCCGCCACCAGCGGAGAACGAACAAGAGAAGTGTCATTCTTTCATCCTTTTATTTTTATCTCCCTTTAACTGTTTCCTAGCTAGATCTATTGGTAGAGTTGTTCTGATAAATTCTAAACACAGATTCTAAAATATATAAATCAACTTCAAATTTATATAATTACACAGATTTCCAAACATATATATGTATACAAGAAAACCCTAGTTTAGGATAGCAACCATTCTAAGACACATATCAGTTTTTCCCTCCGGGGAGAAATATCTTCTTTGCCTAAGTATTCTTTCGCTGCATTTAGGTGAAAGTGATCCGTTGTATTCATATTTTATAGTATGCATTATTTATATAAAGGTATAAAAAACAATAGCTAATTTTATAGCACTAATTACCCTAGTTATATGTTATCAGATATAACAATCGTTATTTGAAAGCTGAAAGTGTATACAAAAAAGAATGTCTTTAAAGGATCATGGAGCCTTTGTAACTTGTAGCCTGACATAAAGTAACTAGGAAATCGAAGATTGAAGAACGTCTGTGCGCTAATAGAATGCGATGAAGAGTTTTCTAATAGTCTTGAGATTTATTTATTCATTTACTTTTCTGAGGCGTTACAGAATAGAAGAACATGTTAACTGTTGAACATTCTAAACACACACACACACACATATATATATATATATAGAGAGAGAGAAGCGTAGTTCACTAAATCTTACTTTTTAATAATACAACCTATGAAAATTTTTAAATTGAAACATATAATTGTATTTCTTTGTACTATTCTTTATACTCAGTACACAAATGAACTCAAATGTAGTTGAAAGTTTATTAAAACACTTTGAGAGAATAGTTTATGTCCAATTATTTTCAAGGAAAAAAAATCATTTCTTTATCAAGATAGAGTGCTTACCTGCATAAACAAGAGTCTCTAGTTAAAATAGATTTGATTATATATATGTATATATATATATATATATATATATATATATATATATATATATATATATATATATATATAATATAGAGAGAGAGAGAGAGAGAGAGAGAGAGAGTTGTCTCATCAAACATATTTACACAACATGATACTATTTAGACAATATTCTGCATTGTCGTAAGTAACAGTTCAGCAGTAATTAATATAATTGGTTTCCCCAGAAGAAAATATTTGGATAGAAGAAGAAAATTACCAGTTAAGGCGGATTATAAAAATACGTTAAAAATAACAGTTTTTATTAATAGACTCACTAATCCGAACTAGTGTAGAGGGCTTTGGATCCAAAAAATAGGATGTGATGTAAACTTTTGGTTGCACCGTCTAACAGAGTGACTGGCTAATCGTATCCTCATCCATTTTTTGTTAGTAATACAACATAATTTAAAATTACATTTTTTTAAACCTTTGTTTTTAAATAGAACTTCTGGTGTGGTCCCCCCCCCCAATAGCTCTACCCACGCTATGCCAGCGAGATTGCATGATTGTTTGTTGAAGAACATTTCAGCCTGTTGGATGACAGCCTCGGAGAGAGAGGGACGTGTTTAGCATGCATATACAACTTCCTGTTGGAATGGTGGGAATGAGCATAATTTGAAATTCAAGGCTATCGTCTCTAAACGCATTGGCTGAGATTAAAAACTCTGTAAATATATTTTTTAAGGGGGTAGGATAACTCAACTGGGGATGAGTCTGTCCGTGGGAGGTACCAATGTCTGTCCGTGGGAGGTACCAATGTCTGTCCGTGGGAGGTACCAATGTCTGTCCCGAATTAGAACGGAACCTAAACTAGCTGCGTGTAAGATTTCTTTTGCCAAAAGATTGTACAGCTTTTCAGCAACAATATTCCAATTGATCTTGTTCAGAGTTCTAGGACGTCCTAACCATCATGCTGCGAGAATTTCCGGTCATTTTTATAGAGAGAAGTAATTATTTTATTAAAAGCTTGCGTCATAATGACCACGTCGTAGTCCGAATGTGAGATTGACCTACATTGCAAGATTCTGACTGTATCGTAAACCTGAACAGTACACCAATTCTTCTTGTGAACATTTAAGAATTAGATGTAAAGATAGAGGTTCTAATTGTATGTATATTGAATGGAGATTGTAAAGAGATGATAATGGAAACGTTTTGTACAACGTTCAGAGATTTTTAAAAAGAATGGCAAGAACCTTTGATTAAAAATGTATCGGATAATTTATCCGGTCCAAGAAATGGGCTCTATATTCTGATTGGCTCACTAATTAACTGTTACATGTGTTGCCATTGGTAGATAGCCTATATAAAGAATCTTAATGAGGCGCAGTCAAGGTGTTGCTTTCGTTTATCTTCCAGAAGTAGCTATATGTTGAGAAATGCTCAGATCGACACATTGTTTTACCTCTAGACCAGCCGCTAACTTTAGCACTAAATGGGATTAACGATGAAAGGTTATAACAAATGAACAATGGCTTTAACTATGAAAGATACACTGGTCTAATATTGTTCGTTAATGTGTCTCTCGTATCTTATACACAGACGTTACTTCAAGAAGATGATTACGTCCTACGCGTGTCCCGAGGTCAATCTGGTTATGCATGTTAATGAATGAATTTAACTTTGCCAAGTCACTGGTTTTCCTGTCTGATTCAGGCAACCCATTCCATGATCGAATAGCACTAAGATAGAAAAAGTAGTTGTAAAAATTTTTCCTAGCATGTGGAACGAGGAATGTGCTTTTATCTTTGGGTCTTTCTAAGTATTTTATTAGATTTTGTTTTTGTATTTGAAAAGATTAAAGCTCACAAAACATGGCGATAATGACACTGGCATGATGGTTGTCATTGCTTAAAGACAAATGAATATTAACAATGTTCAGAAATGCTATTTTTTATATGTATAAATATACCGTACCGTATTATTCATAGTAGCATACTAGATAACAGAATATTATTGAACACATGTGAGTGCGATAATATTAACATCAGGGTTTTTATAATACAGGTGATAGTTATGGATCATTTCTCTAGACATAGGAAATGTAGGCTTAGGGATTACGTCTCCTTGCACCTTAGTTCAAGCTAGATGACATTGATTCTTGAATCAATATAGATCTAATCCATTGAGACATCGTATGACTGATTTCATTGGCTGTCATTATTCCTACGCTCAGAATGGGTTCATCTGGTGTTATGTACTAGACTTGTTTCTTATATCTCTATGTATTTGACTTTTTGTTTTCTCTGGAGCCAAGTACTGGACTTGCTTTATTTGGTGTTACGTAGCAGACATCAGGAGCCATCTGGTATTATGTATGCCACAGGCTTGTACTGATGTAATTCACAAAATGTCATACAGGAGTGCTGGAGGTCTGATGAAATATTTAATGTAAAGGTTAGACCAGCAGCTACTTGGAGCAGATGTTGAACTAGAGACCTGAAGAGAGACACTGGTATTGTTATCACGCTGCAATGTCAAATGTCATCTTACATCCGTCATGCCATGTGTGTGTGTGTATGTAAGAAGGAAGCTACTAGTGTAGCTTTTGTAGGCACAGAACATACATATAGGGGCTTTCAAAATCGATATTGTTGATGTGGTTGGTTGATCAAGATTGTAGCTGTGTGTAGATATCATATGCGAGTTCGGTCTAAACACATCCAACAGAACAATTAATAGGTAGATTGAATAAATCCAGACGATAACTTTAACAACAATTTATCAAATAATAATTCTCAGTCTAGGTCGTGTCTAATTAAATCTTTACCACAAGTCGGTCTTTCTTCGTCCTACTGTCCCTTGATTCCCTATTACCGTTCTAACTTTTTAAATGATTTGTCACAGCAATACGGAAATACCCGATTAAACCCCAATTTCTACGCGTCTTGCTTTAATGTCATGACAATATCTACACGCATTAGTTGTATCTAGATATCTACAAGGAAATGTGCATTCTTTGTCTGTACAAACTATTTCAGGACGATTAAGTCTGTGTCAAACAACAAACAAACAACTGAAGTACGGTACAAAACAGTACAGAGCTTATGGACGATTGAGTCCATTTCTAGAGAAAATAAAAGAACAACAGGAAATAAAGTACGGAGTATTGATCAATATTAAATTAAGTACCACGTGTCGACCAACATTTTCCCCACGACAGAAGGCCAGCCTTTCATTGGCTATGTGATGGACTCTCAATAATGGCAGTAATAAAATAGTGTAATGATTAGTAAGAAAACAATTTCTCCTTTGTACAGCTGAGATTCTTAGTAAATGTTGCTTTGAATAACTAATGAAGGATAGATTTATCAAATGGAACTCTTTTTGACCTCTTCCCTATTCACCCTCCCCAACGCCCTGAAAAGTATTTCTGTAAAGCGAATCTATAAATCTAATTAGGGGGCGCAGGCGGAAGCTGGGGGGCTAAGCGCTTGGCTTCCGAATCTGGGGTCATGAGTTCGAATCCGGGTGAAGACTGATTTTGAAATTCGGGATTTTTAGGGCGCGCCTGAGTCCACCCAACTGTAAAAGGTACTTGATTTTGAGGAAAGTAAAGGCGTTGTGCTGGCCACTTGACACCCTGCCCGCTGGCCAAAGGAACAGATGACCCTGACATCATCATCATCTGAAAGGGGAGTTAATAAAATTAGAATGCTAGGTCTCTAGATCCTAACTTAGAAGACAGTGCGTAAAATGTTCCAGAACGTCTATTTATCTATTCAATTCTTTCATGAATAAACCCTACAAGCGGGAATACCTGATGGCGTATGTCTGCTAGATTTAAAGCAAAATTCATTTTTTTTTGAAAAACTATAGAAGTCAAACTAGAATTCTCCCAGTGATCTTAATATTAGTTAGTAACTCTTTCCTCAAAGATATACACTAATTGTCAAATTTGTAGAATAATAGTTAGAGCCGTTTTCAAGAACATTTTCCACCAATCTAGATTTTCTTTTTTTTTTTACAAGCTCAATAGAAGAATTGTAATAAATAGAGAATATGTAAAGTCCAAATGATAAAGTTTAAAGTGCACAATCTTACAATGCATGCATTTGATTGTTAGAAAGTCAATTGAAGGACATGATAAGAGGGATTGTTTTCTCAGCACCAACGTCAGAAGTTTGGGGAATGGAAACTTTGTTTCTTGTATCAGATCAAGCTCTTAACTCGATAAGGTGTGCTTACTCCTTGAATTCACTAGAGCTGTGTCCTAGTTGAAGCCAAAATCAATTTGGCAGTTCCATTTATAAAGTCTTGTCGGTCAAAGTACTACCCCTTTGTTGAAAGGTCAATAATGTAGCTAGTTGAAAAGGTCAAAGGTTTTATTAACTGAATCTATGAATTTAGTTTCCAAACCCAAACAAACTTTTGGTCACCTAATTAAAACTTCCCTTGGTTCAAGAACTTCGCCATTAAAAGTGTGGTGATTAGTAGTGTGACAGAGTTTCCTATTTCTAAGTGCAGAAAGAAATGAGATAGCGACAAAATTTACACTAACCCAAACGTGGTTCCCACTGAGTCTTTTGACAATAATTGGTTTGTGATGACAGTTACGAGAGTACAATATTGGCAAGACAATACGTCATAATAGTTGCTTCACAAACGCGTGTATGACCAGACTATTGAAATGGACATGCTGTTACTATATTAAACAGAGTATAAGAATACCTCCCTGCTCCCCAACATAGAAACATTTGATGCATGTAAGTAAAAGAAACTACAGTGCCAATGAACAGAGAGAGAGAGAGAGAGAGAGAGAGAGGAGAGAGAGAGAGAGAGAGAAGAAAGCCATCACTATTTGGTTAAGGTCTAAAGAAAAGTTTCATTTTACCAAGCGAGTTATTGTATAATTAAGTTAAATATCAACACAGTAACAAACAAATTGAAAACATGGCGCCACAGGTCGTGAGATTTCAAGGGCTAGAAATCTGCGCATTGATTTTGTAATTCAATGCTCGTTAAAGGAATACAATGTGTAGAATTTAATTTTTCCTCACATCTCATCAACAGAAAGTCATTCTTCAGTACAATCTCAATAAAAGTCTGACGGCCCCACCCAAATTAAAGTTTACATTTACTTGCCGAGTTTGCAGTTTTGCTAGGAAAGAACTTTCACAGTAACACGTCTATCAGTAACTGTGTTTTTGAAAACAATTTTAGTTTTCTGTATCTCCCTTCTGTCTGTCTGTCTATAGATAGATAGATAGATAGATAGATAGATAATAGATAGATAGATAGATAGATAGCAAGATAGCAAGACAGATAGATAGATAGATAGATAGATAGATAGATAGATAGATAGATAGATAGATAGATAGATAGATACATTTTAATGAGTTATATTTTCAAGTGATGAGAATTGCTAGAAAAAAAGCTATTTCGGTTATTGAGAAAAAAAATTGGGTTGAAATGAGACTCTATATTTGACCGCTTAGCACTAGAAACTTAAGCATCTTAGTGAAGCGTAGGTGGGATCAGTCTGGATCTGTCTACAGACTCACAGAGTGACATTGTTTTTATGTGCTGGAATTCCGCTACCAGTAAAGTACCCGGGCTAATTTCTGAAACACTAATTAGCTGCGTAAAGGTAGGCACACAGTTCAGGTGTAGAGGTAAACAGCTCAGGTACGGATGTACACCCCACCACCGCTAGCCCCCAGACGGCCCTGAGGCCTGGAGGAGTGTGAGTTCCAAGCTAGCTAGGTATTAATCCGTGCCAGATGGAACCAGGCTCAACGATAAGTGAGAGTGATTTGTCACTCGGCAGACCATAGAAACAGTGGTGTTCCATGAATCACTCATGAGTTGTTTTGTATCCGAATCAGAATGTATCCTTAATATAACACGGCTGGTGTGGTGTTGTATTCACTACGAAGACTAACATGATTCATGTGATGTACATGCACTCAAGACTTTCACGCTTTTATTAGTTGTATAATGTCCTGTATCCTCTTCTGAAGGTATGTAACTCCTGCAAGAGCTAGAGGCTGAATAGAGCAGGTAATGTTCACGTTCAGCCGTTTCTAGGACAACGGCTAGCGAGTGAATTGTGTTACTAGAGCAAAGCCTGACAGCTACGGCTATCAATTTAAAGCTGGATTAACTAAGGGAGATCATAGCTGATTTCATAGTTTGATTATTGTACATGGCCAAGTCTAACAAGAATTATATATTATGGAAAGTAAATTGTTGGCTATTAGAAATTTTGTTTCATTTCGTCCCTGCCTATGCGCCTTTAATGTAACAAAGTTTTAAGTTAAGTCGCTATGAAACCATCTAAGGTGTAACATCTAAGGTGTAACATCATTGGAGACAATGCCAACATGAGAAAATAAACAAAGATTCCAATTACTCTGCAGTACTTTAAGTTCAGAATAGACCCACAGTAGAAAAAATGTTTGATTAAACATCACAAAAGAAAAGAGGTCTGTGAGCGTCTTACAAAATTATTACTTAGGCCTATATGAAACTCAAGAAAACTGCACACTTAAGGCAAATAATTGATTTTGCCTATCCATTGAAGAGGTATTAAAACCTGTTTTACACATTTCTACATCTGATATCATGATACAAATTATTCTAAGCAACAATAGCCTACAGTTCCAAGGTGTAATGGTCAAATGAATTAGGACAATGAAAGGTTCTTATGTAATTACTTGCAAACAACATACTTCTAAAAAATAAAGAGCTCGAATTGTTAAACTTGCCCGATAATATTGTGTGTTATTTCTATCATATTTTCGTGTTGTTATGAATCAAGGAATCCATGAATGACTTCTCTTGCCTCAAACTTTGACCAATTTCCCCTTCACACTGAAGTATGAAAGGTGTTGAAAGGCTTTTTGGACAATCTTTTTTCTTGGGGGCTAAAGATCCAATTTAAAAAAGCGGGAAATGGATGTAGTCTATTCAACAGACTTGTTTCATACATTTCATGATGAGGTTAACTTGCAGTTACAAGAGGATAATCTAAATTTGATCCAAATGAAGTCCTAATCTTAAAGTGTTTCATGTGAGGATTAAATTAACCAACGGGATACATTTTCTCAATTTTCAAATGTACAACAGTCAAGTATCAATCGAGAAGTTATAATATTAAACCTAACTAAATTGAAGCCTAATATTGAAACATTATTATCAAAGTTGTCCGTCCATATGCGTTTTTCTGTTGTGTTGCAGTGTATATATTAAATGTTATATTATTTATTTTCATTAAAATTTTTCAATGAATATATATGGCTTAGATATCATAGAGAAATACACATTTGAAGTTGATGAATCTTACAAAAAAAATTCAGGGGGTCTATCGATAACTAGAAAACATGGCAAGGGTTCTACGAGACTAAAAAGTTTGGGAACTACTGATATAAACACACTAATATGGTTTATTTAAAAATAGGCCTAAGATCAATCGATTTTTTTAGCACTTGAGCAAACGTTATTACCTCCCCCTAAAAGCTTTTGACATTGTTATCTCCCATCTCACGCGCCTTTAACTAAGTAATTTAACACACTTGTATGTCCATAGAACAAAATAATATTTGTTGGTTGGGATACTGGTCTAATTCAGTGTTTCTTAAACTAGATTAATACCCACTACAGATTATACTTTGGAAAAAGACAAATCCACAGTACGATTGTTCCATGGTATGCACATCTCCCGGTCCTATGTAGGTTATGTTTTAGAAGTATACTTGTCGCCTACTCGTTTGTTATAAATCTCACTGTCTGTTCTAATGATTCATTGATGAAATTGTATTGCTTAAAGAACTGTAAGAACGTCAACGGGATGTTCAAATCAATGTATTCAGAGAGCAGATTAATAGGATTCACTTTGAGTGTGAGTATTCCCTATACAAAGACTATGTAGAGTACACATTATTACTATTTATTAGTTTGTTGGTGTAACAGTGATTTATGTTCTTTTGAATGCGTGTTCTTATCAAATAAACAATGCAACTCCTATGCCCATAGTATCGTAATAATAAATCATTTCTAAACCACTTTAACAAAGGAACTTAGGTATCATTCCATAGCTAATAAACCAGGAAGCTAAAAGTGAGAAATAAAATAAAATAAAAAGAAACATTTTTAATTTGAAAATATAAGGGAAAAAAATTACACGGACTCTTTCTAACAAGGAGCGGGCAGGCTGAATCAGTCAAGGAAGTGACGTCAGAAGTTGAGACAACGTTCCGAGATTTTCATCGCTTTATTTCTCAATGTCGTTGTGTGACGAGACAGGAAATAGAAACGTCACAATTTGTCCATCCCTTTGAGCTCATTTCACTTTGCCCGACTGAGGCAAGAGCAAAGGTCGCGAGTATCCCCTGAAATCATTTAGACCCTTTCTGTATACAGTAATATCCCAATGGAAAAACAGCCCTCATTAAAGAATAATGATTTTGGATCCCATCTAAAGGCCCTAATTGTTTTCTCTGTTCGATGAACCGTGTCCTCTTTCTAATGATTACAGGCACGTAAACTACAATGAAAGAAATCAAGTGACCACGGCAGGAGCTGCAATGATCACAACTTAGTCTTGGATCACTCAGTAAAACTCTTGAAATCTCCAGTAAACTAATGGATGTGTGTAGAGCATACTTCTTGAGTATTTTATAGGAAGGCCTGTCATTCTAAAGTAAGATACATATAAAATCGTCTAAACTTCGTTACCGCATTGGGAGTGTCAAAATAAAAGCACCAAAACTGCAGCTTTAAAAAAGCAACTTAAAAACCACAACTTTAAAACCTCCTGCTTTAAAATAAGATATCAAGTCTAACGAAAATTCGCAAGTTTTCTTGTATTGTTAATTTAATTTCTTATTAAAGAAAACATTTTCATGTATTGTAGTCCGAAATGATTCTGCTCTATGAGCTTTTTGTTTCTTAACCGTGCTCGACGGAAGAAGAAAATGCCAAAGATTCCATGAATTCTGAAAAATTCACTTTTTTATTATTGCAGACATTTTTTAAAACACCTATAGTGTTTACATAGCAAGCTTATTTTGGTGTATCCGGTGTACAAAATAAAAGAGTGTTGATTATCTGTGTATTTTAAAAGGATTACGTTTTTTTTTCACTGTGAAATGAAATTTGTAGACTCTTCCGCTTTAGCACAAAGTAATTACTTTTTAGTTGGCAGCTATCTTTCAACATGGCGCCCATGACATTTTATATTTTGTCTATTCATATCAAAAACTCTCCCAATCTTCCTCTTTTTATTTCGTTACGTTTTTCTTTAGGTTCCATTACATAGCTATCCAATTTATTCATTTCGCTTTTCCTTCTTTTTCTCTCTTACAGAATTGTATTGCTTAAAGAACGTCAACGGGATGTTCAAATGAATGTATTCAGAGAGCAGATTCAAGGGATTCACTTGGAGTGTGAACATTCCCTATACAAAAAACTATGTATAAGACAAAATCAAGTTTAGTAGTATTTGTTTCCGTTTGTCTTGTATCTGAATATTGGGTTTAAATAAACAGGGAAAAAAATTTATTAGACAGCAACTGTTGGTGATAATTGATGCTAAACTAGCAAAGGCATAGACTATAGAGGAAATAAAACTTACAATAAAAAAAAAGCAGGTGGGTGAGTGAAGGCTGTCCAGAATACTGGAATTGTTGACTTTGTACAATTAAAAGCGGAACCATACTACTGGACCTGGAGATTTAGACATGAAAGAGAGCGCGGACCTAGAGATTTAAAGATTGCGAGAGCGCGAAGTCTAGAAATTAAGAGACAGATATAAAGATTTAGAGCATAAGAGAGCGCAAAATCTAGAGATTAAGATCTAGAGATTTAGAGCTCTAGAGATTGAGGCTTCTAAAGACATATCTATTAATGTAATATCTAATATTGAAGATAGAGAGATATACATATTGTTATGACCCTATTGGCGGCGCAAAAGGGTTAACTATAGGCTCAGCTGACACACACGAGAATCACTCAGGTCAGCGGGGCCATGGACAAGGGACAGTACTACGATTACATGATTACACGCAAATATGACCAATGTTATGGTCATGTGATCGAAAGCCTGCGTGTACGAGTGACACAGTGTGTAGGAAAGCGGAGTTCAAGACCGGAGAGCGTCGAGACCAGGACTGTTAGTCGGCCATGAAGTCGGTTCTGGTTGAGTCCTCAGGTGTTGATGTACAAGTCCAGAAAGAGAGACAGTAGAGTTTTGTTCGGTGATGTACAGAGTAACATTTTAGTTGTTGATGTGTTTGATGCCAATTGTCTAGAATTGGCTGTTATCTACTTATTCACTCATTATTAAAGTAACAGATTATTTGGAGCCTTGTTGTCAAGTTCTTGATGTGTTGTGTTGTGTTTAGCAGTGTTTAAAGAAGGCCTGATTAGGAGAGAGAATCGTAACAATATCTAAAGGTCCGGGACATCCTAGAAACTTGACCTCTAGGAATGTTGAGCCGCGATTAAAATAAAAGTTTGAACACATTCAAAACATGTAGATCTATTCTGTTTTTTTTTAAAATACGCTACCCCTCCCTTCCGTGTAATATTAACATAACACATAAGCCTGAGTGTTATAAAACTGGTTTTAATTCCCCTTTCACATAAAAAAATGTCTAAGTGAAGTGATATCAAACAATATACTAATTGAATAAAGTAGCAAACAGCGCTTAAGATGGTATGATGTATGGAAATAACACTTACAACATATTAAAGTAATTTTTTTAGCCGCTCAGTAGGGCGAGATTAAATATATAACATTCATCGGAAGCCCATTACTTGATGACGTCATACTCAACATTTTTTCTCACGCCAATATTTCCTTTGGCTATATTCCAGGGTATTTCTTTTTTAACTATCCAGGCTTTCTTGAATGAAGAGAAACAGAAATATGCTCAAAATGTAAATTCTTTTATTTAAAAAACAACAACATCCAGGCTTATATGCAAATTTAAATGGCAAGGGACAACATAAATAGTACAGATATGTTCAAAACAAGATCAGAAAACACATTTGTTATAGAGTACTGTCAAGACAATACAGCGTCATACAAATGATTGTCTTATACTAAGTTAATTGTTATATCACATCAATTTAAAATGCGCATCTTCAATATATTTCTAAAAGCCCTCACTCACTCAACACTCTCCCACATGCGATAGACGACAAAAGACAAAAATGTAACCACCAGTCACCTATCTCTTTGGTCTGCTAACCACCAGTCACCTATCTCTTTGGTCTGCTAACCACCAGTCACCTATCTCTTTGGTCTGCTAACCACCAGTCACCTATCTCTTTGGTCTGCTAACCACCAGTCACCTATCTCTTTGGTCTGCTAACCACCAGTCACCTATCTCTTTGGTCTGCTAACCACCAGTCACCTATCTCTTTGGTCTGCTAACCACCAGTCACCTATCTCTTTGGTCTGCTAACCACCAGTCACCTATCTCTTTGGTCTGCTAACCACCAGTCACCTATCTCTTTGGTCTGCTAACCACCAGTCACCTATCTCTTTGGTCTGCTAACCACCAGTCACCTATCTCTTTGGTCTGCTAACCACCAGTCACCTATCTCTTTGGTCTGCTAACCACCAGTCACCTATCTCTTTGGTCTGCTAACCACCAGTCACCTATCGCTTTGGTCTGCTAACCACCAGTCACCTATCGCTTTGGTCTGCTAACCACCAGTCACCTATCGCTTTGGTCTGCTAACCACCAGTCACCTATCGCTTTGGTCTGCTAACCACCAGTCACCTATCGCTTTGGTCTGCTAACCACCAGTCACCTATCTCTTTGGTCTGCTAACCACCAGTCACCTATCTCTTTGGTCTGCTAACCACCAGTCACCTATCTCTTTGGTCTGCTAACCACTATTCACCTATCTCTTTGGTCTGCTAAAATTAAAGGTATTTTCATGATTGAAACTGCAGCTGTTCAATTTACTGATAAAGATTTTTTATTTTCATTGAAAAGTGCTTCTACTTCCGTTTTGAAACAGTTTTGACTTTTTATGTGTAATGTCTTTTTATATCAACAACGCTCGGCTTATCTCTGTCAATACAGCATCAGACTTTAGAACTGAAGGTCAAAGGTCTCATCGTGCAATGATTTTCAGAATATCTCTTTCGTATTTTTTTATAAAACGTTTTTCACACAATTTAATACGAAACAAAGTTTGACACTTTAAACAAAACTAAATGAGCCTTCCACAGTACACCTGTAAGACTGAATCTTCTACAACTTCTCTTGTAAGAAATTAATACATCTTCTACAACTTCTCTTGTAAGAAATTAATACATCTTCTACAACTTCTCTTGTAAGAAATTAATACATCTTCTACAACTTCTCTTGTAAGAAATTAATACATCTTCTACAACTTCTCTTGTAAGAATGATTATATTTTCTAAAAATACCTTAGAAAGACTAAATGAATCTTTCACAACATATTCACAACTTTCTCAACCTGTTCGTAGTTTCTTTTTGTTTTTCCTAGCACCAGCCTACCTTTAAACTTTGTATCTGAATAACAATGTATGCATCAATTATTTTGTTGTACATTCTAGATATTAGGACCAGATAGCAGTATATGTATATCAGTCTCTGCCCACTACACATAGAAACAAAACGTGTGTCCTGAGTTTGTTATTTGTGTGTGTATGTGTGTGTGTGTGTGGGGGGGGAAAGTAATCACTTTATGGCTGGTACTGGAGTTAACATTTAAGGTGAAATAGATAGTCTTGCACTGCTTAGTGATAGCGAGAGTACACCTTGTTTCTCAAACTCTTGCCTGACACCGACAGTCATTCTGTTTCTCTTTCGATCTTTCTCTTATTTTATACGAAAATCTTTTTTTTAATGTGTCTATAGTAAATAAGAGATATTTATTTAAATGAGAAAATTATGACGTGCCAAGAGTATCCAGGTGTTAATCTAGTCATGCGTTTTAATTAGAAACTACAACTCTAAGCCATTTGTTTTTCCAGCTGATTCAGGCAACCCATTCCATGCTCAAATAGCACTAGAGAAGAAGGAACACTTTTTAAAAATTTGTCCTAGCATATGGAATAAAAAATGTGCCTTTATCTTTGTGTCTTTGTTATTTTCCCATAATGCTTTGCTATTTTTGTATGGTTCTAATCCGTAGAACACAATTTAGTTGTTATTGGATCGCCAAGTGTGAGAACCACTGATCTTCTGCATCAATCGTAGTTCCCCGCCGCGGGTATGAGAATCTTTATGTTCATCTCCTGGAACAGACAACGTGTCGTCCTCCTCCTAGCTTCACTATCAAAGTTGTTATCATATAAGGTTAGTCTTTGCGAGACTCCGCCATCAGATTCCTGGAGCTTCAAACAATAGAACCCGGATACAGAAACTATTCAGTATTTATACATTAGAATTAGGCAAGCCTTGCCGAAAACGAACAACATAAATTTCAAAACAAGCACAAAAACAAAAAAACAAAACAAAAACAAAACAACAACTTGAAAACACAAAGTCATCAACCTCACTCTTCATTAGACTTATTTAATTAGAAATAGTTTTAGAATAAACTAGAATTGGTCAAAGGGAATACAATGAATAGTACATTCTTTCAATACAGACTTTCATTTAGACTTTGGTCGTGTACGTATAAGCCAAATATAGTTAGGTGTTTTCTTTAGGTTGACAATAACACTGGCCTCCCAGATATATTACGTAGGAGACGCCAATGCATTTTTTGTTAACTTTTATCTTCTTATCTTATATAATACAGATGTTACTTCAAAAAAGAAGATGATTACGTCCTACGCGTCATGCATTTAGTCATGCATATTAACCAATGACTTAAATTCTGCCAAGTCACTGGTTTTCCTGGCTAGCTCAGGCAACCCATTCCATGCTCTAATAGCACTAGGGAAGAAGGAGTATTTGTACAAATTTGTCCTAGCATATGGGACGAGGAATGTGCCTTAATCTTTGTGTCTTTCATAGTATTTTATTAAATTTTGTTTTTGTATTTGAATATTATGGATCAGTGTTTTATGTATAATTGCTACTTTACTTTTGAGTCTTCTGTCCTGAAGGCTTTCAAAATTTAGTGATTTTACTATAGGTGTTGCTCTAGTCAAATGTGAATATTCATTTGTTATGAATCTCACTGCTCTATTTTGTGTCTGTTCCAGTTTCTTAATGTTTTCTTGAGTTGAGGGGTCCCAAACGGTGGATGCATATTCTATTATTGGCCTAACCAAGGTTAAATAACATTTTAGTTTATGTTCTATTAGATTTATAGAAATTTCTTTTAGAAATCCTTATGCTTTGTTTGATTTTTTTATAGTTTCATCAATATGTGGATTCCATGACAGTTTTTCATTTATTATAACACCTAGGTATTTTGCGTTTTTAGTCTGTGTTACTGGTTTGCCATGAATAAGATAAGTGGAATTAATTTGTTTTAGTTTTTTTGTTACTCTTAACAACTGACATTTTTCTGGGTGGAAAGACATGCTCCAATTTGATTCCCATTTCTGTAATTCATCTAATTCTCTTTGTAAAATATCTGTGTCTTGTATTGTTTTTATTGTTCTATATATTATGCAATCGTCTGCAAATAATCTGACTTTTGTTCCTGAACTAATGCAATTTGGTAAATCATTTATGTAAATTAAAAATAGTAGTGGACCCAAGACTGTTCCTTGAGGTACACCTGAGTTTACTGTTATTGGTGTTGATTTAGAGCCATTTATTATTACAGTTTGTTCTCTCCCTATCAGAAAATCTTTAATCCACAGATGCAGTGGACCGTTAATGCCGAAATATTTTAATTTTTTAAGCAAACTATGGTGGTGAACTTTGTCAAAAGCCTTGGAAAAATCTAGTAAGATAGCATCTATTTGTTCACTATTATCTAAACCTTTTGAAAAATCATCAATTAGTCCTATTAGTTGTGTTTCACATGATCTATATTTCCTAAAGCCATGTTGGTATGGGGTGAGGACATTATGTTTGTCTAAGTGGTTTATGATGTTGCTACATATTATTTGTTCTAGGATTTTACATGTGATGCTGGTAAGTGATACTGGTCTGTAGTTTCCTGGATCAGATTTTTCTCCTTTTTTAAATAGGGGGGTGACATTAGCTTCTTTCCAGTCCTTTGGTACTCTGCCCTGGTTAAGCGATGCCTGAAAGAGTATTTTGAACACTGGGGCTAGCTCATTGCTTAGTTCTTTGAGTAATCTAGCTGGAATACCATCAGGTCCAGACGCTTTATTTGGTTTGGTGTTGGCTAATAGTTTTTTAATTCCATTTTCTTGTACTACTAAATCTTCTATGTTGTCTACTTGGTTCAAATTAAGAAATATGTCTTTGTCTCCTGGGGCTGAGAATGCTGATGCAATGTATTTGTTTAGGATGTTTGCTTTAGTTTCATTATCATTATGTATTATGTTATGTTCATCTTTTAATGGCGCTATGCCTGTTGTTTCCATTTTCTTAGACTTAATGTATGACCATAGGTTTTTGTTGTTATCTTTAGATATTACATTGTTTATGTATTCACTCTGCAGCTGTCTGCTTACTTTTTGGGTTAGGTGTTTAATTTTTATATACTTTTTGTAAACTCTTTCTGCCTTGGTTTCTTTAAATTTTCTATATAGGTTTTCCTTCTGTTTACAAAGCTTCTTTAGTCTATTATTAAACCAGCATTTATTTATTTTGTTTGATGTGTATTTAGTTGGTATATGATTTTCTATAATGCTTTTAAGATGGTTTTTAATGAAATTCCAGAGGTCATCGACTGGTTGGTTAATGTCTTTTTCTAATAAGAATGTTTGTTGAAAGTTTAATGCAGCTTGGTGTAGTTGTGTTAGGTTACATTTATTCCAGAGTAAGATTTTTTTTTTTAGGTTTTGTATTGGCTACTGCTTTTATCTGACTGTGTATTTTTATGATCTCATGGTCTGATAGACCAGGGATAATATCATAATCAACTACTAATCCAGGTCTGTTGGTTAAGAAGAGATCTAATGTGTTGTTTAATCTAGTTGGCTTTTTAATGATTTGATCTAAACTTAGGTTGTTAAAGTTTCTATGAAAAGCTCATTTATGTCCTTAAGGTTTTGATGTTTATCTATGGTTAGTGTTTTCCAATTTATATCAGGAAGGTTGAAATCACCCATAATCCAAAAAACTGCATTTTTATTTGTCTCTTTAAGTGTAGTAATCTGATTACATAGTTCCTGCATGTATTCTAAACTAGAATTTGGTGGTCTGTAAATGCTGCCTACTATTAGGGATGTTGAGGTTGTATTAATTTTACAAAATGTAGATTCTATATTTTTTGAGTTAGGTAAGGTAATTTCTTCTGCTATAAGAGTGTTTTTTTATTGCTAAAAGAACTCCTCCATGATTATCAGCCCTATCTTTTCTAAAAATTTCATAATTACTATTGAAAATTTCTGCATTATAAATTTCAGGATGTAGCCAAGTTTCTGTTCCTGCAATTATGTCTGGTTTCTCACATTCTAATAAAATTTCTAAGTCTGCTGTTTTGTTCCTAATGCTTTGAAAATTTATTACTAAGGTTTTAAGGTATTTTGGTATTACTTCTTTAGTAGGTTTGGTTAGTGAGGCTGTTGTATTAATTTTAGTAGATTTAGGTTTAACAGAAGTGGATCTGGCTAGTGGTTGGTGAGTTTGGTTTGGGATGATGTTTAGGAGATTGTATGGGTTAGAAGTGTCTGCATCAAAGGAATCAAACAGTCCTGATGTAAACTGAAGTAACCCACACGGTACACAGTGCCATGATGCGTCTTTGTTGACAGTTCAGACTATGTGTCTGGTAGATGCAAACAAATATAGTGTTTAGTCCCTGGAGGCGAGTCTTGCACTGCAAACGAGTCCTATGTGGACTGAGAGATTGCAGACGACACATTTCAATAAAACAAACAGTTTTCTGGATAGTAGCTCACGAGGAAGTGGAAGATGTATGTGTGTGTGTGAGAGAGAGAGAGAGAGAGGGGGATAGTGGAGTGTGTGAGTGTGTTTGTGTAAGTGTTAAGACAGGAGTTCAGTTTTGTATTATCTTGTGCTTTCACTTTTCTTTTCTTCCCCAGCGTGTTAGAAAGTAGAAAGTAGTCCATAAAATGCAGGAAGTGACAAAAGTAATTTCAAACCTTGTCAATGTTTTCTGGAACCAAACCGGCAGTGAAACATTTGTTTGTCATTAGTCTGTCTTATGTCTGTCTGGTAGAACGCCCTGGACATTGACAGATAAAAAAAATTGGCTAACGTTTCCTTTCAGATGATCTTTTCTTTCAGAATAAGCATTGGCCTAGGCATCTCTCTAAGTGAATAATCTAGGCATCTCTCTAAGTGAATAATCTAGGCATCTCTCTAAGTGAATTATCTAGGCATCTCTCTAAGTGAATTATCTAGGCATCTCTCTAAATGAATAATCTAGGCATCTCTCTAAGTGAATAATCTAGGCATCTCTCTAAGTGAATAATCTAGGCATCTCTCTAAGTGAATAATCTAGGCATCTCTCTAAGTGAATAATCTAGGCATCTCTCTAAGTGAATAATCTAGGCATCTCTCTAAGTAGATAATCTAGGTATCTCTCTAAGTGAATAATCTAGGCATCTCTCTAAGTGAATAATCTAATCTCTTAACTTCATCTCTCTCCTCCATCTCACTCTTTTCATCTCTCTTTCTATAAATATCCAATAAAATTGAATAATCTAATCTCTCTTAATCTCTCTTTCTCAACTTTACCTCCTACCTACCTTCCAATGATAAGGAATAATCAATCAATCAATCAATCTATCTATCTATCTATCTATCTATCTATTAAACAGTCTACTTCTATTTTTGTCTATTTAATGATCTATTCACCTTTTTGTAGATGTACTCCACATCTCTCTTCTCGAATCCTATCAACCTACAGATATTAATAATTAAAAACAAAAAGAACTAATCTTTTCACAAAGTAGGTATATTACATTAGCTGATTTAGAACATTCTTGTAATAATCCAAGGTTTCTCGAAGTTTTACCAAAGACACCCCCTTCCATGTCAGAAATTTACATTCGCGCCCCCTTAGCCAATTAGGATGTTTAGGGGAGCTCTGTAACCTGCCCCCTAGCGGGATCAAGAGTTTACTTGCATTCTGAACTGCAGAAATAAACAATGTATAATCCTCATGGAGTCTAAATG
The DNA here is from genome assembly GCA_036873155.1 of Biomphalaria sudanica. Lineage (NCBI taxonomy): Eukaryota > Metazoa > Mollusca > Gastropoda > Planorbidae > Biomphalaria > Biomphalaria sudanica. The sequence goes on along the minus strand of JAZGLO010000534.1, from coordinate 18,930 downwards.
AGACCAATCGTTATGGAAGGCCTGAACACTGACCTGAAACGTCACATCCTGCGGGCAGTTTAGACCAATAGTTCGTTGCCACGTCACAGGTCTGGTGATAAACAAAAACTAAGGTCAAAATAAGTCAAAGAAGGAAGGCGGCACTGGCCAATATTATAATATGTGTGATGGACATCACAATGCTTGAACGTCTGAAATGGGCGTGGTCCTTATATCATTCTCTTCTTGCAGCGGGCCTTGCTTTATTCACAACATTAATATTCAGCTATTAACTATAACGCTAATACAACAAAGTTGTGTTTTTTACTGTGAAAAATACATTTAACGCTATCATGGTACTGTATAGAAAATAGCACCTCAATGTGGGACACGCCTCCCTATTTGAGAAATGCTGTTGCAGTCTGTAACATTCTATGCACGGTTGAATGATCACCAGTTAGTACAGAACACTACATCTTCCCCACAGAGCTTTCTTTGACTTGACAACAAAATGGAGGCAGGAAATTCAATTTAAAATCTCCCAAGTTTTATCTGATTGGACTGTTCACAAAGTCCACAAAGTAACGCGTATATCCCATATGTTTGTGTTGTAACTGGCAGATCATTGACCTACTTATCAATCAATCTGTCAGTCCAGATGTACTATGTACCTTACCAAGCTGTTGATAAAACAGAGTAGCCCAGGGGCAATGGGAAATCTATTATTTGCCCTAAGTAAACACTTGGCATGTGAGTATTACTTGTCTCGCGGGGCCAGTCTTGGAGTACAGAGTAGCACATCTTAAGATGCCATTCAAGTGAAAGTAATATAAGAATTAAAAAAAATAGATGGAACTTTCGGGCTGTACTGTACCAAGGTTTTACTTAAAATGAAACTGTTCTATGCTTATCTCTTCACTTGTTAGAGAGATACAATTTTTAAGTCAAACTAATATTCTTGATTACATTCACCAATCGCCAGTCACGATTCGAGTCTCGTCTGCTTGATAGATGTCACGAGCTTTGCTAGTACTGTATGACACTTTAAGCTGAAAGAGAAATACTTATCCTGTTCATTTAGGTTATCCACTTGTGTCTATCCAAAGCAGATTGAGGACCATCTATTCCTTGACTACAAATTTGATGTTAATTGTTTCGTTTTTTTTTCTAATGTATGTCCAAGTGTTCTGTAGTTTTTTGTTTGCTCGCAGTCTCATTGTCATAACTAGTTTGTTTAGTACCAGCGAACACACAAGATCCACTGGTTAGAAAATATATAAAGCAAGCCTACTGATACAACATGCAGCACCAATAGCAACAGAATATTTACTAAAATCAGCCGTAGGCAAAGTATGATATCAATATGCTCTTTTTATCATTGAAAAAAATGTTTACCAACTAGAACACTTTTTGACACGAATACTGGAACGCTGTAAGAACAAGCAAAGTAAAAACAATCTTTAAAAAAATCCACAACAAAGCTTATCTTAAGGGAAAGAACTAACTCCGCTATTTAAACTATACCTATCACTAATGTTCAGGTTATTTCCCTTATTCGTTATCAAACAAAATAATTAATTACCAATAGATAATTGACTAATTGGGTATTTTTTTAAAAATTGATTCATGTATTATTAGGTACAATCAATAATTGCTTAAAGTATCCACTTGATCGGAGAATGCGTGAGGGAGAAATAGCTTCGACAATAATTTAAGGGGAATAAACACAACAAATTTAGCCATATCTGTGAATATGTAAGGAATAATTTCCCTTGCTGGTATCAAACAAAATAATTCATTACCATTAATCAATTGACTAATTGGTTACTTTTTGTCTTATTGGTTCATGTCTTGTCTATGCCAATGAATAACTGTGTCAGGTTTCAACTTGATCCGAGAAAATGTGTGGGAGACATAACGTATACACACTTTTCACCAGTCAGACAGACATAGACAGAGAGAGTTGATATACGTTTTTATAAGCAAAGTCAGACAAAAAAATAGAACACAATTAGCCAAAATCAGACGAATAACTTAGAGATAACGCATCTCTTCGTGCATATGTGACGCCGCGGTCCAATTAGTGTTTCACATTATTAGATCTAGTTTTGTTTGAAAGTTACGAGGCAGTACTTATGATGTAGTAAAATCAAACCAAATACATGTTGTACAATTGGGTGCTATGGTCTCCTCGTCGACAAATGTACATATAACCCAGGCATATGGGACATGGAAAATAAATAAATAAATAAAACTTGGCAGAAATGTTCCTTGGGTACTAACTGGAACCGTGACGTATGTATAGTAGACCTAAAACAAACTTAAGACCCTCAAAACAAAAGTTTCCCAACTCTATGAAAGTATTCCTATTTTATGGATTTATGCCATGTTTATCATGTTTACATGAGAGATTACTTTGACACATGAAAATTACAAAATATAGTCTATTGAATTCATTTTTTAATAAAATTAAATTTTAAATTTGTCTTTCAAAAGCATTTTTACATAAATTCTTCCTTATATCTGCGAATTTAGAAGTACTGACGTACTTTATAATCCCATTCATCTATCGACATCTAAGTCTAGACTCTACACAGTGTGAGTGTAATTCTAGATCTAATTCAAAGAGGAAAGATCTTTATACTTTAACACATTAACATACAAAATAAAGTCCATTCATTTCATATTTTAATCAAATTAACCCTCAAAGTTTGTGTTTCTAAAGCATGTTTCATACATTCGTTCGCTATAGCTTCCATGTTGACATGCATTATAATAGTCTCATTCATGTGTCGTGCAAACCGCTATGTAAACACACTATGATTGGACAGGCTACATGAGGCTCTATATGGGGGATTAAATTTACTAGCATACAATAATTAATAAGCCTCTTGAGCCCTTGAATTCACTCTTATAACAGTAGGTCTACATCCATTATAATAATATCTAGACTCTAGATTTAGACCTAAATATATGTAGACCTACAATCAAATGCTTTTATTAAAAAATGGATTTAGGTCGATTAGCTATTTTGATAGCTCCATTCAAACTATTTTTTAAATTTACGCATTCGCTTTCTTATAGCATTATTATTTCGTTTCATTGTTTCCAAAACATTGTCAGTGACTATATCGGCAGTGATACACAGAATAAGACCCGCAGGCAGCGGATAATATATGTCTAGTACCTCTCTCTCTCTCTCTCTCTCTCTCTCTCGCTCTCTCTCTGTATATATATATATATATATATATATATATATATATATATATATATATATATATGTAAATAATGCCAATCTAGTTGATGAGGTACACATTCGTGTTGCACTTTTGTCAGACTTCAAGAACAAGTATAGCTAGAGAGAGGACACCTACAAAACTGAAAGTCTACAAGGCTGTAGTCCTCCCTTCACTTTTAAATGCTATAGAGTCTTGGACTTTATAGTCCCGCCATAAACATAAAAAATGAAATCCTTCCACCTCCTCTGTCCAAGTTTAATGAACCAGTGAACTTGTTTGACCACATACCAGATTTTTAGATCTTACCGCTGTCACAGATGAACAGTATCCATGCCACAACAAAAAGTTCCAAACTACGATGGGCTGGCCATGTAGTCTGCATGCTTGACAATCCCCCGCCCCTAACAGATTTTTTTTATGGGGAGATGTATGTTTAAAATCGCTCTCAAGGGGGTGGGAGAGTCAACAACAACAACAACAACAAAAGCTGCCAACTCTGCAACAAACTCATCCTATTCGTGCCTTCTAATCGGCCGGCTATTGAAAGCGAAGATGGACTCCACAGCCATTTTCGAGTTGATAGGAAATACAAATGTTCTCATCTTAGTCCAAGAAAGCTGAAGTATGGGAGATGACAATAGAAAGCAATGTAAGCACTTTGATACATCCACTTCCAAGACTTAATGGTAATTTAGGGCCAGAGACTGCAACGATTGCAGACAGATCGATAGAGCATAGCGTTTGAAACTGCTGTCTTTGGTACGAAGAGATGTCTAGCTCTGAAGGTACTAAATGGTAAAAAACGATAAGGTCAGCTCTAGAGCGATGAGACGAAAGACTCGACTTTTACTTTCCTTAAGAGACATAAATACAAAGACTCAACTCTTGCATTGAGAGACATAAATACAAAGACTCAACTCTTGCATAGAGGGACATAAATACAAAGACTCAACTCTTACATTGAGAGACATAAATACAAAGACTCAACTCTTGCATTGAGGGACATAAATACAAAGACTCAACTCTTACATTGAGAGACATATATACAAAGACTCGACTCTTGCATTGAGGGACATAAATACAAAGACTCAACTCTTACATTGAGAGACATAAATACAAAGACTCGACTCTTACATTAAGAGACATAAATACAAAGACTCGACTCTTGCATTGAGGGACATAAATACAAAGACTCAACTCTTGCATTAAGAGACATAAATACAAAGACTCGACTCTTGCATTGAGGGACATAAATACAAAGACTCAACTCTTGCATAGAGGGACATAAATACAAAGACTCAACTCTTACATTGAGAGACATAAATACAAAGACTCAACTCTTGCATTGAGGGACATAAATACAAAGACTCAACTCTTACATTGAGAGACATAAATACAAAGACTCGACTCTTGCATTGAGGGACATAAATACAAAGACTCAACTCTTACATTGAGAGACATAAATACAAAGACTCAACTCTTACATTAAGAGACATAAATACAAAGACTCAACTCTTGCATTGAGGGACATAAATACAAAGACTCGACTCTAACATTGAGAGACATAAATACAAAGACTCGACTCTTACATTAAGAGACATAAATACAAAGACTCAACTCTTGCATTGAGGGACATAAATACAAAGACTCAACTCTTACATTGAGAGACATATATACAAAGACTCGACTCTTGCATTGAGGGACATAAATACAAAGACTCAACTCTTACATTGAGAGACATAAATACAAAGACTCGACTCTTGCATTGAGGGACATAAATACAAAGACTCAACTCTTGCATTAAGATACATAAATACAAAGACTCGACTCTTGCATTGAGGGACATAAATACAAAGACTCTACTCTTGCATAGAGGGACATAAATACAAAGACTCAACTCTTACATTGAGAGACATTAATACAAAGACTCAACTCTTGCATTGAGGGACATAAATACAAAGACTCAATTCTTACATTGAGAGACATAAATACAAAGACTCGACTCTTGCATTGAGGGATATAAATACAAAGACTCAACTCTTACATTGAGAGACATAAATACAAAGACTCAACTCTTACATTAAGAGACATAAATACAAAGACTCAACTCTTGCATTGAGGGACATAAATACAAAGACTCGACTCTTACATTGAGAGACATAAATACAAAGACTCAACTCTTGCATTGAGAGACATAAATACAAAGACTCAACTCTTGCATTGAGGGACATAAATACAAAGACTCGACTCTTACATTGAGAGACATAAATACAAAGACTCAACTCTTGCTTTGAGGGACATAAATACAAATACTCAACTCTTGCATTGAGGGACATAAATACAAAGACTCGACTTTTATTTACATTGAGAGACATAAATACAAAGACTCAACTCTTGCATTGAGGGACATAAATACAAAGACTCGACTTTTATTTACATTGAGAGACATAAATACAAAGACTCAACTCTTGCATTGAGGGACATAAATACAAATACTCAACTCTTGCATTGAGGGACATAAATACAAAGATTCGACTTTTATTTACATTGAGAGACATAAATACAAAGACTCGACTCTTACATTGAGGGACATAAATACAAAGACTCGACTCTTACATTGAGGGACATAAATACAAAGACTCAACTCTTACATTGAGGGACATAAATACAAAGACTCGGCTTTTATTTACATTGAGAGACATAAATACAAAGACTCAACTCTTGCATTGAGGGACATAAATACAAAGACTCGACTCTTACATTGAGAGACATAAATACAAAGACTCAACTCTTACATTGAGGGACAAAAATACAAATACTCGACTCTTACATTGAGAGACATAAATACAAAGACTCGACTTTTATTTACATTGAGAGACATAAATACAAAGACTCAACTCTTACATTGAGGGACATAAATACAAAGACTCGACTCTTGCATTGAGGGACATAAATACAAAGACTCGACTCTTGCATTGAGGGACATAAATACAAAAACTCGACTCTTACATTGAGGGACATAAATACAAAGACTCGACTCTTACATTGAGGTTATAAATACAAATACTCGACTCTTACATTGAGGGACATAAATACAAAGACTCGACTCTTACATTGAGGGACATAAATACAAAGACTCGACTCTTACATTGAGGGACATAAATACAAAGACTCGACTCTTACATTGAGGGACATAAATACAAAGACTCGACATTTATTTACATTGAGGGACATAAATACAAAGACTCGACATTTATTTACATTGAGGGACATAAATACAAAGACTCGACATTTATTTACATTGAGGGACATAAATACAAAGACTCGACTCTTACATTGAGGGACATAAATACAAAGACTCGACTCTTACATTGAGGGACATAAATACAAAGACTCGACATTTATTTACATTGAGGGACATAACTAGTACTACTAATTACCTCAAAAACTGTTTAGCAGGGCCAAAGTTTTTTGCTTTTCAATGGGAAGTACGCCCGACCTATATTATTTCGATTGGGGCTGGGGGTTGGAGATATACAAGTTTAAAAAAAAAATAAAAAAATTCAAATTTCAACATTTTTTATTTTACTCTTTACAAGGGAGGTAAATGTGGAAAATCATATACCAAATCCAATTTCTTTGCATTACATTAAAACATTAGGTGTGCTATTTCATGTAGAAGGTTCTCCTCATGAAATTTTTGTGTTGAATAGAACAACAGGTTGGTAGATATTTTCAGAGCATGATTACTTAATTCAACACTGAATTCCTCTCTATTCTGTCAAGAGCACACATTGCCTTACAGTCTGAGATAGTTATTTCAATACGACAATTGGCCAATGAGACGTACACTCTGTTATGTCTGGTATCTTCAACCTTAAACACACATTTTGTTAAAAGAATAAAATAAACATTATGCTAAATTATTTTCATCTGTTTCAGAACACAAAAAAAAGGTGTACGTTTGCTATGGTAATGTGTTTATCATGGGAGTCTGGCGCTAGTGAGGGCTAGTGTTTCAATGCGTTTGGCGTTATGAGAGTGTTGATTAAAAAATAAAACATTGGAAAGAAAGCCATAACAAAATGTTTCAACTTGCCACTGGCTAATCAATTAACTGTGTATTGATTTAAACTCATGCTGTAGACTAAAAAGATAGTTAAAGTCTATAGACCTTCGTATGTAGTGCAATGTGTGGGCAAATGAGCTTAGAGTGCAGCAAAATGATGTGTGGATGAAGAATCACCAGCAGTGGCTATTTGTTTTTATTGCCTGCCTGCAAGAAACCAGACTGGCAGACAGCGGATCTCTCACAGAAAGCAACTATACATTCTACTGGCAAGGAAAACCAGAACAAAGCCCTAGAATACATGGCGTCGGCTTCGCAATAAGAAACAGTCTCGTCCCCTGCATCGCGATGTTTCCCATTGGCAATGAAAGAGTATCACACATGAAATTTGCATCACCGCAAGGCAAAGTTAATATAATCTGTGCTTACTCACCAACCCTTGCTGCACCGGAAGAGGACAAAGACAGATTCTATCAAGCTCTAGAGGACGTAATTAAAAGTATTCCAAAATCCGAGCACCTCTATATAAATGGAGACTTTAATGCCCGTGTTGGTGGTGGAAATGATGCATGGCCACAATGCTTGGGACCTCATGGTGTTGGCAAAATCAATGACAATGGCCAAAGGCTACTCGAGTTTTGTAGCTCTCATGAACTGTGTGTAACAAATACATTCTTCTCTGGCAAGGAACGCCATAAAGTCTCTTGGCAGCACCCACGCTCAAAAAGGTGGCACCAGCTTGACCTCTGCATCACCCGAAGGATGGATCTGAAAAGTGTCATCCACACCCGTTCATACCATAGTGCGGACTGCAACTCAGACCATTCACTAGTGCTAAGCAAAATCAAACTACTTCTCAAGAAGGCTTATACTTCCACTCAACCCAGAACTAGGCGAATTAACGTCAACCATGTAGGTGACCCAGAGAAGTGTGCACTCTTTGGCAAGCTTTTGAACAGTTCAATCCCCTCGTTAAGTAATGAAGAAGACATCTCTATCAGATGGGAGAAATTAAGAGATGTAATCTACAGTTCGGCAATCACGGCCTTTGGGCCTCAAAAACACAAAAATGTAGACTGGTTTGAGGCAAATCTAGCACAAATGGAACCTTGCATCGAGAAAAAGCGATCTGCACAACTCGCTCTCAAGACAAAGCCAAGTCCAAGATCTTTGGAGGCCTTCAAAAGTGCTAATAAAGAGGCGAAACAAATGGCTAGAAAATGTGCTAACACCTTTTGGAGGGATACCTGCAACAGAATCCAAGACAGTCTCCACGCAGGAAATAGCAAAGCTCTATTTGATGGCATTAAAGCGGCCCTGGGTCCAACAGTGTCTAAGCCTGCCCCCCTTCTATCCAAATCAGGAGAAAAAATTACTGATCAAACCAAGCAGCTAGAACGTTGGACAGAACACTACCTCGAAGTCTATGCCACACAGAACACAGTAGACGATGTCGCCCTGGCTTCTCTACCAGATCTTCCAGTACTGGAATGCCTAGATGATCTTCCGAGCCTCAGTGACCTTAAAAAAGCAATTAACTGCATAAAAAATAGAAAATCTCCTGGGAGTGATGGTATCCCAGTGGAAGTAGTGAAAGTCAACGAATCACTCCTGCTCCCTGAACTCTATATTCTCCTCTGCCGCTGTTGGGAAACAGGTCATGTCCCACAGGACATGCGTGACGCAACTATAGTCACAATATACAAGAACAAAGGGGATCGGAGTGACTGCAACAATTACAGGGGTATCTCTCTCCTCAGTATAGTGGGCAAGATCTTTGCTAGAGTGGCACTATCCAGGCTGCAAGTGATAGCTTCTAGAGTCTACCCAGAGTCTCAGTGTGGATTCAGAAGTGGTAGATCCACTGTAGACATGATATCTTCTCTACGACTACTGCAGGAGAAATTCAGAGAGAGAGACAGACCCCTTTACATCGTTTTTGTTGATCTGACTAAAGCTTTTGACATGGTCAGCAGAAGTGGCCTTTTCAAACTCTTGAGGAAAATAGGTTGCCCTCCCAAACTACTGCAGTTCATTGAGTGTTTTCACGAGGAAACTAAATGCACTGTCAAATTCAATGGAGCCCAATCAGCACCTTTTGAGGTTTGCAGTGGTGTCAAGCAGGGATGTGTGCTCGCACCTACTCTGTTTGGCATATTCTTCTCCTGTCTACTGCATTATGCATACAACGACATAAACGAAGGTGTGTTTCTCCATACAAGATCCTCTGGAAAACTATTTAATGTTTCAAGGCTGCGGGCAAAAACCAAGGTTAGGAAGCTACTCGTCAGGGAACTCCTGTATGCTGATGATGCAGCTATTGTGGCTGATTCTGATATTCAGCTACAGTGCCTGGTTGACAAATTATCTGCTGCTTGCCAGAAGTTCGGCTTAAACATCAGTCAAAGCAAGACTAAGATACTTGTCCAAAACACAAACACTGCACCTCAAGTAAGCATTAATGGCCAACCACTAGAAATTGTTGATCACTTTTGTTACCTTGGCTCCATCATATCCAACAACACTCTACTGGATAAAGACATAAACAACAGGATAGCCAAGGCAATGGCCACCATGTCACGGCTGCAGAAAAGAGTCTGGGACAACATATTGCTGACTAACAGTACTAAAGCCCTAGTCTACCGGACCTGTGTGTTGAGCACCTTGCTGTACGGAAGTGAAACATGGTCAACCTACTCATGGCAGGAAAAAAAGCTGAATGTTTTCCACCTCCGATGCCTAAGGCGGATCTTTAAAATAAGGTGGCAAGATAAGATAACCAATGAGGAAGTGCTACAAAGAGCAGGGTGCCAGGACATCCGCTCTGTTATCAGCAGCAGACGCCTTGGCTGGCTTGGCCACGTTCGTAGAATGCCAGAAGGTCGACTTCCACAGGACATCCTGTATGGCGATCTGATAGAAGGCAGGAGAGCCGCTGGTCGCCCACTTTTACGTTATACGGATGTATGCAAACGCGACATGAAGCTCTTCAAAATCGACACTGGCAACTGGGAAGAGGTGGCACTGGACAGATCCTCATGGAGAGAGAGCATAAAGGAAGGGTCAAAGATTGCAGATGCCATACACAACAGAAGCAGAAAGAAGGGTGAAAATGCAACGGCGTCTGGTGATTATATATGCCCAACCTGCGATCGCAGCTGTGTATCAAGGATTGGCCTCTTTAGTCACACAAGAAGTTGCAAAGGGAAAAGATCGTCTCTCGAGACGTAAAATGCCACAAGTAACTTATTCACAATTTGAAGTCCTACTTTGGTTCTAAAAAAGCTCCCCTTTCAGACCTTGTGGTCTATAGGGCAGATGATGTAAAGGTCATCTGTTTTTGTGGCCCACGGTTAACGAGGGTGTCATGTGGCCAGCTTAACGACCAACCGCTTTACTTTTCCTTAACTAAAGTCAGGTACCCATTAGAGCTGGGTGGACTCAGAGGTGCCCAAAAGATCCCGAATTTAAAAATTCCAGTCTTCACCAGAATACGAATGCGGGAACTCCGGTTCAGAAGTCAAGCGCTTTACCGCTCAGCCGCCGAGCCTACTTTGGTCCTACTTTGGTTCTATTTTGGTCCTATACGTTCTGAACGTTCCTTCAGATTATTATAACCTAGCCTAAACTTCATTTAGACCGGCTGGGGATGGCAGCAGTCAATCTTGATGACAGTCTGAAGCGCAAACCACACTCATCAGATACGAACCTGAGCAACGGGTTGGAAAGAGTGTTTCTTCCGAACGGCTATCCCGGTATTTCTGAAACCGGCGTCACTCGCGTTCCTACAATGTACCGCCACTAATTGTGAGAAGATCGCCACTATAAGCAACGACCGTCTTCGTGGTTATGGAGCCTTTCCTTCTTCCTCACCAGGTGCAATGTATTCGGAACATTGGAAACTCAGTATAGTTCCCTCTCAATTTGGGACCTATTGAGAAAGATTCAAATATGAACCCGGGAAAAGGGTACCATATATCGACCATCAAAAATATTGTCATTTCTTCCTCTAAATCCGAATTGAAAATTATCTTTTGGTTTTCTGTATCAATGCAATCAATAGAGTGAACAATAAAGATGCAGACAGACAAAAATACAGACAAAAAATACAGACAATAGAAACACAGAGAGACGGAGAGGGAATGAGAGAGTCTGGGAGAAAGAGAGTGAGACAAACAAAAAAGATAATTGACCTAACTTTAAAAAAGAGAAAAAGAAACGCTCTCTTCATTCTCTGAGAATCTTTAAAAAAAAGTAATTCAACTGACCAGACAATTGAAATCAAACTGGTGGGTAGCATGAGATACAAATAAAATTATATTTCGTAAATTAAATTTAAAACAGGAAATTTCATTACAGTTACTAATCTTGCCAGGTGTGACATACAGGACTTGAATATTTCAGCAATTAAAATACTAAATAATTTATTGAACTCTTTCACTTCAATAGGCAATCATGCATGTAGAAGAATATAAAGGTCCAATCAAGTGCCAAGTTAAACGTCCAGGAAAAAACAACTAGTCACTCTATTTCTGTTTGAGTCAGCCAAGAACAATAACTCTTCCAGTCATCAGTCTAGCTCAAGGGGAGTTAAAGAAATGCTAAGGGGAAGTTAAATAAATAATATGTGAGGTGCTTACTGAAAGATTCATTCAATGCGTGAAATCTACATTCCCCATCTTGTCGACCTAGATACTGGAGTTCTAATACATTTGATAGATTTCGATCCTCTCTTTACAGTTATTCTTAAGCCACGTAAAAGTCAGCGTGACATTCGAGACTGTTTTTTTGTTTTGTAACTCCAGTCTGGTCTGTTATTTAGTGTCTCTGACAGGTCATTTACTTGTTCTTTCTAAATCCAATACTAGGCTCTGGGTTTAAATTAAGTTTCATTACCCATAGTCAATCGTCATCCCATAATAAGTCGGTCATCATCAGTCAGTTGGTCAGTCTGTCAGCCTATAACCAGTTTGTCCGTTAGCTCATCATAAGTCTGTATTAATATTATCATCAATCAGTCTATCATTAGTCATTCAATCAGACAGTCTGTTAGTCAGCCAATCATTTGTGTGTCATAATCATTCTGTCATCTGTCTGTCATCTGTCAGTCTTTCATCAATCAATCATCAGTTGTAGTGCTGTTCAAGCATATATATATGCACACACACAAGCTGGCTTTGACTCACGATTTTCGTTTGGGCATCATAGATCGAGTGTATTTATATTGAACATGGCAAAATGTTCCTTGTGTCAGAAAGCAATGGCTTCTACACTTTTACACTTCCAGGAATGGAAAGTAGACTGGGAAAATGGGTTTACCCGATTGGCATTATAAACATGGTTTCCTCCTACTATGGGGTTAGCACTTTTTTTTTAGCGGCCCCTGAAAGGGGAAAAGACGCTATTAGTTTTGTGTGAAATGTCAGTCCGTCTGTTCCGTTTAGATCTCGTAAACTAGAAAAGATAGTGAAAATTCGACATCATATTTTAGTCCATTCAAAGTTCTGATGCAACGGCTACTTTTTTCTTATCTTAAAGCGAAAAATAATGAAAAAAAACCTCCACTTTTACTACTTACTATTCACTTTTAATAGTAATAAACACTGAAGGCTCTTTAGAAGGGGAGATGACTATTTACCATATTTTTAACACATTTATGCAAATGGTTTTAGACCTTTTCTTAAATTTTTTTGTTACATTTGTATTGCTACTTTAGGTCCAACTAACTACAAAGTTCACCCAAAAATAATGTTAACTTTTTAAAAGAGAAAAATATCTATTTAGTATAGGGTATCTAGGAGGGGTAGCACCTCTAGTGGACAGGCAGTCGTACCCTCTTTTTGAGGGTAGCTTTGCTCACTCTTGGTCCCCACTCGGTACCCAACTCTCACATGTGGCTCCCAGAAGCTGTAGCATGCGCAGCGGCCACACCTCGGAAACGGCTTTGACTGGCCGGCTAAACCAGGTAGAGGGTATTTGACGTGTCCATGGCACTCAGGACATTGAGGTTCTGTCAAACCTAGCATGTGAAGTCTGGACTTGGCGGCCTGTGCGTAACGTCACAAAACTAGACTAATCGGACAGAAAGGCAACTACCAGCACAGTGCTGTGGAGCACTCAAGAGCAGGACAAGACACACAGAAAGTCTCTGGTCATCCACTGCACCCAAACTTGTCCCCGGACGTCTTGACCAAATCTTGCTTCCAGAAAAGGATGGACTTTAGGGCGAGAGAGTGAGGTCGCTTTAATCCAAATTCCAGCGCAAGTCACTTGTCATCCCCCCCCCCCAAAAAAAAATGGAAGACCACCGCATCCCAAAACGACTCTTGTATGGCCAAAAAAGCGAAGGAAAGCGCTCGCAAGGTGGTCAAAGAAAGCGCTTCAGGGACACCCTCAAAGCTTCTTTGAAGACATTCAGCATAGACACAAGCACCTGGGAGACACAGGCACATGACAGAGCATCATGGCGTCGCGCTGTGAAAACTGGCGTACAGGTTGCTGAGGAAAAAAGAACAACGCTGGCAGAAGAAAAACGCCAGAGAAGAAAAGCAAGGCAAACGACACTAGCTTCAGCTGGAATAACCTGGCCAGTGTGCGGCTGAACATTCGGGTTCACATAGGTCTCACCAGCCACATGAGGAGGCTTAAAACCCCAGTGCAAAGCCATATATATATATATATATATATATATATATAAAGTTGGACATACTTTAAAACAACAATTAATAAGTAGGTTTTCATATTAACACATGAACTGCAGCGCTAAATATATCTCCATAGGACACTGAACTAAAGGAATGTATTATTTTTTTTAAAGATTTGAATAAGAGATTGACCCTTTACAAAACAATTAGATCAATTAGATATTTATTATAAGACATCAGTTAAGCCAGGTTCGCATTTAACTTCACATTCACTTTCACCTATCCTTTGGTCTGCTGGACCGTTGATAGAATTTAATTCTGATGTTCTTTGTGAAAATATTGATACCTGCCTTTTTACCTACCTCGGGGTGGACAACTTCGGGGGCCGATTTTGAGTTTGTGTTACCAAACAAACTGTCTTTGTAACCTTGTTTAGTTTTTGTCCTTGGTTTAAGGGGGGGGGGGGAATTTAAAACATGAGCGTAGTCAGGATTTTATTTCGAGTGGGCGGTGGTTGGGGGGATTTTTTCTCTGTCTCCCCCCCCCCCATTTGGCTGTGAAGATTTTCTAATTATATAGGTTTGGCTTCTAGGTTTTTAGTGTGCTGCCTCCTACTTTGTCAGATGAAGCATTAGAGTTCCACATCTTTTAATTTTATCTTAGATTAGGGCCAGAGACTGCAACGATTGCAGACAGATCGATAGAAAGAGTCGGAAAGTTTGGTGTATTTGGTGCGAAGAGATGTCTAGCTCTGGAGGAACATAATGGGCAATCCTAAATGGAAAAGAATGCCACATATTGTTGAAACAAAACACTCTCAGTTGCCGGTAGCTCTGTTCAATTAATATTTATAACATTTTCATGTATAATCGCTAACCTTAAGATGTACGATCGATAATTATAGGATTTATGATTAATTACTATAAACTGTAATCATAGATAACTAAAAGATTACATTGACTTGTAATTGATGACTATAATATAACATGTGTGGCATAAATGAAAACTATACATACGATTTCTTATGTAAGACCATAGCATACGATGTATGATTGATAACTATAACATACAATTTATCATTGAGAGATAGACGTGACGACTTTATATTTTTCCAATTGTTGTAAACATGAACAACATTTTTGTATCTAATATATAAAGTAGAATGTGAGGAGTATGTATGTATGTATGTCCCCGTATAGAAATCAAAACCGTTTGACCGATCTTGATAAATGTTCCTTGGGTACTAAATTAGACCGTAGAGTATGTATTGTAACCCTAAAACAAACTTAAGACCCACAAAAAAAAAGTTGACAGGCTCTATGTAAGCATTATAACTTCATCAATCTCATGTTTACATGAGAAAAGATCGAAAGGATCTAGATTTACAACTTATTTTAAGAACTACACTTTGCGCAGATAGTTTTTTACTTTGACGCATGAAAATACATAATATAGTCCATTGATTTTATTAGTTAATAAAATTTGCCTTCAAATTTGTGTTTCAAAAGCATTTTTTACATAAATTCGTTCCTTATATCTGCAAATATAGAATTTCTGATGAGCATTCTTTCATTAGACAAGACGTAATGTTCAACATTTTTCTATAGCAAAGGACTTGTGAGAAGCTAATGTCACCCCCCTATTTAAAAAAGGAGAAAAATCTGATCCAGGAAACTACAGACCAGTATCACTTACCAGCATCACATGTAAAATCCTAGAACACATAATATGTAGCAACATCATAAACCACTTAGACAAACATAATGTCCTTACTTCATAGCAACATTGCTTTAAGAAATATAGATCATGTGAAACACAACTAATAGGACTAATTGATGATTTTTTAAAAGGTTTAGATATTAGTGAACAAATAGATGCTATCTTACTAGATTTTTCCAAGGCTTTTGACAAAGTTCACCACCATAGTTTGCTTAAAAAATTAAAATATTTCGGCATTAATGGTCCACTGCATCAGTGGATTAAAGATTTTCTGATAGGGAGAGAACAAACTCTAATAATAAATTGCTCCAAATCAACACCAATAACAGTAAACTCAGGTGTACCTCAAGGAACAGTCTTGGGTCCACTACTATTTTTAATTTACATAAATGATTTACCAAATTGCATTAGTTCAGGAACAAAAGTCAGATTATTTGCAGATGATTGCATAATATATAAAACAATAAAAACAACACAAGACACAGATATTTTACAAAGAGAATTAGATGAATTACAGAAATGGGAATCAAATTGGAGCATGTCTTTCCACCCAGAATAATGTCAGTTGTTAAGAGTAACAAAAAAACTAAAACAAATTAATCCCACTTATCTTATTCATTGCAAACCAGTAACACAGACTAAAAACGCAAAATACCTAGGTGTTATAATAAATGAAAAACTGTCATGGAATCCACATATTGATGAAACTTTTAAAAAATCCAACAAAGCATTAGGGTTTATTAAAAGAAATTTCTATCAATCAAATAAGAACATAAAACTAAAATGTTATTTAACCTTGGTTAGGCCAATAATAGAATATGCATCCACCGTGTGGGACCCCCCAACTCAAGAAAACATTAAGAAACTGGAACAAACACAAAATAGAGCAGTGAGATTCATAACAAATGAATATTCACATTTGACTAGAGTAACACCATTAGTAAAATCACTAAATTTAGAAAGCCTTCAGGACAGAAGACTCAAAAGTAAAGTAGCAATTATACATAAAACACTGAACCATAATCTTCAAATACAAAAACAAAATTTAATAAAATACTCTGAAAGACACAAAGATAAAGGCACATTCCTCGTCCCATATGCTAGGACAAATTTGTACAAATACTCCTTCTTCCCCAGTGCTATTAGAGCATGGAATGGGTTGCCTGAGCTAGCCAGAAAAACCAGTGACTTGGCAGAATTTAAGTCATTGGTTAATATGCATGACTAAATGCATGACACGTAGGACATAATCATCTTCTTTTTTGAAGTAACGTCTGTATTATATAAGATAAGATTCCTAGGTCTAAAAACTCTTATTAAACTCTATTATGTTATAACTTCTCTTAGAAAAGTTAGTTTTATACTTTAACACATGAACATACTAATTATAGTCCTTTTTTTTCATATTTTAATCAAATTAACATTCAAATTTGTTTTTTCTAAAGCATTTTTCATGCTTTCGTTCGCCCTAAAGCTGCGAAGCCGTGTTAACATATATTCTAATAGTTTCATTCATTCGCGTACATCTAATTAAAAAGGTCACGCATGCGCACGTGCAAAATGAACTCTATCCAACCCAATATTTAACTCTAGATTACTCTAGATCTAGATCTATGTCTAATTCAAGATCTACTTTATTCTTTAACACGTGAACATACAAAATTAAGTCTATTCAATTATAATTTTAATCAAATATATGTAGGCCTACAAGCAAATGTTTTTATTTGAAAACATGGATTTAAGTCTATTAGCTATTTTGACAGCACAATTTATACTATTTTTACATTTACCCATTCGCTTTACTATTATTTCGTTTAATTGTTTACAAACCACTCTCAGTGACTCATCGGCAGTTATACGCAAAAAAAAAAAAAAACAACCCTCCCGGGCAATACATGTCTAGTATATTTATAATAATAAAAAAGTTTAAGAAGTAAACGATTGATATATATATATATATTATATGAATAGAGCTAGATCTAACAGAGTGAAGTGTAAGAACTCCTGCAGTAGAGCTAGATCTAACGGAGTGCTCTGTAAACTGAACACAATTTCTAATGTCAACATCTGTACCATGTCGTCATCCATTGGTCGGACTCTATTTATTTATTCTATCAACAAAGATCTCCGGCAAGTTCATCAGATGAAATGAGATTTACTGAGACACGAGAAACAAGGTGTCATGCTAACATTAATTTGTACGTAGTGATAGCCAGAAACAGACATTTTGATGCTAACATTAACTTGTACGTAGTGATAGCCAGAAACAAAAATTTTGATGCTAACATTAACTTGTACATATATAGATAGCCAGAAACAGACATTTTGATGCTAACATTAACTTGTACATATAGATTGTCAGAAACAGACATTTTCATGCTGACAGAAACTTAAATCAGAAGACCTAAATATGTACAAACTATTTGTCGAAGCCAATGTCAGAATCATACACAAGTTCAGTCATATGCGTATTACAATTAAACTTCCTATGAGAAATGATCTTAAAGTACCATTCATCTATTCAGTTCTGTCGTGTAAGTATAAGCTCAGTTTATCGCCTTGATTAATTATAGGTTGACTTTACATTTGTAAAAACAAACGCCTATAGAAATGATCTCAATTTCAAAATGTGACATTCGATTTATTTTATCGATTTCAACATGTTTGAAGAAATTCATTTAAAATACTCTGTGGATTAGTGTTCCTCTTTAATGTTCCTCTTTACTCTGTAATGTTCCTCTTTCACTCTTGTATTTTTTTTAAATGTTATTTTTTTTATATTGTTGCTTTTTGAGATAGCTTATTATGATGCATCTTTGGAGACTTAAATCACTTATGTATTATATTTAGATATGTCTTTGCTGATTACATTAAAGGTTCAATGCTAATAACATGTAATTTATGAAGGGTACAATAGTTTAGTAGCTATTCACGGTTTGGGCTAAAGCTACCTACTGGCCCAAGAAAGAGCTCAAGAGACAATTCTCAGTTTAATAGATAGAATGAGACTCACATTTATTTTCATAATCTATGCCTTGTATTTTGTTGCCCACTAAACTGCCCACCACCCAAAGCTTGCTCATACATTCAGCATGTGACCGTTCGCTTGATTTTATGTAAATGCTCCTCAACTATCTTGAAAAAATTCTCCGAGTCAGATCAGAAAGAGGTTTTAGTTCTTGACTGCTATCTTGCCAGAGACTGTCACGTGTAAGTCTTGAAAAGTACATGCCACATTTGGATTATGTTTCACTCCCATGTTGAATCTTGTCTTTACATC
>JAZGLO010000533.1:0-18444 GCA_036873155.1 Biomphalaria sudanica | reverse complement strand
GTATCTCACATTAGTTTGGGAAAAGTAAAGGCGGTTGGTCGTTGTGCTGGCCACATAACACCCTTGTTAACCGTAGGCCACAGAAACAGATGACCTTTACATCATCTGACCTATAGACCACAAGTTTTGCAAGGGGAACTTTACTTTACTTTACATATACATAATACATATTAATTAATACTTACCAACCCTCTTATTCGTACATCAACAATCAGTAAAATTCAGATGATCATTGAATCACATTTGTTAGTCTGTTTTGTATGGAGTCAGGTAGTTTGTCCCTCACAGTCTATTTTGTATGGAGTCAGGTAGTTTGTCCCTCACAGTCTGTTTTGTATGGAGTCAGGTAGTTTGTCCCTCACAGTCTGTTTTGTATGGAGTCAGTTAGTTTGTCACTCACAGTCTGTTGTATGGAGTCAGGTAGTTTGTCCCTCACAGTCTGTTGTATGGAGTCAGGTAGTTTGTCCCTCACATTCTGTTTTGTATGGAGTCAGGTAGTTTGTCCCTCACAGTCTATTTTGTATGGAGTCAGGTAGTTTGTCCCTCACAGTCTATTTTGTATGGAGTCAGGTAGTTTGTCCCTCACAGTCTATTTTGTATGGAGTCAGGTAGTTTGTCCCTCACAGTCTATTTTGTATGGAGTCAGGTAGTTTGTCCCTCACAGTCTATTTTGTATGGAGTCAGGTAGTTTGTCCCTCACAGTCTATTTTGTATGGAGTCAGGTAGTTTGTCCCTCACAGTCTATTTTGTATGGAGTCAGGTAGTTTGTCCCTCACAGTCTATTTTGTATGGAGTCAGGTAGTTTGTCCCTCACAGTCTATTTTGTATGGAGTCAGGTAGTTTGTCCCTCACAGTCTATTTTGTATGGAGTCAGGTAGTTTGTCCCTCACAGTCTATTTTGTATGGAGTCAGGTAGTTTGTCCCTCACAGTCTATTTTGTATGGAGTCAGGTAGTTTGTCCCTCACAGTCTATTTTGTATGGAGTCAGGTAGTTTGTCCCTCACAGTCTATTTTGTATGGAGTCAGGTAGTTTGTCCCTCACAGTCTATTTTGTATGGAGTCAGGTAGTTTGTCCCTCACAGTCTATTTTGTATGGAGTCAGGTAGTTTGTCCCTCACAGTCTATTTTGTATGGAGTCAGGTAGTTTGTCCCTCACAGTCTATTTTGTATGGAGTCAGGTAGTTTGTCCCTCACAGTCTGTTTTGTATGGAGTCAGGTAGTTTGTCCCTCACAGTCTGTTTTGTATGGAGTCAGGTAGTTTGTCCCTCACAGTCTGTTGTATGGAGTCAGGTAGTTTGTCCCTCACAGTCTGTTGTATGGAGTCAGGTAGTTTGTCCCTCACAGTCTTTTTTGTATGGAGTCAGGTAGTTTGTCCCTCACAGTCTATTTTGTATGGAGTCAGGTAGTTTGTCCCTCACAGTCTGTTTTGTATGGAGTCAGGTAGTTTGTCCCTCACAGTCTATTTTGTATGGAGTCAGGTAGTTTGTCCCTCACAGTCTATTTTGTATGGAGTCAGGTAGTTTGTCCCTCACAGTCTATTTTGTATGGAGTCAGGTAGTTTGTCCCTCACAGTCTATTTTGTATGGAGTCAGGTAGTTTGTCCCTCACAGTCTATTTTGTATGGAGTCAGGTAGTTTGTCCCTCACAGTCTATTTTGTATGGAGTCAGGTAGTTTGTCCCTCACAGTCTATTTTGTATGGAGTCAGGTAGTTTGTCCCTCACAGTCTATTTTGTATGGAGTCAGGTAGTTTGTCCCTCACAGTCTATTTTGTATGGAGTCAGGTAGTTTGTCCCTCACAGTCTATTTTGTATGGAGTCAGGTAGTTTGTCCCTCACAGTCTATTTTGTATGGAGTCAGGTAGTTTGTCCCTCACAGTCTATTTTGTATGGAGTCAGGTAGTTTGTCCCTCACAGTCTATTTTGTATGGAGTCAGGTAGTTTGTCCCTCACAGTCTATTTTGTATGGAGTCAGGTAGTTTGTCCCTCACAGTCTATTTTGTATGGAATCAGGTAGTTTGTCCCTCACAGTCTGTTGTATGGAGTCAGGTAGTTTGTCCCTCACAGTCTATTTTGTATGGAGTCAGGTAGTTTGTCCCTCACAGTCTATTTTGTATGGAGTCAGGTAGTTTGTCCCTCACAGTCTATTTTGTATGGAGTCAGGTATTTTGTCCCTCACAGTCTATTTTGTATGGAGTCAGGTAGTTTGTCCCTCACAGTCTATTTTGTATGGAGTCAGGTAGTTTGTCCCTCACAGTCTATTTTGTATGGAGTCAGGTAGTTTGTCCCTCACAGTCTATTTTGTATGGAGTCAGGTAGTTTGTCCCTCACAGTCTATTTTGTATGGAGTCAGGTAGTTTGTCCCTCACAGTCTGTTGTATGGAGTCGGGTAGTTTGTCCCTCACAGTCTATTTTGTATGGAGTCGGGTAGTTTGTCCCTAACAGTCTATTTTGTATGGAGTCAGGTAGTTTGTCCCTCACAGTCTGTTGAATGGAGTCAGGTAGTTTGTCCCTCACAGTCTGTTGTATGGAGTCAGGTAGTTTGTCCCCCACAGTCTATTTTGTATGGAGTCAGGTAGTTTGTCCCTCACAGTCTATTTTGTATAGAGTCATGTAGTTTGTCCCTCACAGTCTATTTTGTATGGAGTCATGTAGTTTGTCCCTCACAGTCTGTTGTATGGAGTCAGGTAGTTTGTCCCTCACAGTCTATTTTGTATGGAGTCAGGTAGTTTGTCCCTCACAGTCTATTTTGTATGGAGTCAGGTAGTTTGTCCCTCACAGTCTATTTTGTGTGGAATAAGGTAGTTTGTCCCTCACAGTCTATTTTGTGTGGAGTCAGGTAGTTTGTCCCTCACAGTCTGTTGTATGGAGTCAGGTAGTTTGTCCCTCACAGTCTGTTGTATGGAGTCAGGTAGTTATAGATAGTTTGTACTTCATAGCTTCTGACATTCGTACTGAGAAATAGTGAAATCTGTCTTATTACCAGCATTGCTGACCAAACAGATGACCCTTGAGTGCCATGGGTCAATCTTTCGGGGGCCACATCTGAGTTTGTGTAATCTTTTTTTTTAATCGCTTAAGATCAAAAGTGAGGTCGAAGGCTAACATCTGAAGATAATTACTTTCGGATGTTCCTTCAGAGTTGAAGATAATCTGCTTCCTAGTCCAAAACTCCCGATGAACGACGGGGGATGGCAGCAGATAGGGTATTAACCCAGGACCATCGAGACAACCGAACGACATACCATACCACTCGACCAGGCAGCCATCCTGTCTTGTTCTTTCACTATAAGTGTTTCATAAATGATGTCGCGGGACAATCCAGCAGACGGTCTATTGCTATCTGTGAGCACAACAGGATGCGTTCGTCTTATTATTATTTCGTTTTCAAACACTCAAAGAAGTTTTAGATATTTTTTTTCTGAGTAAATTAAAATATTACTTTAAGTTATAAAACACACACGCAAACACATTTGCAGAGGCCCAGTAATTACGATTTAACTGATCGGAGGGACCTGCAGGAGGGTAGCTAGGAGTTTTTCATCATTTGGGGGCCCGGGAGGCTTTACCTCTTTGGGGGCCCCTGCATTTTGCGTAATATTTAATACTTAATGTAAAAAAAAACACTCGTTTTAGGATTTTCAAATGCTCCCCTCTCTCCTCCTTCACCCTAGCTACGCCACTGGGGACCTGCGTTTATCTACTCCTTCATGATAACCCTAATAAGTGGTTTTAAAAAATATATGTCAAAAGTGTGGAAAATATCAATATTCACCTCTCCCTCGTAGTCAAAGATCTTAATATCGAGTGAGGGCATAGGCCTGCCATACTTCATTTTTAGCACCCTTATCTTACGGACGAGGCACACTTTACGACAATACAAAGTCAAGCGACAGTACCCGATTGTGTGTGCAACGCCCACTTTTATAAGAAATAGATGCCAACAAGCATATCAGGGAGGACACACCCACACTTCAGAATCCATTCCACAACGCGTTGTATTCTCTCTCAGAAAGACATTCATTAAAGGTTGGTCAAATGACGCCACAAGTCTTGTACGTTCCCTAACGGTGCTTGCTTTATTATGTTATTATTAGACCTATACGTCCACCGGCGTAGCCTGAGGGGGGGGGAGTAAGGGCGCCCCCTTTTACGAGAAATCTCACAGTGTGTAATAAAATTAGTTACATTAGTTAGTTTTATAAATAAATTGTGCTATTTGTTAATATATTAACCCATTCAGGTCCGATGAAAGAGGGGCGGTGAATTCAACTGACCCCAACCTTTTTGGGGGATGGCGGATTTGATGAAGAGATTAAACAACTTTGTGCAACTTTTAAACAATTAATTACTCCTGTAAATGATATATGCTATGGATTGATACTTTAACATGACGACCTCGTTAACCGTTGGCCATATGTCAACTTCTACATTACCTACCCTTGGGATCACTAATTCTGAAAGAGTTAGGCTACTTGAATAAAATATTTATATAAATATGGTTTGCTTTTCTTTAAGACTGTCTAATTATGAATACCTACTGGTAGAGTTCCATGGTTTATTTAAAATCTAATTCGTAATTTCTAGAAGCAATGTTTATATATTTAGCGTCTATTAACTTAGTAGGCTATTAAAACTAGACCTACTTGAAGAGGCGACTCATAATCTAAATACTGTTTTCTATACATTGCTAATGTTATCTGCTCTCTAGATGTTAATGAAGATAGGGTCATTCAAGAAAACAATGAATGAGCCCATTTCAAACTGCTGTAATTCCAAAGTAATGAGGTCACTGACAAAAAGCACACTTCGTTTCACAGTATGCTCCTTGCGCAATACATGCCAAATCAGGGAAGCATGGGTTAATTTAAGTCGCAAGTCCTAAAAAGAAAAAAAAACAACTATATCCTGATTACAACGGATCAAGTATATGCGTCTTATGTTTCGGTATAACGTTTTAAAGGCCTGTTTTATGTCAGCACTTTTGCCGCTAGTACTTTTTAAATATCCTCTTTGCATACGCACAGAACTAGATTACGTAGACAAAGTAAAGTGGAATCATTTCTGCTCCGCAAGTCTCGGATGTAAACATATTTTGATCCGGAATAAAAAGAAGTTTAATTTTTATGTATATGTAAGAGTTTAAAGAGTTTATTTATAGCAGGGCCGGTGTTAGGGCACTGAAACCTATGCGGCCGCAGTGGGCCCCGCACTTTTATAGGCCCCGCGCTAACACTAGTTGTAAATTATTAAATTAAACCAGTATTATTTATGACAGTGTTTCCAAGACCCCCTCGTTCCATATGCTAAGACAAATTTGTACAAATGCTCCTTCCTCCCTAGCCAGGAAAAACAGCGACTTAGCATGATGCGTAGGACGCAATCATCTTTTTTTGAAATAACGTCTGTATTATATAAGAAGAAGAAGAAATTGCAAAGTATACGAAAAAAAAAGTCATGAAAATCTCCTGCAATTATTACGTTATCCTGAAAACTCATTAAAAAAATGTCCTTATGTCAATAAAGGGTGTCATTAAATATGGAAAATTCCAATGTTAATCGGGTTAAAAAAAAAACGGCATTGTCAACTTTCATTTAATAAAACTAATAAGGCGAATTTAAAACCAAAATAGGAAGTTCCAATAGTTCATTTAATGTAATAGTCAGTGGCACGTAAATATAGATTCTAGATCTAAATCTGTCTTGATCTCTTGAAAAAAGTAAATCTAAAAGGCAGATGTGAATGTTTATTTGCTTTTTGGTTGGAAAACTACCTTCTATTGTAGATGGCTCGTAATTGAATTTGACCGTGATTTTACGCTTAGTAAAATATGAATAAAATGCAATGACGAATTTATTTTATTACAAAATTCTTAATTTTCACTTATTATCCTTATCCCTACACGGCTACCCAGACTAGGCCCCGCGCTAACCGTTTTGCATAGGGCACCGCAATCTGTAGGAGCGGTCCTGATTTATAGGCATGTACACTTGTTTATTCAGCTCAGGTTGTCAAAGGTTAACGAGGGCATTTATTGAAAAACATCACATGCAAAACATAGCCACATCATTTCCGCACGAAGAATTATATAACTGTCGATTACTGATTTAGATCTGATACATAAACAATGAAAATAATTGAGTAAAAATGAAAAATAATAATAATAACCTTGAAACTATAACAAAGAATCAATTTCATTCTGTTTTTTTGCATTTATATAAGGTAATGTCGTCATGACCTACAGGACCCGATACGCTTCTATAAGGGCAACTATGATTGCAACATCGCCTACTGTAGACAAATAAAAGTCCGTTAACCTTCCTGGTCTACTATACCACACAGTGCTGAGTGATTGAATAGAGTGGTATCTTATATTTCACCAAATCTTCCTAGGCCTCTTTTATTTCTGTATATCTTTCCCCTTCATAATATAGTACCACGTGACCGAGCCTCGCACGTTGGAATAAGTTGTTGAGAAAAATAGGGCTACTTATTTTGGATCAGGTAAAGACTCCCATTTCGAAAAGTTGCTTTCGTGTTCTTTTAGTTCTAAATGTCAATGTACATGGCGATTAGAAAAGAAAGTCTCTTAAGTCCTCACACAGAACACGACGGTTACTATAGAGAGACTTCTTATGGTCCGACCGTTGCGCTGGTGAAAGCACTATCCCGTATGGGGAGGACGAACGTTTGCAAAAGGCAGTCTTTTTTTGTGAGCTGACCGGTGGTAGACGTAACTGAGATGTCCCTCAAAAAAGCTTTAAAGACCAGCTTAGGCACCATCTTGGAGGCGCTGTCGCTTATCGGTAAAGCGCTTGGCTTCTGATCCGGGTCCGAATCCTGGTGAAGACTGGGATTTTTAATTTCGGAATCTTTGGGCACCTCTGAGTCCACCCAGTTCTAATGGTACCTGACATTAGTTGGGCAAAAGTAAAGACGTTTGGTCGTTGTGCTGGCCACATGACACCCTCTTTAACCGTGTGCCACAGAAACAGATGACCTTTACATCATCTGCCCTATAGATCGCAAGGTCTGAAAGGAGAACTTTACTGCCAAAGACAGACGTAGACGGCAAAAAGAGAATCTAAATCAACCACCGGCATAGAATGGTTATGTTTTCGTTGGATGTGGGTCGCAGCTGGTGCTGCCTAGCCACGTAAAATACTGCACTCGTCCTTACTCATCGGACTCGAAGACAAGGCTTGTATTAGGGTATCAAGATACCCCCTCCCCCACCATAGAGGTTGGATCGTAGCGCTCTTTTAATGCTATAACATACAAGTTGCACTATAAAAAAAAGTTATTCATAAATATTCATAACTTTCAATTTTGTATTTTAATAATGCACAGACTCTTACAAACACTTAGTAGATTAATGTAATACGGAACTATGAAAGAAAATAAAATGTGCAGAGGTATGTTTGGTTATTGTGTTTTGCGAGTTTTATTAATTCTTAACACTTTAATTGAGGAGAGCCGTGTAGGTGACTTTTACTTTGTTGACTAAGCTAATAGAACTTACAATAAGATGGTGCGCAAATGTTTAATCAAGCCAAAATTAATTCATTAAAAGTTGTTCCTGTTTGCAAAGAAATATTTGTATTGCCTGCTGTAAGCCTAGTGACGTAAGCGGTATTTTTCTTTTGACCTCATGGAAAACTCTCATTCATAAATTTGTCGACAATGAAACATTTTCAAACCGATATAACGGTCGATCTCTAATTTTTCCCTTGTGGCCAATGAGTTGAGATTTTTTCTAATTTATACATATACCTTTATATTTTAAAGAAAATCGTTAGAGCCGTTTTCGAAATTATATATATACATAAATAATAATATATACATGGTACATACATACTTACATAGATACAAGAATTGCTCGCTCAAGAGTATAGGATTATATATTTTGTATTGGATGACTTTTTATGCACACAAAAAGAACAACAAAATATGACGTCCATATAATGTCACAGTATTGAAGACAAGTAACTAAGTAAGTTACTCTAACCATAACTAAATGATAGGAATACAGTATTGAAGACAAGTAACTAAGTAAGTTTCTCTAACCATAACTAAATGATAGGAATACAGTATTGAAGACAAGTAACTAAGTAAGTTACTCTAACCATAACGAAATGATAGGAATACAGTATTGAAGACAAGTAACTAAGTAAGTTATTCTAACCATAACGAAATGATAGGAATACACAATTTGCAATAAATAACATTTTAAAAGACGAGTTTATAACCCTATCTTGAGCTGAAGACATAATCTAAAAATGGTTTGGATTGACACTTCAAATTTTCTACTAAAATATTTAGTTATATTCCCGGCGAAACAAACAACTGGTGAGTTGCCAAAAATATTATCCACATTCTGAAGTAATGTTGAAGCTTTGGTAGGACTGGTAAAAAAAATAAAATAATTCTCCTTTTATGATAAATTTCTAATAAATAGTCAAATGAAAAAGGAAATGGGGGAATTTAAAAAAAAAAGGGGGGGGGGGAGGGGGAATGTTCAAGTAACAAACATGAAGAGCATTACTTGGGTATTGGAGAGCAGTGTACCACACGTGTTTGTTTTATTACTTGGGTATTGGAGAGCAGTGTACCACACGTGTTTGTTTTATTACTTGGGTATTGGATAGCAGTGTACCACACGTGTTTGTTTTATTACTTGGGTATTGGAGAGCAGTGTACCACACGTGTTTGTTTTATTACATGGGTATTGGATAGCAGTGTACCACACGTGTTTGTTTTATTACTTGGGTATTGGATAGCAGTGTACCACACGTGTTTGTTTTATTACTTGGGTATTGGAGAGCAGTGTGCCACACGTGTTTGTTTTATTACTTTGGTATTGGATAGCAGTGTGCCACACGTGTTTGTTTTAATACTTGGGTATTAGAGAGCAGTGTACTACACGTGTTTGTTTTATTACTTGGGTATTGGAGAGCAGTGTGCCACACGTGTTTGTTTTATTACTTGGGTATTGGAGAGCAGTGTACCACACGTGTTTGTTTTATTACTTGGGTATTGGAGAGCAGTATACCACACGTGTTTGTTTTATTACTTGGGTATTGGAGAGCAGTGTACCACACGTGTTTGTTTTATTACTTGGGTATTGGAGAGCAGTGTGCCACACGTGTTTGTTTTATTACTTGGGTATTGGATAGCAGTGTACCACACGTGTTTGTTTTATTACTTGGGTATTGAAGAGCAGTGTGCCACACGTGTTTGTTTTTATACTTGGGTATTGGAGAGCAGTGTACCACACGTATTTGTTTTATTACTTGGGTATTGGAGAGCAGTGTACCACACGTGTTTGTTTTATTACTTGGGTATTGGAGAGCAGTGTACCACACGTGTTTGTTTTATTTCTTGGGTATTGGATATCAGTGTGCCACACGTGTTTGTTTTATTACTTGGGTATTGGAGAGCAGTGTGCCACACGTGTTTGTTTTATTACTTGGGTATTGGAGAGCAGTGTACCACACGTGTTTGTTTTATTACTTGGGTATTGGAGAGCAGTGTACCACACGTATTTGTTTTATTACTTGGGTATTGGAGAGCAGTGTACCACACGTGTTTGTTTTATTACTTGGGTATTGGAGAGCAGTGTACCACACGTGTTTGTTTTATTACTTGGGTATTGGATAGCAGTGTGCCACATGTGTTTGTTTTATTACTTGGGTAATGGAGAGCAGTGTACCACACGTGTTTGTTTTATTACTTGGGTATTGGAGAGCAGTTTACCACACGTGTTTGTTTTATTACTTGGGTATTGGATAGCAGTGTACCACACGTGTTTGTTTTATTACTTGAGTATTGGATAGCAGTGTGCCACACGTGTTTGTTTTATTACTTGGGTATTGGATAGCAGTGTACCACACGTGTTTGTTTTATTACTTGGGTATTGGAGAGCAGTGTACCACACGTGTTTGTTTTATTACTTGGGTATTGGATAGCAGTGTACCACACGTGTTTGTTTTATTACTTGGGTATTGGAGAGCAGTGTGCCACACGTGTTTGTTTTATTACATGGGTATTGGAGAGCAGTGTACCACACGTGTTTGTTTTATTACTTGGGTATTGGAGAGCAGTGTGCCACACGTGTTTGTTTTATTACTTGGGTATTGGAGAGCAGTGTACCACACGTGTTTGTTTTATTACTTGGGTATTGGAGAGCAGTGTACCACACGTGTTTGTTTTATTACTTGGGTATTGGAGAGCAGTGTACCACACGTGTTTGTTTTATTACTTGGGTATTGGATAGCAGTGTACCACACGTGTTTGTTTTATTACTTGGGTATTGAAGAGCAGTGTGCCACACGTGTTTGTTTTTATACTTGGGTATTGGAGAGCAGTGTACCACACGTATTTGTTTTATTACTTGGGTATTGGAGAGCAGTGTACCACACGTGTTTGTTTTATTACTTGGGTATTGGAGAGCAGTGTACCACACGTGTTTGTTTTATTTCTTGGGTATTGGATATCAGTGTGCCACACGTGTTTGTTTTATTACTTGGGTATTGGAGAGCAGTGTGCCACACGTGTTTGTTTTATTACTTGGGTATTGGAGAGCAGTGTACCACACGTGTTTGTTTTATTACTTGGGTATTGGAGAGCAGTGTACCACACGTATTTGTTTTATTACTTGGGTATTGGAGAGCAGTGTACCACACGTGTTTGTTTTATTACTTGGGTATTGGATAGCAGTGTACCACACGTGTTTGTTTTATTACTTGGGTATTGGATAGCAGTGTGCCACACGTGTTTGTTTTATTACTTGGGTAATGGAGAGCAGTGTACCACACGTGTTTGTTTTATTACTTGGGTATTGGAGAGCAGTTTACCACATGTGTTTGTTTTATTACTTGGGTATTGGATAGCAGTGTACCACACGTGTTTGTTTTATTACTTGAGTATTGGATAGCAGTGTGCCACACGTGTTTGTTTTATTACTTGGGTATTGGATAGCAGTGTACCACACGTGTTTGTTTTATTACTTGGGTATTGGAGAGCAGTGTACCACACGTGTTTGTTTTATTACTTGGGTATTGGATAGCAGTGTACCACACGTGTTTGTTTTATTACTTGGGTATTGGATAGCAGTGTACCACACGTGTTTGTTTTATTACTTGGATATTGGATATCAGTGTACCACACGTGTTTGTTTTATTACTTGGGTATTGGATAGCAGTGTGCCACACGTGTTTGTTTTATTACTTGGGTATTGGATAGCAGTGTACCACACGTGTTTGTTTTTTTACTTGGGTATTGGAGAGCAGTGTACCACACGTATTTGTTTTATTACTTGGGTATTGGATAGCAGTGTGCCACACGTGTTTGTTTTATTACTTGGGTATTGGAGAGCAGTGTACCACACGTGTTTTTTTTTTACTTGGGTATTGGAGAGCAGTGTGCCACACGTGTTTGTTGTCTGTCAAGAATAGAATGTGGAGGTACTTACGTTTTCCACTAGTTGTATGACAATGAAGTTAACAACAAAGTAAAGTATCCCGCTCAGACCCTGCAAGGAGATAAGGCTGATGGTTAACGAGAGTGCACAGCACAACGACGAATCGCCTTTACTGTGCCCAAGTAAAGTCAAATACCCATTAAAGTTGGTCGGAGCATCCTAAAAATGTCGAGATTCCTACATCAATGAGATTCGAACCCGACACCCTCTTAGCCACCCCGCTCGATATATCAATTAAATTCCAGCAAGTTTTTCTTTCTGAAAATAAATATGTGAGCTATTTCTTTGACGAGTCTTGCAGGGCTACATGTACACTTGTGCTTGGCCCGCGTTCCGCTTGTTGCCGACCCCTGCTCTACGGGGATGTATTTGAGAAATGATTCCGGAAGTAAAGATATGCTGTAACTAGCAAGCTGTTGTAACGTAGCGATATGGCTCTTCAACTGGTGAAGGTTAACAGAGTCAGAGTACTTCCTAGTTACCATTCTTAATCTTTACAGTCAATAAAAGTTTTATCCGCATTGGGATATCTAATGTAATCACATTTGGCCTAGATATGTAGCACTATAATTCATTGGAGACTGCAAGTCTAAAAAATGTACACAATTTTAGTAAAAGAACATAGAACTGGTAATTTGATTTATTACCTTTTCTTTTGAGTAGCGAAAAGGTCTAAAATACGTATTTAGGGCTATGCTTAGGTCAAATACAAAATTATTAATAATACATTTGTCCTATCTAAATAGGTCCAGAGATGCAGTGAATTAACTGGCATGATATTTACTACTTAGGGCCTAACTGGTGCCCCCTTCTTTTCCAAAAACGACTCAGTAATATAATAAATAAAATGTACTTAATGATAATTATAATGCAAATAACAATATAGAGCTTAATGTATCACTCCAAATATATTATTTGCATAATAATCCTTCATATATATAGGCCTATATTAGGACTAGTCACTACTTTACTTCAACTCTACCAAATACTATATGGCCTCTACTGTTACTCCGACTAAACAAACAGACAGAAGATAGAGAGACGTAAAGTCTTACAGATCTAGTCTAAATATTTGGACAATTACATTGACACTCCAAAGTATTTTGTATTCACGTGAAAAACATTTTGTTGAGTGAAAAATTAATTAGCGATATAAAAAAAAGCCAAAGTCATTGGTTGCTTCATGTAACCAGCAGCCGGGCCAAACGGTAGAGTCCTTTATGCTAAAGTTAACAAGCCTGGCCCAGAACTGTGACTTTAAAGAAGTAACTGCAGAACATTTGTATTTAGACGCCTTCATAACTGGTCTGGCATCCAACACTATTAGACAACGACTACTGGAAAAGACACCTCTTACTCTACAAAGCGCTTTTGACGAGGTTAGAGTGTTAGAAACAGCCACAACGCATGCGCAGGCTTACAATGCAACGAACGAAATCTCTTGTGTGGCAATGAAAACGCCAACTTGCTCCAATCTATAATCTATATGCCCTGCTCGAATATCAAAGAGGAAGTAGATTATTTTTTCTGAACTGAAAAAAACAACAAAACAACAGCAACATGATTAAAAAAAAATAACTTAGTGGTTTAAAGGATTACTGCCCCATAGAATCTAAATCTATATGGGTCTACAGCAGTGCTTTTTCTGTGACGGTACGAACCAGTAGGCCTACCGGCATCTTTTTCAATGTAGGAAATTTTTTTTTTTTTACTTTTCTTGTATTTTAACGTTTATTATTAATTTATTAGTAGTTAAAAGTTAGGCAATCTATCACTGAGTACCGGCGCCAATTTTTTTTTTTTTAAGCACTGGGTCTACAGTCCATATCTGGCTTGGAAATTTCGATGTGATGATATCTTGGTGAGTTTGTGTCGCCGTCAGCTTGGGGACTGTTTTCATGACTCCCGCCTTAGTTTAATGGAACTATTGACTTTCTACCTTAACTTCATTAAAAAAAAGCATCAGTGGAATTAAAAAAAAAAATTTTTTTGGTTGGTAGGGCTACTTGACAATAAAATCCTTATAAAATAGTATGGTTCCATAGGCACGAGTTTTCCATTGAAATCTTCAATTTTTTTGTTTACGTAAGTTTGATTTAAAAACAGCAGCAATGACATAATGGAGGATATCTTCAACGTGTTTCTTAGAAATGTTTTGAGTTCCTAGAACTACCTTATAAGTTCAAGGCAATGATACTATGACGTCATGGTACTGAAGAGCTATTACACCGTCGTGTTGTGCTATTCCTACTTCTAGGAAATCCCACGTTTTGGTCTTAGTCAAACTATTTGAATCATTTATATCGACACTTTTGACTTCTTCCGTTGAGCTTCTCACATCACCTCATGCTACGTTACAACATATTTTTGTTCTTACATTTCAGAAAATATCATTTCATGAATAATCATAATAATGAATCGTAATACAAGTAGAGGCTTACCATTCAAATTCAGGAAATGGGCTGTTACATTACATTTACACTACTAAATTTCAGTAATATCCCTTTGTGCGCATGGTCGACCACATGCAAACATGATATGACACATCTTTATTTTATTAATATGTATCCAAAGTATGTATTTAATGAATGTGTATAGCATTTGATATGAATTTCTATTTATATACAGCCCATTTAGTATTAATTACACTTTGGCTAACATGCACGACTAGATGCATGACGCGTAGGACGTAATCATCTTTTTCTTTGAAGTAACGTCTGTATTTTATAAGATAAGATAAAATCACTAGGTCAATGTTGACCCATTAAGCTTTTGGTAGAAAAAAAAAAGATCTGGTGCTGGCCGGCCTTTTGTTCCACACGCGCCAATTTTGTTCCCTTCGAATTTCTGTGCGCCCCGCAAACTTGTATCCACATCGAGTCGTTTCATTTGAATGTATCAGTAGTTCGTCCGTTAGAGGCCTGCTGAACTTACATACCCTGTATACTGAATAATCACGTAGGACTAATACACGGAGAATGAAAAGGAGAATTGAAAATGCTAGGAAAAGAATCGTTTGCTAATTAGCTACCTATATCTTGTGACATTCATCATAGACCTATATCTTGTGACATTCATCATAGACGTATATCTTGTGACATTCATCATAGACCTATATCTTGTGACATTCATCATAGACCTATATCTTGTGACATTCATCATAGACCTATATCTTGTGACATTCATCATAGACCTATATCTTGTGACATTCATCATAGACCTATATCTTGTGACATTCATCATAGACCTATATCTTGTGACATTCATCATAGACCTATATCTTGTGACATTCATCATAGACCTATATCTTGTGACATTCATCATAGACCTATATCTTGTGACATTCATCATAGACCTATATCTTGTGACATTCATCATAGACCTATATCTTGTGACATTCATCATAGACCTATATCTTGTGACATTCATCATAGACCTATATCTTGTGACATTCATCATAGACCTATATCTTGTGACATTCATCATAGACCTATATCTTGTGACATTCATCATAGACCTATATCTTGTGACATTCATCATAGACGTATATCTTGTGACATTCATCATAGACCTATATCTTGTGACATTCATCATAGACCTATATCTTGTGACATTCATCATAGACCTATATCTTGTGACATTCATCATAGACGTATATCTTGTGACATTCATCATAGACCTATATCTTGTGACATTCATCATAGACCTATATCTTGTGACATTCATCATAGACCTATATCTTGTGACATTCATCATAGACGTATATCTTGTGACATTCATCATAGACGTATATCTTGTGACATTCATCATAGACCTATATCCTGTGACATTCATCATAGACCTATATCTTGTGACATTCATCATAGACCTATATCTTGTGACATTCATCATAGACGTATATCTTGTGACATTCATCATAGACCTATATCTTGTGACATTCATCATAGACGTATATCTTGTGACATTCATCATAGACCTATATCTTGTGACATTCATCATAGACGTATATCTTGTGACATTCATCATAGACCTATATCTTGTGACATTCATCATAGACCTATATCTTGTGACATTCATCATAGACCTATATCTTGTGACATTCATCATAGACCTATATCTACATAAATTAGAATTGTCATATAATATGGTTTTATAAGGAGGGCGCGGTGGCTGAGTGGTTAAGCGCTCGGCGTCCGAACCTGGGATCCTTGGTTCGAATCTTGATGAAGACTGGGATTCTTAATTTCGGGATTTTTGGGCGCTACAGTGTGCACTCAGCTCTAATTGGTACCTGACATATACCCATAGATCACAAGGTCTGAAAGGAAACTATAGTAATATAAAGAATGAATGTTTGGTTAACTAGTACATATTCTTTTAATATATAAAATGGGAACTGATCTTTGATATATAAAGTGGGAACTGATCTTTAATATATACAGCAGGAACTAATCTTTAATATATACAGCGGAAACTGATCTTTAATATATACAGCGGGAACTGATCTTTAATATATACAGCGGGAACTGATCTTTGATATATAAAGTGGGGACTGATCTTTCCTTTACTTCTTCTTTAATATATACAGCGGGAACTGATCTTTGATATAATAAAGTGGGAACTGATTTTTAATATATAAATCGAGAACTGATCTTTGATATATAAAGTGGGAACTGATCCTTAATATATACAGCGGGAACTGATCCTTAATATATACAGCGGGAACTGATCTTTAATATATACAGCGGGAACTGATCTTTAATATATAAAGTGGGAACTGATCCTTAATATATACAGCTGGAACTGATCTTTAATATATACATCGGGAACTGATCTTTAATATATACAGCGGGAACTGATCTTTGATATATAAAGCGGGAACTGATCTTTGATATATAAAGTGGGAACTGATCTTTGATATATGCAGCGGGAACTAATCTTTAATATATACAGCGGGAACTGATTTTTGATATAAAAAGTGGGAAATAATCTTTGATATATACAGCGGGAACTTATCTTAATATATACAACGGGAACTGATCTTTAATATATACAGCGGGAACTGGTCTTTGATATATAAAGCAGGAATTGATCTTTGATATAAACAGCGGGAACTGATCTTTAAAATATAAAGCGGGAACTGATCTTTGATATATAAAGTGGGAACTGATCTTTAATATATACAGCGGGAACTAATCTTTAATATATACAGCGGAAACTGATCTTTAATATATACAGCGGGAACTGATCTTTAATATATACAGCGGGAACTGATCTTTGATATATAAAGTGGGGACTGATCTTTAATATATACAGCGGGAACTGATCTTTGATATATAAAGTGGGAACTGATCCTTAATATTTACAGCGGGCACTGATCTTTGATATATAAAGTGAGATCTGATCCTTAATATATACAGCGGGAACTGAGCTTTAATACATACAGCGGGAACTGATCTTTAGACATACAGCGGGAACTGATTTTTAATATATAGGCCTATTACTTGTTTTTTTTCTAATATTAAATTGAATCAATTGGGTATGAAACTAATACTAGGGTCGTAGAAAGCACACCGGATGAACTGTTTTTAAGATAACGAATATTAAAGTGACATAAAAATATAACAACATGTCGGCCTTGATAATATTGTCACGCATTTAATCCTATATATGAAGTTCTTTGAAACTGTACAATCTAAACAATTGTCAATACTGTCACATGCTAATTGCCTTTCAGTTTTAGTACACATTTATTAGACTAGGAGTTCAAGTTCTCAAGCTCAATTCGTTTAGAAAGGAAAGTTATAACCGATAAACTTTAGGACGGGACAACCGTGCAAATGTATTATTAGGCTAATTAACGCCAGAGTTGGTGTCAATTTTTTGCCTTTTTTTTTGTTGTTGTTATTCTAATAATGATATAAATTACAGACGAGCCTTATAATGAGATGAAACAACAACCACAACATTTCTTCTCTTTGATGCCACGTTTTTTTAAAAATATTGATTAGTAGTCGACCGGCGGCGTAGCATACGCCGCTATTTTGCAGGGCCGGTCTTAGGCCACTGCAACCTATGCGACCGCAGTAGACCCCACTTTCAAAGGATCTGCAATTTCATAAGACCCGCGCTAATTCAAGGTGTATAAATTATTAAATTTTATTACTTCAAACAGATTTCCCGCGCCCTCCTGTCAATTTACCAGGAAATCTCCCGAAATTGCAAAAGTCCTTAAAATATACGAAAATATATAGAAAAAAAATTGTCATTTTGGGGTGTCGTTAAACTTGGAAAACGCCAATCCTACGCGCGATAAATAAAAACGCCATTATGCATTAGCCGTAATTGTGTAATCAGGTGAAAGAAGTTTCTCGCGCCTCAAACTAATGAAGAATTACTTGATGTGATAGATTGAAACATTTGGTAATTCTTGCTATTGAGCGTGATCTATGTAGGAAACAGAATTATTATGTTATACTGTATGACTTTGCTACACGCAAGGCTCGTAAAGTAATTCTTTACGTAGTAAAGAATGAATAAAATGCATAGACGAATTTATTTTCTAATACAAACTCTTAAATTTCACTTATTGTCCGCTTCCCTACCCAAAGTTGGCCCCGCGAAATCCGTTTCGAATAGAGCACCACAATGCTTATGTCCGGCCCTGCTATTTAGTGTTTGTAAAATGTTTGACATGTATCGGATGTTCCTTTAGAGTTGAAGCTTTACTTTTGAGTCCAAATCTCCCGCTAGACGAAGGGGAATGGGCAGGTTTTGACAGTCGAGCGCGCAGCCATCCGTAGCGACGTGTGAGTGCCCACGTGTCCTCCCCCCCCCCTCTTGTTTTCTCTTTACCTATCCGCAGAAATAAGAGAGTGATCTTTCCTTTACTTCTTCTTCTCGTTCAAACTGTTGAGGGAAGAAGAGATTTATATATATAGATATTGATGATTTTCTGTCTGTT